>JAANYP010009208.1:0-502215 GCA_020465985.1 Centrapalus pauciflorus
ATCAAGATCTAAAGCCAGATCTTCATCATCTGAATCGCGAAAGCCATGTTCCACTTGTGGCAAGATGCATTCTGGACCTTGTAATCTAGCGGGTCCTACCTGTCACTGCTGTGGGGAAGTTGGACACCTTCGTCCAAACTGTCCGAAGAGGAATGATCCATGTTTCCGATGTGGTCTTACGGGTCACTTATCAAAGCTCTGTAGGAATCCAAAACCCGGTGAGAGCAAAGGGTCAGTCTCGAAGCCCAATGTCGGGGGTGTCTCATCCCAATCAAAGAGAGATGACCCACCGCGAGCAAAGGCTCGAGCTTTCCAATTGACTGCCGATGAAGCTAAGGACGTGCCAGATGTCGTCATGGGTACTTTCTTACTCAATTCTTTTCCTGCTAAAGTACTTTTTGATTCTGGTGCTAGTTTATCATTTGTATCTGAGTCGTTTTCTAGCAAGCTTACTACCATGCCTTCTATGCTATCTGTTCCTTTTGATGTTGAAATAGCCGACGGGAAATCCATTAATGTTACTACTGTATATCGAAATTGCTTGCTTAAATTGAATCATCATGAGTTTTCTGTTGATTTACTTCCCATGGAAATGAGAGAGTTCGATGTGACTCTCGGGATGGATTGGTTAGCTTCTCATGGAGCAACTATTCTGTGTAATAAACGAATAGTTCAATTGATGACTCCTGAAGGTGAAAAAGTGTTTGTATACGGTGAAAGACGCCATGGAGGTGTGAATGTCATATCAGTTGCTAAGGCCCGGCGCTGCCTTAGCAAGGGATGCCCTGGTTATCTAATGGTCGTGGTGGACACAAAGAACGAGCAGTCCCAGGTATCTGAAGTGCCAGTAGTCCGGGAGTACCCCGATGTATTTCCAGACGAATTTCCAGGTCTTCCCCCAGATCGGCAAGTTGAATTTGGAATTGATTTAGTTCCTGGAGCGGCTCCCATAGCCCGTGCTCCCTATCGACTAGCTCCATCAGAGATGAAGGAGATGTTGACTCAACTGCAAGAATTACTGGACAAAGGTTTTATTAGGCCGAGCTCTTCACCGTGGGGAGCGCCAGTTTTGTTTGTCAAGAATAAAGACGGTTCTCTACGAATGTGTATTGATTACCGGGAGCTTAACAAGGTGACTATTCGTAACAAGTATCCTCTGCCGCGCATAGATGATCTTTTTGATCAACTGCAAGGCGCTTCCTACTTTTCCAAGATTGATCTTAGATCGGGTTACCATCAATTGAAAGTAAGAGAAGAAGATGTGCCGAAGACAGCATTTCAGACCCGGTACGAACATTACGAATTTCTTGTAATGCCGTTCGGACTCACTAATGCACCGGCAGCATTTATGGATCTGATGAATCGAGTGTGCCGGCCCATGTTAGACAAGTCGGTCATCGTGTTTATAGATGATATTTTGATCTATTCAAAGTCAGAATCCGAGCATGCTACGCATTTACGCGAAATGTTGGAGACTCTTCGACGAGAGCGGCTGTATGCCAAGTTCTCCAAATGTGACTTTTGGTTGAGAAAAGTACAGTTTCTGGGGCATGTCATTTCTGAAAATGGAGTATCTGTTGATCCGGCCAAGGTTGAGGCAATCCGAAATTGGGAGCAACCAAAGAATGCATCTGAAGTAAGGAGTTTTCTTGGATTGGCCGGGTATTATCGGCGTTTCATTCGCGACTTCTCTAAAATAGCGGTGCCTCTGACCTCCCTCACTAAAAAGAAATCTGCTTTCGTATGGACCGATGAGCAAGAGAAAGCCTTTCAAACTTTAAAGACTTGTTTGGTGAATGCCCCGATCCTTGCTTTGCCCGAAGGCAACGAGGACTTGGTGGTTTATAGTGATGCTTCAGGTTCGGGCCTTGGTTGTGTGCTTATGCAACGGGGAAAAGTTATCGCGTATGCCTCGCGACAGCTAAAAGATTATGAGAAGAAGTATCCGGTTCATGACCTGGAGTTGGCTGCGGTAGTTTTTGCTTTAAAGTTGTGGCGGCATTATTTGTATGGCACTCGTTGTCAAATCTATACCGACCACAAAAGTTTAAAGTATATCTTTGACCAACCAAATCTTAACATGAGACAGCAGCGAGCAATGGAGTTGATTAAGGATTTTGACTGTGAAATCCTTTACCACCCCGGTAAAGCCAATGTGGTGGCCGATGCCCTTAGTAGAAAGATGTACAGAGATCGAAAAGAAGCTCTTCATTATGTGCTTAATTATGTGTCGGTCAGACCATCGATCGTTGATGAAATTCGTAGATGGCAATGTGAAGCACTACAAGCTGAAAATCTCAAAGCCGAGCGTATTGTAGGGCAAATTTCTTTATTAGCCGACAACTCTCTTGGGTTGAAGACTTATAAGGAGCGAATTTGGATTCCGAAGTTAGGCGGGCTTCATGAGATTTTGTTGCAAGAAGCGCACAATTCCAGATACTCATATCATCCCGGTAGTACCAAAATGTACCGAGACTTGAAAGCAGAATATTGGCGGCCAGGATTAAAACGTGATGTCGGAAGTTATGTGGAGAAATGTTTGGTGTGTCTGCAAGTCAAAGCTGAGCACCAGAAGCCCTATGGTAGTATGCAGCCACTTCCAGTCCCGGAATGGAAGTGGTATCATATTACTATGGATTTTGTTACTAAGTTGCCAAAGACTTTGCGCCAGCATGACAGTATCTGGGTAATAGTCGATCGCCTCACAAAGACAGCTCACTTCATTCCCATTCGAGAGACTTATTCTCTGGAGCGGTTAGCTCAAATCTATATCAACGAGATCGTTTCACGCCACGGCATTCCTAAGTCAATTGTATCAGATCGTGATTCTCGCTTTACTTCTCGTTTCTGGGATAGTTTCCAACAAACATTGGGTACTCGAATTAAAATGAGTACGGTGTATCACCCGCAAACCGATGGTCAAAGTGAGCGCACCATTCAGACTCTTGAAGATCTTTTGCGAGCATGTATTATCGATTTTGGTGGTTGTTGGGATACTCACCTGTCATTGGTTGAGTTTACCTACAATAACAGTTATCACTCATCAATTGGGATGCCTCCTTTTGAAGCCTTGTATGGTCGGAAGTGTTTGACTCCGACTTGTTGGCAAGAAGCAGGAGAGAAGCCATTGTCCGGACCCGAGATTCTTCAGTTAACTCATGATAAGATCAAGTTAATCCGAGATCGACTTAAAGCAGCTCAAGATCGGCAGAAAGTTTATTCAGATAAGAAGCACAGGCCAGTTGACTTTAAAGTAGATGATTATGTGATGTTGAAAGTTTCCCCGTGGAAAGGAGTACTTCGTTTTGGAAGACGGGGAAAATTAAAACCTCGATACATTGGACCTTTCAAGATCCTTGAAAGAATCGGATCACAAGCCTACCGTTTGGAGTTGCCTGAAGAGTTAGCGGGAATTCATAATGTATTTTACGTTGGTTATCTACGAAAATGCCTTGTTGAACCAGATTCGGCAGTGCCAATGACTGACGTCCAAATTGACAATAAGCTGAGATATGTGGAGGAGCCCGAGTCAATTCAAGGTGAGAAAGTTAAGAAGCTTCGAAATAAAGAGATTGAGATGGTTCTTGTCAAATGGAAGCATCACCGTGGTGCACATCTTACATGGGAGACAAAGACCGAAATCATGGCTAAATATCCGGAGATGTTTACCTCGAAGTGATTCCGTGGGCGGAATCTTTTCAACGGGGGAGGAATTGTAACATCCGACATTTTAGGTACCCTTTTATATTATTTAAAATTTCCTATTAATTTTTTTTAATAAATAGTATCTTACGAAGTGAATATCTCCTAAGACTATGAAACAACTAAATAAATAATAGTCGTGCATTAGAGAGTTGTACATTATGGATCGATAGTAAAGAAGAATATGAGCATGCTAGTAAATAAATTAGTGAGGATATGGTAATGAAAATGTATTAATTTTGTGGCTAAATTATATTAAAAATAAAATTTTAGTGGCTCAAATAATAGGGTGCAAGAGTTTAGGGGCTAAATTGCAATTTTTAGAAATTAAAATCAGATTTTTTTTTTTTTGGAAAATTCTTGATTGGCCTAGAGATTTCATCACACCTCTATATATGCTTCTTCCTCCTCTTCACCCACGTTTCTTGGAGACTAAGAAGAAGCTCAACAAAAATCTGAAATCTTGGAGAAGGAAAAGAGTCTTAGGGGTAAGTGTTTCAACTCTAACATTCTCCTTCTTGATGTATCATCTTCTTCATTATGATTTGCATTCATCAATGGAAGAACTAGGTTTTTGACCAACCAATGAAAAGAGTAAAACTTGATCACTGAATACGAATCAATCAAGCTTGTGAGTGTTATTTACAACTTTTGTATGTGTATTGAAGGATTCCATTGCAAGAATTATAAGAAACTTGAATAACTCAAGTGGGTTAATGGTGATTTCAACCTAGGCTTGTAGAAATCAAATGATGGTTAAATGATGCTAAAATGTTGTTATAATAACTCCTTGTATCTTAAAAATTCAATATTTATCGTTATTTATTGAGCTTGGATCATCAAACATGGTAGAATATGAAATTTGGGGAGTTGGGGAAATTTGATGCTGAAAAAGGAGGAAACCAGGCTCTGTCTGAGAGCGACTCGCCGAGTCGATTAGGCGACTCGACGAGTCAAATAGTTCTGTCCAAAAAATTCATATTTTGATTCAAGGGCTCTTGCTTTGGTTTTAGGCCACTAAAACTCTTCTAAATTAAGGGTTTAAAATATTATAAAGTCAAATTGGGATTAGGAATCTTGTAAGGCTTCAAAATGATGTATGAGCTTTCTTGAAGGAACCGAAATGGAGTATATTTGCTACTCGAGTGTGGAGACGTGTTGCTAAGGCCTAAAATCATCAAACACTAACTAAATCATGATAGATGATTATTTTAACCTATAGACCAAGTTGAGATGGGTTCTAATTCATATCAAGGGACTTAGGTGCTTACTTAGAAGTCCATAAAAAGTATGTAAAAGTTAGTTTAGGAGGATGTTCTTACATTTACTCATCATTAACATGCTTGGTGATCATATGTATGTTTAGGTATCATATAGCTAACTTCGGCGATCTTGGAGCTTGTTGCGAGGCTTACACTAACTCTATGACCATATATTGTGTTGGCTTGTTATTGACGGGATCTTTTATGCATTGATTGTGAGTACTAGTATTAATTTTGTACCTCATACATGATGATAATTGCTTATCTCCCTTAATTATGTCACTTGTTTCATGTTCATGCTTCATGTTATTTAAACTATGATCATCATGCTTATTCATTTACCTTGATTGATTCATATGGTATTTACTAACATGTACATGTGCTTATAATTGATTATGATATAGTACATTACTGTGTGTGATGTACATTATAGCCATACTACCGATGATCTCGGAGTATGATGCCGTACTTCATTGTTGGCGGGAGTACGATGCCGGGTACTGCGGGCCCCGATGATTTTTGGTGCTACACACTCCCTGGAAGTACACATAGTGTGTAGTGTTGTCGTGACACTATCAAGAGTCTGCCTCTTGATATGTCTCATCTCCTTTGATATCTCTTATATAATATGTTTTATGGTGATGATTCTTGCATTGTAGGTATATTAATTCGGTTAGCTATTGTATGTGGTACATTATTGATCTAGTCACTCACTAAGCATTATTGCTTAACCATTTCGTTGATTTACACTTTTCAGGAGTAGAAGGAAAAGGGAAAGAAAAGGTTTAATCGAGCAAAGTTTGAAGTAGGAGGCAGTGATCAAGATAGTCGCTTTTGGTACATTTAATTATGCCTTATTTTGGGGAGGGAGTAGATCACCCTTGTGTTATAGTTCATCATGACTTTATATATTTAAGCTTGATGAAGGTTGATGTGCTCAATCCCATTATTTGCAATGTACTTGGGTCATCAAAGTCTGATATGGTGACGTTAGAACTTGTGTATTCTGGGCGATGGTCTCATTTACATACTGTTAGTTAGATCCATGGGCGTATAAGCGCATAAATTATTGATATTACGAATAGGTCATGCCAAATTTTCGTTAGAAATATTGATTATTAATACTGTTATTTTTAATTAGAGTTTGGTGTTACATTAAAATTCAAAAAATTAAGGTTGATTTGGAACAATGTGATTGGTTAAATTCAGAAAATTAAGGTTGCTGATTTGGCGTAATATAATTTGTTAATATTCAGAAAATAATGGGATAACATCATCGGCAATCCTATCAATACTAACAAACCTGGATAAAATAATGGGATATTTATTTACGTATACAAATTACAATTAAACATTAATTATTCAAAATTATTATTTTTATAGTTTTATAAAATAAATATGAATAGTTGATTTTTCTAAAATTTTCATTTATATATATATATATATATATATATATATATATATATATATATATATATATATATATTAATTAATATAGATTAAAATTTTAGTTTATAAATAAAACAATATTTTATATTTTATTATAATAAACAAAATACTATGAAATATATTTTTATATATCGGTTGTTTACTTTTTAAATTTTAATAATTTTATATAATGTATATTTATTTTAAATAAATTATAAGCAAATGGAAAAAAAAATTTATTAAATATATAGATAAGTATGGATGGGATAACATTTACATTTAGATTTAAATTTTATTGATGATTCAATTTAATAAACATATAAAATACGACATATAAACATATAAAAGTAGTTTTTTAATCAGCATATATTATAAAATAGGTAAACATATGGCATTTATTATTTAGAAAAAATTATATACTAACTTACTTTTTTTACTACGAGCCATTTTAATCGTCCCGTCCGTTGGTTCAAAATTGTGTCATCCCTAATTCAAACCACAGAAAAGAACATCGCATTGATATACATTTTTTTTACATTTAAAGCTTCTCATTATTTTGTGTTGTTTATGTATTAATGTTTCAAAATTAACACATGTTTTAATATTTTTTCAGTATACCATGAAGAACAATGAAAATCTCTGTTAATAATGAAACGATAATGTTTTAAATAAATCTTTAGCCAATGAGATATGTCATTTGCCGTTTATATTGTTCAATGTGATTTTATTAAGATTTATTAAATTTTTTTATGATAACTGCTTTTGTTTGATAACATTTTATTAATTTGTTTAAATAAATTGTTATTATAAAATTATATTACACGATATTGTAAGTAATACTTTGCAAATACGTGTTTGTATATTAGTTGATGGAAAATGATGGGTTTTTATTTTATTGTAAATTATTATTTTTTTTCCTATATACTTCATTCTTATACACGATTTTTTAACAGTCTTTTAATCAATTCACATGTATTAAACTAGATATGTATAGACTTCAAAAGTAATTATGTGTAATAATTAATATTCATATTAAATATAAGTAACATTTTATTTGCAAACAATGTATAGTTTTCTTAAAAAAGTAAATTTTTGTTGTGTTATCAACTAATTATAAATACCAATGGGGTTTAGCCCATTTGGTATGAGAGGCGACGTGTAAGTGTTGGGTCACGAGTTCTTCTTCTGTCGGAGACAAGTTGGAGTTTAGGCAGTGAAAGCATCTTATGAATAGGCTTGGCAAAAAAACTCATCTCCGACGGGGAACCCGTAACTCGACCCCGATTTGACCAGGGAATCCCCGAGTTGACCGGGGATGGGGAATCCCCGATTTAAAATAGTGGGGATGAGGCGGGGATGGGAGACAAGTAAATCCCCGACCCCGAACCCGACCCGGATTATAAATTATGTTTTAATATAGATTATTATATATATTTAACTTTACAATGTAAATTATTCATTACATTTTATATAATATATTAAATATCATTGTATATGACTTTTCTATAGTTTAAAATACTATTGTTTTTTTTTCATTTTATTGATTTTATAAATTATTTGCATATATTTCTTTGTTTTTAGTTTTATTATAAATTATACATTATATATGTAAATAACTCAAATATGTTTGAATTGATTTGTTTTAAAGTTTATTTACATATATTTTTCCACGATTGGGCCGGGGATGGGACCGGGGATGAGGAAGAGGATTAAGAAGCGGGGACGGGGATAGGAACTAAGTTCCCCGTCCCGTCCCGCCCCATTGCCATGCCTACTTATGAAGTCCTCATTTGGGACAAAAGGATAGTTTAGAAATAGGAATAGGTTAATTTGTCATTCAAAAAAATCACTTATAAATATTAATTTTATCACACATCACCCGAGCAACGCACGGGTATTCAGCTAGTTGGAATTTGTTTATCATGTATTTTAAAGTTTGTATTACAAAAACAATCTACAAAATGTGTTTACATTCTGTCAAAATTTATGGTCAAACGAATCTATAAATCCAAGTTATTTGTAAATGATTTTAGATTCCTAACATTACACACAACTCATACCCTTAGACAAGCTTTAAACACCATTCCACACTTCAACCAATCAACTAATATATACTATAAATTAGATTCCATGCCGCGAGACAAACGCCCCCTTAGTATAAGTGGAGTTAATCAAATAGCAATCCATTTGTGCAAAACCGAAGTTAGCAAAAGAATAGCAAAAATAAAATATCTATAAGAATAAGAGTACGAGACTAAGAAGATTAGACTAGAAAATGTACAAAGGATCCAAGAAATTCTTGCACCAGTGCAACAGTTTTAATTTTATGTATCAGCATCCTAAATTCATTCAAGTATTCAACTGAAATAAAATTAAGTTACTATCAGAATCTAAAACACAGATATCTCTTTAAGCATCTGTTAATGAAAAGATAAAGTGTTCAAGTATAAAATCCAGGCAGAGTACGTGATTTACCGGTATTAAAGCATAGGTACGCACAAAAGTAGATAGAACCTTCCATGTGCAGCTATTGTAAGCCGTAAAACAACTGAACAAATGATAAGGAATGGCCCGTTACTCTATTGAAGGAAAATGAGTCCACTAAGCCTTTATTGGTTGATCAGCCCAATCAAACCAAGCCTTGGGAAGTTACAACAGAATATGGTTTAGAGGACAGATGTAAGGTTGACATGCTATAAGTTTTTATGCATGCTGGGAGTGAGAGAGAATAATATATAGCAACAGATTTAGGTGAGAGAGGATATCTGAGTATTTTTCATATTTGTGAGGAAGGCTTTTCAGCTTGGCAGGAGAGTTCCTGATCGGCTATTTTAGGTTGGGCAGAAGGGTGGACCATTCTGTGGCTACTCTTTCTGATTTGTATCTTAATCATTTTAATACTATATTTCAATTTTCAGTTTCTTCTTACATTCATAGCTTCTTGTTCCAAGTTTTGAGTTGTAGTTTCTATCAACAGATCATTTAACTCAAATGCCTAATACCCATCAACCAGCATAGCTTCGACATTTCGACAACAGTTGTCTTGGTTAAAAAACATGCACCCTAAATTCCTAATAAGTAACAGTATATCTCCACTGCCAAATTAGCCGATTAGGAACTCTCCTTTTACACATTTCCAACCTAAGTAAAGTGTTTGTTTTAGAGTGAATCACTTGACTTGTTTAGAAAAGCTGACTCGGTCAGCCATTTGACATTGTTTGCTTGCCTCTTGTTAATTAAGCCAAAACACTTCGGTTAGACATGTATTAAAATTTATGCCCTCCCACAGCCCCAAACATTCCTACTTTAACCATCTTTTATGATAGTGCCTGGCTGTCTCACACACTAGACCTCTCCTCGCTCAAGGTCTCATGTGGTCCCCTCCATCAGCGATGCTCCCTCTCCAACGTCGGCATATCAATGTAATGAGAATACAAGAAGTAAGCTATAAAATCGCTAGAAAAGCGTAGGGAAAACGAAAAAGAAAAGGATTGCCTCTGTTTCCAACTAGCCTCCTCTGACCACTGTTGTTTCTGAACAAAAGAAAAGCTCGCAGGTTTCCTCCTTTTCTTTATAGGTTTCATTTGTTCAATTGTACTCCAAAATGCTTCCTATATTGTCCAGTGCCTTTGTTTTGTCTCTTCTTTTGGATGGCAGCTTTTGTTTTATTAACAGCAATTTAGTAGTAAATTTGTGTTGGTGTTTTTGTTTTCCTCTGCTTACTGTCTTTTCTCCATGCCTAGGAATCTTTGTTTGCTGGTTTCAGTTTTCCAATTTTGTGTCGTTCTCATTCCCGATGTTTAGTTAATGGATCATGGATGTTGCAGATGTGGTTTTTGATCATTTTGTTAATTGCTATGGTCTTTCTACAATTAATCAAAAATATCAAATTGGTAACGTTTTGTCATTCAGGCTGTCATTCAGCATAACAAACAAACAACAGCTGTTGATATCAAATGAAGGCTTGGGAGGTCACTGGGCTTCACATGGTCTCAAATCGCTTCCCATGCCCGACGTAACACACTAATTAAATCGTAAAATCCAATGAAATATTCAATACTACAGAGTGCAAATGCAATGAAAATATAAAGTATTTCAAGTCAAATTTCATTTTGGGATCTTATACTTCCAAAATATACATTTACGATGTCATAGTTTGAAAAATACACACTAGTGATTCAAAAGCTGAAAAACCATTGAATTTGCAATGGAATCCGTAAAAATGAAGATTGAATGTTTTCACACATGCTAATTCACAATTACACATCATTTGGCATTTTGGTTACCAAGTTTACATCACATTCAGTTACCTTTCTAGTGTTTATATTCGATGCCTGAAACATATCTTTTGCAAATATGATTCCCAAAATAAACAATAAACTTTCACGTAATTTTGTGATTACTACATGGCATTTTGCCTACTACAAATTCTGTGACAGAATGGTTTTGTGTTTGCAAATTACAACCAGAATATAGTTCAATCCTAATTATTTACCAGCAGAGATGCACATATAAACCAATTAACGAACAATTAACACGAACACAGAGATCGAGGAAACCTGAACAGAGTACTTTACAGCAAGGCTAGCCACAGTATCACCACGAACCAATCGATGTGAAATTGCGAACCGACCTAGACTATTATCTCTCCAGAAGCTACCGGAGCTCGGATTTCCGATCACGTTTTTCAGTTTCCATGGAGCCTTGAAAGCCCTAACTTGAATTTCCCTATCAGAAGCCACTGAACTCCATAACTTACACACACAAGCAGACCGAGCTAGATCTATTACCGGTAGCTTTTCGAAGATCGTACGCAGGATGTCTTTGCAAACTAACGCCGTGAAATTTGAATTCATCGGAGATATGGTGGTGTATGAATCATCGCCGGCAGCTGCAGATGATGTCATTGAAGACGATGAGGAGTGTAGGGTTAGGGTTTGGTGATTATGTTGGTGAAGTGGTTGGAGGATGTCTTCCTCTTCTTCACCGCAGCATCCCATTTCTTGAGAGAGAAATGAATGGTTTCGAGTAGACAAGATATGTGGATAGAAATGGTACCTCAAAACGTTTTTGAGCTTCCAGTTGTGGAAATTGGAATTTGTAAATTTATAATTTTTTAATTAATGTAATTTATAAATGCTAATAAAAACATTTATTGTGAATAAAATTTAAACTATTTTTATTCAAATCTAATATAATTTACTTTTAGATTCAAATCGAATTAACTCAAACAAAATCTCATAAGGGGCTGTTTGATAGCATAAGAGGTAATCTGTCTGATGTCTGATCCCACTTCTGATTGATAAGATGTAGTCCTAATAAGATACTGATCTGCTAAGAAAATTCAATAAATCTGTTTGTTTTAAAAATTATCTGATTATGTTATTTTTACTAATTTTATATACTCATTCTAAAATCACATGTTTTTACCATCAAAACAATAGTAATATTTTTTTGAAAATCAAAATTAAATGACATAGCAATTCATTTTAATAAGAAATAATAAACATCCATTAGTTTTTAATGCAAATACATCAACTTCCATTAAGTTCTTACAACATCAAGTTCCATTAAGTTCTTACAATACCAAATATCAATCTTCATTTTGCATTAGTTGATTCGCAATTTGTTCACGTAAGTTACTCATGTATTGTTGATCGGTGGTACTTTCATGTATTTGACCTTACAAACCCTCATTTTGACCTTCCCCTTGTACCTCTTCATGTTCATCATTTGTTTGATCATACTCAAAAAACTCGTCAATTAATCCTTCCTTCCGTATAAAATTATGAACCGCAAAACATGAAAGAACATCTCTTTGAACTTCAAGTGCATATGGGGTCATTCTCTTCAAGATTGGAAAACGTGTTTTCAATACTCCATAAGCACATTCAATAACATTTCTTAGTTTTTGAATGAGAATGGTCATACTTTTCATACTTGTTTGTGGCATGTGTACGCCGATAATCTCCAAGTCAATATCTAACATTACGAAACGGTTCCATAATCCCTCGAGTATTTGTATACGCGGCATCGCAAAGATAATATTTACCTAAAATGTTTCAAATATTACATCAAAGATAGTTAGGATATGTGATATATCAAAGATATATAAATCAAACTATTTATACAAAAAAATTCAACTCTGGATTTGATATACTTTCAGCCAAAACTCTCACATCATGTGCAGTTCCTTCCCAACCGACAACAACAAAAGTGAATATCATATTAAAGTCGCAAACAACTAAAATTTTTTGATAACAATCATCTTTTCCTCTTCCCCTGTATAAATGTTGATCTTTGATTGGAACTACAACATGTATTAAAGTTCCATCTAGTGCACCAATCGCACCCTACATTAAAGATAGCGGTTAAAATAGTAATCAATGATTGGAACTACAACATGTATTATAAAATTATTTTTATTACCTTGAAAATTCTTCGTAGCCTCCTATTGTGTCCGAGAACGTTTGGATTAGGATTAAACGATGTAGGCACGATAATCTCATTTGCAAACCACTGCATTTTTTCCAACACTTCGTGAAATATAGCAGAAATTGTTTGTGTCGAGTGTTGGAACCTACGTTTCGCCACCCTAAAACGTTGATTATGATCTATAATTGATAAAAAGATAGTCATCTTCTCTTCAACTGATATAGTTTTGTTATCCTTTAACCAACCTTTTGTTTTGAAGTGTACACATAATCAAATAAATGCATCCCTTGATTGTCATCTTTAATCAATTCATCAAGATTGTCATCTTTTTTTTTTTTTTTCTTAGGTCCAACAGCAACTTGAGTTCGATTTTCACTTGTCCCCTCTCCTTGAGTTGGATTTTCTTTAGAACTCATATCATCGTCGTCTTCTCTTTCTTCATCATCAAGCTCAAGTGTTCGAATGCGTGAATTGAAAGAAGATGAAGAAACCCGAGATTTCATCACATTTGAGCTAGCAGCCTTAACATGTTCACCAGAAGCAGTAGTTGATTGAAATAAAGTGACACACAAATCAGGGAAAAGCAATGGAGCATTTTTCAAAGTTTTCAGTTTCGGATGACCCTGCAAGTAACATTTTTTTTAATATATTATATATGTTAAGTAGTAATGTTTGCATTTAAATATATATATGTAGTAATGTTTACTAAACACACCTTACTAAAGTCTTCTCATTCTTGTTTGGAGAGGTTGAAAGTGTTAGTTGCAGGGTTATAATAGTTGCCTGTTTTGTTCTTTAAGTAGTGCCATGAATGATATCTCATCTTTAGGTGATCATATTGATTTTTCAGTTGTTTTTGTGCAAGTGACATGTTATGCACTTCTTCCATCTTTTTGGAAATAATAGCCAATGATGCTCTTCGAAGGCTAGTGGCATTAGGTTCGGCCTTACCTTTTTCCTCAATACACGCTTCCAAGAAAAACTTTAGTGCATCGGTTGACCACTTCACTCGGTCCGCCATTATGCTATATTCAAAAGTAACATGCTATTTATTCAATTCAAGTTTTGCATCCTACTTTATCAACCATATTTCCTTAAAGTAATCATGGCTATAAGAAATAAAGTAATCATAAGAACAAGTTGCTATATTATGTACCTTAATGCTATATATTCAAACCAATGCTATATTCAAGTAAATTGATGGATAACAATCCATTATTGACTAAAAATTCAAGTAACATTTATCTAAAAATTCAAGTAACAAGTTTTAACAATTAAATAAATTAACCATATCAACAATTTTCAAAAATGGTATCAAAGAATACTTGAAAATTATTCAAGAATCATAATCAACTAACTTTTTATACTTGATATCAATCAAATCAAAGTATCAAATGGTTCAAGAATCATAATCAACTAACTTTTTATACATGATATCAATGAAATCCAAGTATCAAATGGTTCAAGAATCATAGTCAACTACTTTTTATACATGATATCAATCAAATCCAAGTATCAAATGGTTCAAGAATCATAATCAACTACTTTTTATACATGATACCAACGAATACTTGAAAAAAAAGGATTGAATACCTCAAATGATGAATGCTTGTCAATGATTGTTTGTCAAAGAATGCTTGTCAACGGCGAGCCTGAAATCAAAACATAATCAACTATAATTAGGGTAGAAATCAAAATAACTACACAATATCATATCATTCATCTAAAAACTGTTTTTAGAACAAGGAACCAAAAATCGATTTTTAGGTTGGGGGCGGGTTGAAATAACCAGTCGGCGGCGAGGGAGTGGGGGTGGGTTGGGGCGAAGACGACGAACCAGTTGATATGCGACGGAGTGGGGAGGGGGTGCGGTGGGGCGAAGACGACGAACCTGTAAGGGGCGCTGGTGCCGGTGCCGGTGTCGGTGAGGGAGAACGGCGGCTAGGGTTTCACCAAGGAGAAGATAGGTTGCTGCGCTGGAGGAGGGGAGGGAAAATTTTTTTGGGGGTGTGATAAGTGATGAGAGGGTAAACCATGTCTGATCACAATAAGACAAAATAAGAGAATACTGCCTCTTATGTATTATGCAAATCAAACGCACTTATCGGGTATTTCCTCTTACCGAATAAGAGGTTACCCCTGATAAGAGGCTGATAAGTTCTATCAAACAACCCCTAAATAAGAGGCACATCCCTTCACCAAATATATATGCGCCCGCGCCATCAACACGACACTAATCTCTCCCTTACGCCTCTCCCCGTACACTGTCGCTAACTCTGTCTCTGAAATCGGGATCCAAGTCATCTTTTTGGAACAGAAGATGTCTGTCTGACACGTTGTCAACCAGTCCATGCCTATAATCGCATCAAAGCTACTAATCTCCATAGACATCAGGTCTATAGTTAAAACGATGGTCATCTATCTCTAATACACAATTCTTATAAACCCGACTAATTAACACTATACTATCATCAACTCGCTCAACAACCACAGGTGCATAAATCAAATGAAGGCACTAAAAATAACCACAGAAGGATGCAGATACATATGATCGATCAGACCCTGAATCAAATAAAATGAAGGCACGTAGTCCATTAAGGATGAACGTACCAGATACAACATCAGGAGACTCCCTCTCCTCCTTAGCGGTAGCCTAAAAAACTCTGTCTCTGGTTCTCAGCTCTCGCTGATGCCCCAGCCCCACTCGAACTCGACCCAGATAACGCTGCTCCTGAAGTAGAACAATCTATCGACATGTGGCCCGACATCCCACATCGGAAGCAAAGTGAATCCTGCGAAGTGCAGGCAGAAGCAGTGTGGTCGTACTGACCACACCTAAAACATTTGAGGTTCTCCGGGGCACAGGGCCATGCATGGCGGAAACGACACCGCTGGAAATCTCTCTCAATCTCTCTTGAGCTCCCAACTCTACTCCCCGAGTCTCTAGAACCTCTACTCACACTATTCTGGCTCTGACACGACCTCTGTCTCTGACCCTTCTGTCTCTGGCCCTGGCCCTGACTCTGCACAAAACCCCACTGCCGATTCTCTCTATCTTGATCTCGTCAGGCCCCTTAACTCTGCCCCTACTATTCCAAATACCCCCTGTCTACTCTCTCTGTAAAACCTCGAGGACCCTGATCCCTGGTTCGGCGGCTCCACCTACTGTCTCTGAGGAGCCGGCTGCTCCCTCTTTCTCTCAATCTCTCTGCCTACACCGAGCATACTCCATAGCAGATGAAAACGTGAGGTCACGCAGCATCCCCACAAACTCTCTAATATCCAGTCTCATTCCCACAATAAACATACTGATCTTATGGTCATCGGTAGCCACCTGATGTAGCGCAAACTGAGCCCTATCATTAAACGTATCGATATACTCGTGGACTGACATCAACCCCTGCTGCAAATGAATAAACTCGCACTCTAACTCACGTCTCGTGTCTGGAGGACAATATTCTAGCTCAAACTCAATCCTAAACTCCTCCCAAGTCATCTAATAAGTGATCTCAGTCCCTCTGGCCCTCACCACTAAACCCCACCATCGCAGTGCTCCTGCTTTCAACAGAGGAGGCAAAACTGACCATATCAGCTCAATAAACGTGGGCAATCCTGAATGTTGTATCAATCTCTCGTACCCAGATCTGATTTTTTGTTAGGTTTCATATCCAAGTGTATCAGATTCTTGGTTTGGTTGCAAATGGATATTCTTTTTTTAGGATTTTCCGGATGTGTTCTTCATCAATTTTTTAGGCGTGCTTGGTTTCTTCTTTCCAGATCTGGTTTTGGTTTCTTCATTCCAGATCTGGATGGGTTAGGGATGATGCTTGAGTTAGGTTATTGTTGTAATTTCAAAAAATCTGTAATATTGTTTTTGTTAAGGTTGCAAATTCAGTTTTAAGATTTTTTAGGTTATCTAGAATCAGTTTTAAGTATTCTTAATGATGTTCATATCTAGTTCTTCATGTGACCGGTTACGTGTGTATCAGGTAATTCCATTGCCTTTAGCGTGACCAAAGTGTTAGTAGGATCCAATTAATGGTACAAAATAAAGTAAAATGCTGTAATAAGACAAAATGTGTAAGTAGCTTGTTATTTCAAGCAATTTGCCCTAATAATGATTCATTAATTTAGTGGTTTTTTAAAAATAAATGACACTAAATTAAATTTTTATACTAATTTTTTTTAATAAAAGTGCCACTAATTCTTATTAAAAAGATTGGCGCCTGTAATTCCCCCCACCAAAATTTTTATCATTCATTTCTCCCACCAAAAATTTTAGTTGACCTAAATACAGGGCATTAGATCGATCTCATCTTCTTCTCCAGACAGCAGCGCCTCTCGATCTCATCTCCTTCTCTAGTGCCTCTCTTCTTCCGGTTCAAGGTAACAATGTTCGACTCTCTTCTTCCACTTCTCGTCTTCTACGATTTTCTTTCACTGATTGGGTTGTTTTTCACACTTTCTTATTCTTGTCTTCAATGATTTACAGTAGTTATTTTATCGACCATGTGTTCCATTGCTGCTCAATATTTGGTTTCAGTCATGAATCTGATTTTAGTCGTGTCATTTTTAGTATTAGATCATTACTAGTGCCAAGACTTCATCACTGGTGTCCAATTTAACCATACTTTTGATTTTCTCTTTGATGATTTGACGGTCCTAATGAATCTGACTATGCAAAATTAGATGCACATTATGTGTTTGATGAAATGTCTATGAGAATTTTTTTCATGGTTTCGATGGTCTCTGTTGGTGTTATATACTTCTGAGATTATATGTTTATACATACATATTTGATTCTCACATTATTAATGATATAGAGCATGTTTGCTACAGAAAGTTTCATAGAATGAAATTGGTTAATAGAAAGCATAAAACTAACTGCCGAATACTCCTAACTAAAATAGAAACAAACATGGAAGTTTCAAGATTGGAATAAACTTAGTTACCTTGTGTTTTTGCAAAGAGAAATTTTCAAACACATGATCAAGTTTAACCTCATCCAAATTGTTGTATTGAACAATGACTTCAATTCCAGTTCAAACACTATAAATTCTTTCATAATATATACACAAAAATGGCAGCAGGGTATTCAATCAAATAAAAAGAAAAGAGCAAACCAAACATGTAATTAATTATTACATGATGTATTTAGAGTAAAGTAAGTATAACATCCGACACTAAACCAGGTTAGCAACTATGACCTAATCAGTATTTATTAGCAAATTATAACCTATTCAGTGGTCATTAGAAATTAATCAAGGTGACTAACAAAGTTCATAAGAAAATTCAAGTCAATTAGAAATAATTTCATTGGTGTGATGAATCGGCAAATTAATTAATCCGATCAATTTGCGATATGATGGATCAATTCAACTAAGTACGTAACTAAATTAAGATTAATAACACTAATATTGCATTAATACACTTACTTAACATTAATTATGCAAGACTAAAACAATGCATTAAACAAATGCATTCAAAAGTATTTATAAATTTACATAAAAAGGGAAATACAAGAATACATTCTAAATACTTTTACACAAAAAAATAAAAATGAAAATACAACATAATGGCTGGCCCTCTAGCTAGTACAAACTAGCATTTGACTTCAATATTATAATGCAAAACTTTATACACAATCACAATCACATCTTCTCCTTTCATTTCATCCAAGATCTTACTCCACCTTTACATCCTTGCATCTTTTCAAGACCAAACTTTCTCTATAAATAGAGAGATCATTTCTCATTCATCCTTACACCTTTGCAAGAACAAAATCTTTCATTCTATCTCAAAAAAATCGGCCATAGCCCCACACACACAACCAAATTTGTTTTCTTTCTTTATTCTTCAAGAATTCAAGCTTTTCAATAGTTTCTTTGGTGCAACTAGTTCAAGAACAACTCTGTTAGGCACAAAAAGGCCTCAGTCAAACCTGTTCTACATCTTAGGGGAAATTTTTAATCAAACCTGTTTGATGCACTTGAAGGTATAATTTAAGGTCTGTTTAATGTCTTATTGAACTCTGAAAAGTGATTTGCAATATAAGTCAAAGCTATTTACCCAGTTGCATTTGTTGCAACTAAGGCAGATTGCCCAAGCTGTTCATTCTGTTGAACAGGCTGGACATAAACTGTCTACGCCGCTCTATCCTGTTGAGCAGCTTGGACAAATACTAAGTGTTCTGTTCTTTGTGAACATGCTAAACATTGTATGGAATGTGTTTCCAAGTCCTCATGTATTGTTTTGGACTACAAGATCAATTTACAAAGTTGAAGACAAAGTGGAAAACAGAAGATGCAAAAGCTGCCTACGTTGTTCTGTTACATAAAGACAAAATGGATATTTGAAATGGGTGACATACCATTTTTTATATCAAAATGGCTTTAACAGAAGATGAAATTTTCAAAGTTGACATTCCTCTTTTGGTTAAAGCCTTTTGCAACAGAGACAAAAAGGAAAAGACAAAGATTCTGCCATGTAGAGACAAGTCTGCTTTATCAGATTATGCAGAAAAGTTGTTTTGTCTTTTTAGAAAGACATCTCACTATCTCCTTGTCCAATGAGGAAGCTTCACTGAGATTCTCAGTAAGGGTATAAAAGGAAGATTCTAAGGAAAGTGAGATAACCAAGAGTGAGAAATTCAGATCGTGCTTAGAAGTGTGTTTTCCATGCATGTAAGTCTGTTGAATAAAACAGTAATGTATGTCCAAGTTGTTCTTATTCAAGCTGTCCATCTGTGTCTTGTAAACAGTGAGTTCATCTAAGTGAGTGTATTCATTGTATCTAGTCTGAGTGTGTCCTAGACTAGTTAAACATCTGTTGTATTTGTCATCTCAGCTTGAACCATTCCGCAGTTCAAGCTTGTTTGTAATTAACACTTGTTGATAATATACACAAACATTGAGAAAAGAGTTTTGAGTTTTAGTTTGCTGTATTCACCCCCCCCCCCTCTACAGCTTAGAACAATACACTAGGGAAACCTTTTGGGACCTACAACTAGTATCAGAGCAGATAGAGTGTGTGTTAACTCTAGATCTCTCATTCTCCCTATTTTCCCATGGACAACAGTGCTGCCAGTTCCTCCTCCTACTATGATAATGGTTCAATGGCCAAACCCCCAAGTTCAATCATCAGAACTTCTCTGGTTGGAAGTGCAGAATGATGCTCTACTTAGAGAATCTGGATGTACAACTGCCATATACTAATAGAAGGTCCCTATGTGCCAACCTCTGTTACTACTATCATTCCTGCTGCTGAAGGAGCTGCCCCTGAGATCAGAACCTTTGAAAAGGCAAAAGCTCAATAGTCTGATGAAGATAAAAGGCTGGTTGCTCTTGATGTAAAGGCCAGGAACAACCTGGTTATTTCTCTTACTGATAATGTGTTCAAACAGGTTGAGAAAATGAAGACTGCATAGGAGATGTGGGATACTTTGTGTACCGTCTATGATGGTCCCACTATCACACTGGATAACAAGATCAACAATCTTATTAGACAGTATGAACTCTTCTTCGCAAAGCCAAAGGAGTCTCTCACTGAAACCTATACCAGATTCACTGCTCTAATCAATGATCTCAAAGCTGTTGGGATCACCAAAGACAGCTTAACTCTGGTAAACAAGTTCTTGGACATTCTGCCTGAAGAATGGAATTATTTTTCTACTATCTTAAGAAACTCAGGCACCATCAAAAGGTATGGATCTTGTAAATTTGTATGGATCCTTACTAAATGATGAGCAGTCAAGGCAACAGAAAAGAAATACCTTGGAAATGTCCAAAAGATGTGCTGCCTTAGTGGCCAGCGTGAGACAACCTGCTGGTCAGGTGTGTGATGTGTTCACACAAGCTGATTAACAGGCTGATCATGAAAGGGAAGAAGTGTCTGAGGAGGAAGACTGTGAAGATCTTATTGAATTAGATGAGGAGCAAATGATTGCAATGCTTGTCAGAAAATTTAATAAGAAGAGGTTTAGTGGAAAAATGCTGCAGAAGAAGTCAAGTGCTATAAAAAAAGCATTTGACAAAACCAAGGCTGAGTGCTTTATAAGTGGCAAAACTGGCCATATAGCTGCTGACTGTGTAACATCCTGATGATAAAATTTATGTATTTGAAGGTTACTAGTTTAAAATTGTGAATTAAATTTAATTGTATTTTGATCAAAGTTGGTTGCTATTTTAAGAAGCTATGAAGTTTGAAGATTAATAATTATTATTATGGAGTATTATGAATTATAAAAGTTAGTAATGATAAAACTAAGAATAAATCAGTATTTCATGGAACCGGTTAAGTTGAGGGGTGAAATGTGCAAAATGATGAAAATGGGAATAAAAAAGGCCAGGCCTTTCATTTTTCATCATCTCTCTCTCTCTAGACTCTCTCTCTAGAATTCTCTCCACCTTCTCTCTAGATTATCTCTCAAACCGACTGGCCGATTTTCGAGTTCTATACGTCATCGGAAAGATCTCGAGGAGTACTACAACAATATACAGTTGCATTCATGGTTTCGTACGAATTGAGGTAAGAATTTACCCTTTTAGGCTCTTATATTTCTGGTTTTGAAGATATGCATTCGAGTTCATCATTTTTATGTGATTTAGAGTTAATTTAGCTTGAGTTTTAACTAGAATATGATAGAGTATGTATAATAGAATCGAAACTATGCTTAATGCTTATCATATTCGTGATTTTGGACTTAGAAATTTTGATTTAAGCTGTAAATATGAACAAATTCGAGAATGCCAAGAACAAAGTCGAATTACAAAGAACAAACTCGAAATTTAGCTAAAATCAAATTTAGGCTTCGACTTTAACCCCAAATTCGAGAATAGGTTCGACTTTAAGCATTAAAATCGAAGGTAACTTCAAATTTGTTGATTAAATTCGAAGAAGGGTTCGACATTTATCAAGAGTCTGAAATTTGAACAGGAACTCGGCGAGTTCCTAGTACATAGTCGGCGAGTTCTTAGCAAATTTTGGGTAAATTCGAATGGGTTTAAAGGACTCGAATTTATGGGTAAATAATAACACTTTTGGGATATCTTTTATACTATAGTAAGGCAAATAAAGGAGGGTTAATTGGGAATAATAGCTCCTCAAATGATGTGATTTAAACGTGAGTTTCGGATGTCGGGTTCCGAATATTGTAATATTTTTATTTGCACAAGGTAATGCTAATTTGTTAAAGACCATATAATGATAATATGTTTATCATATGAAAATGTAACAGGTCCCTTGTGGTGTTGTTTAACCCACAGTGGGGTACTTTGTGGATCCGGTTGAAAGCCCGAGGAGAAATAAAATTTGGATAAAGTTAATAACGCACCCACGGTGAGTACCTTTGATCTTAACATGTCTGCATCTGCTTTATGTTTGCTTTGCCTGCTGGGGCATGTTGTTTCACTTTCGTTTGACACTCTACTAACTTGCGTATATGTTGATGCACATTCATACTTGTTGCATGTCCGTTTCTTTGTTGTGCATCTTATTGATGGACCGACGGGTCGCATCTGTACTCTGATGTTACTGTGCTATATGACCAAGAGCTGACACCTCTGTGGTCAGGATAGATAGTAGGTCATCCCTGATGTTATGTCTGCCTCGGATGGTTGGTTTTTCTTATGCCGAGCGTCATCTCGAAGGAGTTGCTGCTCGGGTTTGCGTACTTTGTGTATGTGTGGAGTATACAGGTATGCGTTACCGGTGTTACTCCTGGGGGCATCATAAAGATTTGTAGAATGTGTAAAATCATTGGTATTCACTAAGCATTCACTTACCCCTCAGTTGTTGCATTTTTACAGGAAAAGGAAAATCTGCTGCGGGACCGTCTAGCTAAGTCATCAGTCGAAGTGATTTGAAGTTATCTACTGTTTATCTTGGTAACAAAATTATGGAATGTTGTTGTAATAAATTTGGGATGATTGAATACTTTTGAGTATGTAGACTTAGTCGTGTAACCTTGTAGCACCGTAGGGTGTTAGATGAACTTGTATTATTTTAATTATGAACTTTAATGCTTCCGCACTTTAATTAGGTAATCAGATCATTATAAAACTGTTTGATGGTGATTAATCCTGGGTGAATGGTAAATGGTGATTAATGTGGCAAGGGTGTCACATGAGATGGTATCAGAGCAGTAGTTTGAGATTCAAGTGTTCGTGAGGTCTTGGTCTCAAACATTAAGTGATGATATGTAGTGATATTAAGTAATGATCTGAACTAAGATAGGTTATGATCTAGTAGTAGTAGGACATTGATTATCATAAGGGACAATTGGGTGGTGTCTTTAAATAAATGACATGTTACTAAATAAGTTATATGTTTCATATTTCAGAAAATGTCTGGAAGAGGAATGACACCAGAAGAGACGAGAGAAATGATGCTAGCCATGATGGCTGAGCAAAATCGGATGATACAATATCAGTTTCAGGCTCGAGACGAGGCCAAAGCTAAAAGAAAAGAAGACAAGAGAAAAGAAGAAAGGGAACATGAAAGGAATTATGTTAAGGATGACATAAACTTTAGAAATAAAGCAAAACGTAAAGACAAGGGCAAGGAGAAGATTGATTATGAAACCGGAATAGATGAGAATTACATGAAATACGTAATTAGATCATTCAAGGACTGGCAACCACCAACATTCTCTGGATCTCTGAGAGTTGAGGGAGCAGAAATATGGATTACAATTATGGAACAGATCTTTAAGGAGATGAATTGTAAGGATGAGTACAAGGTATTTTTGGCTAAGGATCAATTGGTTGGACAAGCTAAGGAATGGTGGAACTGTTGGGAAAAAGAATTGGGATCCGAGTTAATTGCTTCCTTTAGTTGGGAACAATTCAAGTTGTTGTTTAGTAGGCAATATGGTGAGCCTGATATCGTACCACATGTTAATCATGAAGAAAGAGCTATTGGAAAGATTGTAAAGTCTGGAGAAGATGAACTAAATGGACTATACTTGAGGTCAAGAACAAATAAACGTGATAGAAGTAAGAGATGTTTTCATTGTAATCAATTTGGACATAAGGCTAACAAATGTCCAATGAAGGCCGATGCTTGTTATAATTGTGGAAAAGTAGGTCATTTTAGCAGAAATTGCAAATTTCGACCAAAGAATTAGCATGTAATGATATTACATGATGAAACCATGAATGAAAGGTTCAACAAAAGAGATGAGATCTCTGAGATTGTGGTTATAACTTTTGGACGTTAATCCATAGAGTTAGAAGTGTACTTTAAAGATTCCATATGTAATATTTCATCGAAGTTCTATGATGCTGAAGTTAACATGAAATCAAGTGATATAAAATTTTATTACTAATATAAGTATAATCCTGTTTGTGAATGAGAATATTCGAGTATATAAATAGGCAGTAGATAAATAGCCAAGATGGACTTAAGCTTTGAATTGGAAAAGATGTTATAGACTTCTTGGAAATTTATGAATGAGTTTGGAAGTTGTAATAAAGTTTTAAGTTTGACCATGATGGGTTAAAGAATTGGAACTAATCGTATTAGTATCATATGTGATATGTTTGAAGGATTGATAATAACTTGTAGTGTTTATCATAAAACAAAATAGCATCAACTTGTATTAAAAGGAAACGGTAAGTTACATTTTATTGAATATTTTAAGCTTACAAAGGTTGTGGCTGAGAACACATGACACGAACTGTTCATGAGAATTTGATGTAGTTGGAGTCAAAGAGGCTATTTCAATATTTGAAATATGTAAATTTTATAACAGAAAGAAAAGTAATTCAAGCATTTCTGAGAAAGCGAACGAAGGTATGAGAATAGGTGACTTGTGTTAATATTGAATGGAATTTGGAATATGCAATGCGAAGTGTAAAGTAAGAAATATATGCGAAGTATAATTGATCGGAATAGGGATATAATACTTAATGAAATGGAGATTTGATCAAACATAAAAAGTTTAAAGATACTTTGGACACTAAGGAAATTGCTTATACAGCAAAGAAAAGTCTAGTACTACGATTCGGAATCTAAGGAAGATTCGGAGGTGGTCATGAGTAGTGAATGAGTTTAGTGACGACTGATTTTTGTATCTACTACTTTTGCTCAACAAGTGTTGATGACTTGGTCTAAGATGTCTATTGTAATTAATATTGAAACTGTTCAGTAACAAAATAATTAACGTTGATCATGGGTATCATGATTGTATTTTAGTGATTGAAGAGGTAGTCTTCCATATTGACTTGATTCCAATAGAGATCAGTGATTTGATATGATAACTGGAATAAATTGGTTGTGTGTATGTGATGAAACGCATGTAGTTTGCAATGAAGGAATAATAAAGATAACTACGCCGGAAGGGGGCGAGAGGTTTGTATATATGAGGATTGGAGAAGTGGGGATCAATGTCTAATAATGATTGTTAGGTCCCGAAAGCTGATTGCTTAGGGCTGTGAGTTTTGTTTGGTATAAGCTATTGATACCAAGACTGAAGAGAAAACTGTGGCCGATGCGCCTGTTGTCCCAAATGTTTCCATATGTGTTTTTGGAAGACTTGTCTGGTTTGCCACTTGAAAGACAAATGAAATTTTGTGTTGACTTGATCCCTGGAGCTTCTCCAATAGCTTGTAGTTGATATCGGTATGCATCTACTGAAATGTAAGAGATGATGAAACAACTTTAGGAGTTATCAGATAAGGGCTTCGTTAGATTTAGTTCTTTGCCATGGGGAGCCTGATATTGTTTATGAAACAAAGGATGTTATAATGAGAATGTGTATAGATTAACATGATTTGAACAAATTGACTATAACAAGTAAGTATTCGTTGCCAGGAATTGATGATTATTGATCAGTTACAAGGGGTTGGTTATTATTCAAAGATTGATTTATGTTCAGGATATCACTAGTTGAAAGATTTGTAAGGAGAAAATACTGAAAATGGATTTCAGGAATAGTTATGAGTATTACGAGTATTTTGTTATGCCATTTGGGATAGCCAACACCCCAACTGTTTTATGGATATTATGAATAGGGATTTGTATATCAATGTCAGAGGAATTGATAATTGTAATAATCAGTGATATTTTGGTATAAGTCTAAGGCTGAATATGTTAAATCGTGAGTTTTGATTACAATAGATTATATTTAGTAGTATGTGATTTCTGGAGACAAGATTTCGGAGGATTCCGCTAAAGTGGAGCGATCGAGAATTTGGAAGCCGTCTCACATTACTACAGAAATAAGAAGTTATCTAAGACTGGCAAATTGTAGACAGACTAATTATTTGGATATGTTTTATACCCACTCGAGAAAGTTATGGAAGAATTTGCACAAAATTTCAGGGAATAAGGCACAAACATGGCTACGAGTAAAGCTTACCGACCCCTGATAGATGGTCAAAATGAATGGACTATTTTCATATTTGAATATAAGATGAGATCATGTATTTTGGATTTAAGTACCAACAGAAAGGATCAATTGTTTTGATGGAATTATCGTATAACACTAGTTATCATAATTAAAATCAAGGAAACACTGTTAAAGTTTTGTACGGAAGGAAATGTAGAACCCCTACGTGATGGAAAGAAATTGAAAGGACTCTAATTGCTGAGTCTGTGATATGAAAGAAGAGTTATAATGATGAGACACCTAAACCAATCAGTTTTGAGGGAAATGATGGAGTATATTTGTTTGTATCACCGATGGGGTGTACTACTTGTTTTGAAAAAGGGATAAAATTAGCACTGAGGTGTGTTGGTTCATTTAGAATAACAGAAAAGTTAGGAATCTTTTATCTCATTTGGAATTATCTAAGGAAATATCAAAATAACACTTGGTGTTTCATGTGGAAAGCTTTATGAAATCTTCACAACTGGTAATGAAGATTAGGTTGATTATACCAAATTCAAAATCAATAAAGATTAATATATGTTGAAAAGCCAGAATATATTATGGATATGAAAGTAAGGAAGTTAAGGATCAAAGAGATTAAAATAGTATTGATACGTTGGAAGCATCACAAAGGAGTAAACCATACTTGGGAGATAAAAGTCGATATGTTGAATAAGTAAACAAATCTGTTCGAATACAAGTAACTTTGAGGACGAAGTTAGAGCGTGGTGGAGCCCATGTTGTAACATCCTGATGATAAAATTTATGTATTTGAAGGTTATTAGTTTAAAATTGTGAATTAAGTTAAATTGTATTTTGATCAAAGTTGGTTGCTATTTTAAGAAGCTATGAAGTTTGAAGATTAATAATTATTATTATGGAGTATTATGAATTATAAAAGTTAGTAATGATAAAACTAAGAATAAATCAGTATTTTATGGAACCGGTTAAGTTGAGGGGTGAAATGTGCAAAATGATGAAAATGGGAATAAAAAAGGCCAAACCTTTCATTTTTCACCATCCCTCTCTCTCTCTAGACTCTCTCTAGAATTCTCTCTACCTTCTCTCTAGATTATCTCTCAAACCGACTGGCCGATTTTCGAGTTCTATACGTCATCGGAAAGATCTCGAGGAGTACTACAACAATATACAGTTGCATTCATGGTTTCGTACAAATTGAGGTAAGAATCGACCCTTTTAGGCTCTTATATTTTCGGTTTTGAAGATATGCATTCGAGTTCATCATTTTTATATGATTTAGAGTTAATTTAGCTTGAGTTTTAACTAGAATATGATAGAGTATGTATAATAGAATCGAAACTATGCTTAATGCTTATCATATTCGTGATTTTGGACTTAGAAATATTTGATTTAAGCTGTAAATATGAACAAATTTGAGAATGCCAAGAACAAAGTCGAATTACAAAGAACAAAATCGAAATTTAGCTAAAATTGAATTTAGGCTTCGACTTTAACCCCAAATTCGAGAATAGGTTCGACTTTAAGCATTAAAATCGAAGGTAACTTCGAATTTGTTGATTAAATTTGAAAAAGGGTTAGACTTTAATCAAGAGTCCGAAATTCGAACAGGAACTCGGCGAGTTCCTAGTACATACTCGGCGAGTTCTTAGCAAATTTTGGGTAAATTCGATTGGGTTTAAAAGACTCGAGTTTATGGGTAAATAATAACACTTTTGGGATCTATAGTAAGGCAAATAAAGGAGGGTTGATTGGGAATAATAACTCTTCAAATGATGTGATTTAAACGTGAGTTTCGGATGTCGGGTTCCGAATATTGTAATACTTTTATTTGCACAAGGTAATGCTAATTTGTTAAAGACCATAATGATAATATGTTTATCATATGAAAATGTAACAGATCCCTTGTGGTGTTGGTTAACCCACAGTGGGGTACTTTGTGGATCCGGTTGAAAGCCCGAGGAGAAATAAAATTTGGATAAAGTTAATAACGCACCCACGGTGAGTACCTTTGATCTTAACATGTCTGCATCTGCTTTATGTTTGCTTTGCCTGCTGGGGCATGTTGTTTCACTTTCGTTTGACACTCTACTAACTTGCGTATATGTTGATGCACATTCATACTTGTTGCATGTCCGTTTCTTTGTTGTGCATCTTATTGATGGACCGACGGGTCGCATCTGTACTCTGATGTTACTGTGCTATATGACCAAGAGCTGACACCTCTGTGGTCAGGATAGATAGTAGGTCATCCCTGATGTTATGTCTGCCTCGGATGGTTGGTTTTTCTTATGCCGAGCGTCATCTCGAAGGAGTTGCGGCTCAACTTTGCGTACTTTGTGTACGTGTGGAGTATACGTTATGCGTTACCGGTGTTACTCCTGGGGGCATCGTAAAGATTTGTGGAATGTGTAAAATCATTGGTATTCACTAAGCATTCGCTTACCCCTCAGCTGTTGCATTTTTACAGGAAAAGGAAAATCTGCTGCGGGACCGTCTAGCTAAGTCATCAGTCGAAGTGATTTGAAGTTATCTACTGTTTATCTTGGTAACAAAATTACGGAATGTTGTTGTAATAAATTTGGGATGATTGAATACTTTTGAGTATGTAGACTTAGTCGTGTAACCTTGTAGCACCGTAGGGTGTTAGATGAACTTGTATTATTTTAATTATGTACTTTAATGCTTCCGCACTTTAATTAGGTAATCAGATCATTAAAACTGTTTAATGGTGATTAATCCTGGGTGAATGGTAAATGGTGATTAATGTGGCAAGGGTGTCACAGACTATGTGTCTAAAGTTGTTGGTTCATCATCCAAACCATACAAGACAAACAAGGACGATGGCTACAGGGTTAAGTACCTAATGGCCATGGCCAAGCTGAGGAAATTCAAAGACTCAGTGGCTTCCAACAAGCAAAAGGGTCTTATGGCAGAGACATGTGTCTGGGAGGAATCTGACTCATCATCAGATGAAGAAGATAACAACTGTCTGATGGTCAACACTGATGTCCCATCAACAAGCAACTTCAAACAAGACCTGGCTGAAGCTGAGGCTCTCAGCAGTTTGGAGAACTGGAACCCAACAATGATGTATAAGGTACAAAATTTTATGGAATACAGTTCTGATGAAAAAGTTAAAATGTTTGAATATCTGCTTGTTGAACTAAAAGCTGCTATTGAGAAGTATAATGTTTTGTTGTCTGAAATCTCGAAACTGAAAACTGATCTTGAAATAAAAACTAGTAAACTGGACAGCTTCCATAAGTTGGAAACTGAACTTGATGAGTTAAAACACATCAATTCCATTTTATTAGAAGAAAAGAGAGAAACAGACACAAAACATGCCAAGCTTCAAAAGGTTGTTGACTCTTGGTGCCAATCTGCACAAAAGTCAATCATTGTATCAGTCAACAAATCCCTGCTCAAATCCAAGCCTATCCTGGAGGGGATCTTGACAAAGCAGCTTCAATTGTTGAGATAAATAATCTGGAAAAAGACTTATCCACTCTTGGTGAGCTTCCTAGTACCTTCATTCAGAAAGTAAATGGTAAGCTAGTCTCACCAAATAGGTTTGTCAGGCCTCAAAACACTGATAGCTTGTGTGAAAAAGCTCTAAAAACTGATGATGGAATGTGTTCTCCATCAAATTAGTCTACTAAGTGCTCAGCTGGTTCACACAAGGAAAAGAAGGGAAAATAAGCTCAAGCTGTAGCTTTGGACACTGAACCTGTTAACAAGATAGGCTCTGGGTCTAAAGTTGATGGTAAGAGACCTGTAAATCCCTTTGATGCTGAACTTTTTGAGAAAAAGTTTTCAAAAGGTAAGCAGCCTGCTTTCAACAGGGGTAAGTCCATGTTGAAAGTAAATCTGCTGTGATTTCAAATAAGTTTTTAAATCATAGTGGAAAATTGGTTATAAATGAAGGTAAGTCTTTCAAAACCAAAAGTAGTGATTATGTTGATAGGCAACATCCATCACATCTCAGTAAGGGCAAAGGCAAAGCCATTGCTCAACCTGAGAAATTTGGGAATAAGTTTCCCACACCTGTGGAAGGTCAAAGGGAAATCAAACTTCCTATATTTGATCTGTCCTCCTAAAAAGAGGAAATTGGACACATGTAAAGCTGTTGCCATTGTGCCTTCTACTCAAAGTGTTGATTCTTCTAAAAACAGTAATAAGTTTGCTAAACTCGTTGAGAAGCTCAACAAAAATGCTTCAGAATGTGTTTCTGGAAGTACTTCTTCCAAGAAATCTAAAAAGAGAAAATGTTATAAATGTGGGAAGAAGACAAATATGGCCAAAGACTGTCTTGAAACTGAGGACATGAGGCCTGTCGACTCTGCTAGTTCCATCATTGCAAAACCAGCAGTGTTGGAAGTAACATTGTCAATGAGGTTAGTATCCAAGCTGATACAATCCAAATAGAAAATATTAGTGTTGATCTTACTGGTCCATCAAAAAATGTTAATGAAGTAGGAGAACTCAACCCTATGGTGAGTTCCCCTAAAAATAACTAATACTTTCCCATCACACTCTACAGGTCAAACAACCATCCCAGGTTTGGTACTTGGACAGCAGCTGCTCAGGCCACATGTCAGGTTGCAAGGATCTACTGAGTGATCTCAGGCCTGAAAAAAGGGCCAAAAGTCACCTTTGGTGACAATGTTCAGGGATCCACAGAAGGATATGGAACCCTTCAAGCTGATGCTGCTATATTCAAAAGAGTAGCCTATGTGTCTGGACTGAAACACAATCTTGTAAGCATAAGTCAACTGTGTGATGCTGGCTACAAGGTTAATTTTGATGAGCACCTGGGTTACATATTGGATTCCCAAGGCAAAGTTGTGCTGTTTGTATAAAGGAAGAAAGGTGTATATGTTGTGGACATGAAATCTGCTGATCCCTCAACTGAAACCTGCTTTATCTCCAGAAGCATGCAGACCTGAACTGGTTATGGCACAAAAGGCTATCACACCTGAACTTCAAGAATATCAACAAACTCTGTAAGAAAGAGTTGGTAACAAGTTTGCCTTCTATAACCTTTGTTAAGGATAAACTCTGCACAGCTTGTGAGAAAGGCAAGCAGAGAAAAACATCTTTTAAATCTAAGCATAATTTCTCTATTGATACTCCTCTCTTCTTAATCCACATGGACTTGTTTGGACCAGTCAGTGTCCCAAGTCTAGGAGGTAGAAGATACACTCTAGTAATGGTTGATGAGTTCTCCAGGTTTACATGGGTGATCTTTCTGAAGAACAAAGAAGAGTTTGCTAGAGAAATTATTGGGTTTATCAAACAGATGGAGATGCTGAACTCTGCTCAAGTTAAGCAGCTTAGAAGTGATCATGGTACTGAATTAAGAAATAGTACTCTTGAGGACCTCTGTGAAGAAAGAGGGATCTCACAAAACTTTTCAGCTGTAAGAACTCCCCAACAAAATGGAGTTGCTGAAAGGAGAAACAGAACTCTCATTAAAGCTGCCAGAACCATGCTGTGTGCATCAGGTTTGCCTTCATCATTTTGGGCTGAAGCTGTTAACACTGCCTGCTTCACTCAAAACAGATCCTTGGTGGTGAAAATGTTCAACAAGACTCCCTATGAGCTAATCAAAGGGAGAAGGCCAAATATTAGTTATTTCCTTGTGTTTGGATGTCCCTTCTTCATTCTGAATCAGAGGGACCAACTGGAGAAATTTGAACCCAAAGCTGATGAAGGTGTGTTTGTTGGATACTCTGTCATCTCTAAAGCCTACAGAGTATACAAATACAAAAGAAAGGTGATAGATGAATCCATCAATGTCACCTTTGAAGAGTCTAGGAGTGCTTCTACCAAAGCTGTTCCTGAATCAGTTTCAGGAGAATTCAGCTTTGATGATCTCATGCATTCCATCAATGAAGAAAAGGACTCAAAAGCTTCCACTACACTCAGAGTGGAACCTGTTAACCATGATGGACATGATGATGACTATGTTGATACACCCTGTGTGAATAAGTGTACTGACATAATTAATACACCATGCCCTGAACCTCTCAATGCTGATTTCCCTGGATCTTCTGTTGATATGTTCAACAATGGAGAGTCATGTTCAACAAATGAATTGGCTCAAGATAACAGTGTGTCTGAAAATCTTGAAAGCTGTTTAACAGGACCTGTTGAGAATGAAAATGATGCAGGAGAATCTTCATTGAGGCATGATCCTAAGTCGATCAGGTGTCACCCCAATGATCAAATAATTGGTGACATCAACAAAGAGGTGCAAACAAGATGGGACAGCTTAGGAAACTTTTGCATGTTTTCTAGCTTTGTGTCCCTAATAGAGCCTAAGAAAATGGATGAAACACTAAAAGATGCCAATTAGATCACTGCCATGCAAGAAGAGCTCAATCAATTTGAGAGAAACAAAGTATGGAAGCTGGTCCCCGCTCCTAAAGGTAAAACAATAATTGGCACTAAATGGGTTTTTAGGAACAAAATGGATGAGCAAGGTCATGTGATTAGAAATAAGGCAAGACTAGTTGCTCAAGGCTACAGACAGGAAGAAGACATTGATTATGATGAAACATTTGCTCCAGTGGGCAGGCTAGAAGCAATTCGTCTGTTTCTAGCCTATGCTGCCCACAAGAGCATGAAGGTATTTCAAATGGATGTGAAGAGTGCATTTTTGAATGGCAAGCTGCAAGAAGAAGTATATGTCAAGCAGCCTCCAGGTTTTGAAAATAAACATCATCCAGGTTTTGTCTATAAGTCGGACAAAGCCCTCTATGGTCTAAAACAAACACCTAGAGCCTGGTATGACACTCTAACTGATTTCCTTATGAACAATGGTTATTCCAGAGGTAAAGTGGATACCACATTGTTCATAAAGTAAAGAAGGTGAAGTCTGATATTATGCTTGTTCAAATCTATGTGGATGACATAATATTTGGTTCTACTAATGAGCAGCTATGCAAGAATTTTTCACTACTCATGAAATCTAAATACGAAATGAGTATGATGGGTGAACTTACTTTCTTTCTAGGATTACAGGTTAAACAAAACTCTAATGGAATTTTTATCAATCAAAGAAAGCACACTTTAGATCTTTTGAAAAAGTTTAAATTTGATCAAAGTTCTCCTATCAAAACCCCAATGGCAACCAATGTAAAATTGGATGCTGATGCCAGTGGCAAAGCTGTTTCTGTAACAGCTTACAGAGGCATGATTGGGAGCTTGCTGTACTTAACTGCTAGTCAACCAGATATTATGTTTGCTACCTGTCTATGTGCTAGGTTTCAAGCTGATCCTAAGGAATCGCATCTAGCTGCTGTAAAAAGAATCTTCAGATCCCTTAAGGGTACACCAGGTTTGGGTCTTTGGTATCAAAAAGACTCAAGTCTTGACCTAACAGGTTATTCAAAATATGATTTTGCAGGCTGCAGGTTAGACAGGAAAAGCACAACAAGTGGATGTTAACTCCTTGGTGGTAAATTGATCAGTTGGTGTAGCAAGAAGCAAAACTCAGTTTCTACTTCTACTGCTGAAGCTGAGTATATTGCTGCTGGAAGCTGCTGTGGGCAGATCTATGGATGCAACATTAGCTTGAAGACCATGGGCTTGTATATAGGAAAACTCCTATTCTGTGTGATAATACAAGTGCCATAGCTATCTCCAACAACTCAGTATTTCATTCCATAGCAAAGCATATAGAAGTCAGACACCACTTTATCAGAGATCACATCTAGATAGGTAATGTGGAGGTAAGTTTTATTTCCACAGATGAACAGCTTGCAGACATTTTCACCAAGCCTCTTGATGAAAACATGTTTAATTACCTTGTAAGCAAGCTGGGCATGTTAAATAAAAGTGACTAAGTGTCATTAATGCTCTAAGATATCGTATGTCTCAAACTACTTAAGTTTCGCAGAACAGCTTAGACAGAACAGGCTCTGCATGCTCTATACTTAGCCAATTTCTAAAAACTTGGACAGCTTGGACGTATAACAGGTTTGAAAAATAAGTTTTAACTTCAAAACTGTTCTATTGAACAAACCTCCAACCTGCTCACTCTCTCAATCTGTCACACAAGACACTATCTTGTAACCTGATCAACTATTGGACAGAAACATGTTCTCATATAGCTTCATAGGTTGAATGAGCAGCTTGAGGAATGAACAGCTTGTGATGAAACCTGCTCATCACAGGTTTGAACAACAACTTAGAACATCAGTTTTACTTACCTTTCTTCATAATTAACTTAATTTCTGTATTTATTTAACTTAATTACTGCAGATAATGTGTGTTAACGTGTGTTAGTGACTAAAAAGGTTCAAGTGGTCTGACAACCGTTCTGACATGGCAAACCGTCACGTTTTCCATTAAAGAACATTTCAAATCAACCGCCCAAACCTTTTCTCTTTCCTACCCACTCACATTCAAATCCTATAAATACCTATTTCACTGTTTCATCTTCTTCTTCATCTACTGCTTCCATAACTATCCAAAGAACCCTAAATCGACTAAGTGTCCAGTACTCTTCATTCCACTACTCTCAAATGGCTCACCAAAACAACCCTTTGCTTCTAGTGTTCGTCGGTAAGGATATTGAAAAACATCCCTCAGTCACCATGATGCTCACTTTGAAACCCACTAACTATATTGCAAAGCTAACCATTCCCAAAAACTATGTGGGTAAAGGTTATGAAAACATGGTGGAGTTTCTGAAAGTTCACCCCCTGCACTATGCTTTGATTGCATCTCCTGGTGTCCTGTACCAGGAGATGGTGTATGAGTTTTGGTATACCTGTGCCTATGATCCATCAACCAAAACCATTAGGGGAACCATCCTCAATGGGACTCAGACCATTAAGATAACCACTGCTCTTCTCAGGGAAGTTCTTCATGTTCCTATTGCTGAAACCTATGACAAGCCACAGCCTGAGAATGATCAAACGGGCAATTTGCTACGATTCTGTGGTGTAGCATAACCCAAAGTTGGAGCCACTCTGTTCAGAAGGGACTTATCACCTACCCACAACTTCTTATTTGCCTCAGTGGTGATGTGTTTTAGCAGCAAGGTTGGTTCATTTGACCAGCTTAGCAGAGATGAAATCCCCATTGTCCTACAGCTTGATGATGGGACTATACTGAACATGGCTCATTGGATTTTTTTGAATCTGAGGAACTTGGTGCAGCAGGAAACTCACCCAGCTGCTATCAGATATACAAGGTTTCTGAGCCTCATATTCAGACATGTTTGTGGTGAGCACCTCTATAACTCTCAGCCCCTATTACTTACTGCTGCATTCTCTGTCATTGGGAATAGAGTTTTCTACACTCCAGTTCTTCCCAATGAACCTCCTCTCTCTACACACCAATGAGGAGGTTACTTGGTTTGGTGGAAAGACCCTCTGCTATGAGGTGGATCCAGTGGTTGCTCCCAAAGTAAAATCCAAACCAGGCCTAAGGTGATCAAAATGGGCCTGGAATCGACTTAAGCTGAGCCTGTCCTCAAGAAGGCTAAAACAGTTAAGTCCAAGTCTGTCCCATCAGCCTCAGTGGCTGAGGGGGAGCAGACTTCTCACCCTGGTTCATTTGTTGAACCTGAAGCCTTTGTGGCTGGTGCCTCTGTGGCACCTGCCTGAGACCATGGAACAGGTTAACCCCCCTGTTTTTTACCCAGTCTCACCACCAGTCCAAACATAGCTCCCTGCTACTTCTCCTCAATACCCCACATTGTCACAATACTCAATGAGAAAATCTTTAGCTTGGAAGAAACCATCATCCCAAACCAGCCCCTCTGACCCCTCTCAACAAAAGCAGGCTTCACTCCAACATGAGTCAACCCAGGGTCAACCTAGACCCTATGGTTCCTCCCAACGGGAAGCAATTGTACAATGGAGACTACCACATTCTTTATCCCAGCCTCCCAACTGGCTGAGGATATTGAAAGACAGGAGTTCACTCCACTCCATACTGAGTCCACACGGTCTCCACCTCATACTTCTCCTACACTTACTGAGTCTGCACAGGTGCGAAAACTGCTGGAACAGACCATCCAGCAGATCAGCCTCAAACTTCTGCTCCTGGTGATGCAACTACTGTATACCCAACAGCTGTTGAAGGACCATCTCCCCAAGATGATGAACCAAAGGAATGGACCATCCCTCTGGTGAGGCTGCCCCCCAAGTGCAAACTCCTTCAGCAGGTTTCACCACTGCAGATGTTGAAATGCACATCCCCTCTCCCCATGAAGAGGTACCTGTCAACCAAGGTACTGCTAAGGGAACCACCCCAGGTCTTGATGAATGTGTTGCACCACAAGCAGCATCTGAAAGGACACCAAATCCTACCCCCTGATGATGCAGATATACCACTGCTGAAGGATCTATTAACCTTTCCAAGCTGGGTCATCTCACATATGCCCAGGCTATGGAACTTCTCTCTAAAGTATCCCTGCCTTCCGCCAAAAATCCTCAAACACCTGCCTCATCATCATCCCATTCTCATTCTTCTCCCCCAACCCAATTCAAACAATGCACACACGCTCATCCTCCCCCAAAGATCTTAATTTGAAGGATCATCTCTCTTTGCTGACCAACAAAGTTGGCTCTTTGGAAAACTCCATGACCTCCATACCTTCCATAATCTCATACTCTGTGTCTGCACAACTTAATGGATTTTTTTGATTCGTTCAAGACTTCCTTTCCAACCCCACCTCCTCAAGCTGATCAATCCTCACAGCTGCTTGCACTCACTACACAGCTGCAAACACTATCCACTACCCTCTCCTCCATTCTTTCCACTCAACAGGACTTTGTGTCTTCTCTGGCCGCTGTCTCCCAACAGTTGTCAACTCTCCTAGACACTTGCACAAATACTCTTCCTTCCACATTGTCCAGCTTGATAACTTTAGTCATCTCTCTGTCAAATTCTGTGTCATCAAACCTTGATGATATGCAAGATCCTCTTGAATTAAATCTGGAACAACTTCAAAGCTTGCTGTTCACAGCTTCTGACAGGGAAGCCATCTCAGTTGTCATCTCTTGCATCTTCCCAATCTGCTTCTCTTCAAACCTGTCTTGCCCAACTTGCAGAGGTGAAGACAACCTGGATTTCTTATTGCAAAGCCTTGTTGGACCCAAACCTGCTGCCAAAAATGTTTCCCAGCATGCTGAATTCGTTTCTCCAGGCAGACCCAGTGTTAAAGGCCATGTGCCATCTCCTTCAAAGGGGAAGAAGATATCTACTTCAAAGACCAAGTCTAAGGGGAGAAATCTTCATCTCCTTCTAAGGAGAAATCACCATCTATAGGTCAAGCAGCAGGTGCTTCACAAACAGGTCCTATGTCAGTGCACCCTGTGTGACGATAGCAGTCTAGATATAGATACCCATTTGTAATAGATCAGGCTTCGCAAATACAAGTTATATATGTTTGATCTTGATTATATATGTTTGATCTTGATTATATATGTTTGATCTTGATTGTGTATGATGTTTACATTTTCAAAGATAAGTTCAAAGATAAGTTCTAGAATAAGTTCAAAGATAAGTTCTAGAACAAGTTCAAAGGATAGGGTTTAAACTTAGTGAAGCTAAGTTCGAATAGTAGTGGACAAGTTCGTGGGCTTGGGCCTAAACAAACTTGTTTAAGTTAAGTTTGAACTTAATCTCTATAGTTAAGAGTTAATCCGTTTGAATTAGGGACTTTTGCAGAAATTAGTGATCAGAGCTCGTATTAGTGCACATACGAACTTGGTTGATTTTAGAGAGTCTTTCGGAGAAATACACGTGTCGGGTCGTTCGTCGTATCGGCTATCATTATGTTCGTCTCCTGTTTCCGTGTGTGATCGATCTGTAAAACCGCTAACGAGGATTCCGCACTCGTTGGACGGTGTCGCGTCAAGATCAGATCCGTGCTAGAGGTGAACTTACAAGTGGTGACGGTGTCGCGTCATGATGATCATCAGGCATTTCCTGCCTGATTTACCGACCTTGCCGGAACAAACTGGAGTAGCTATCATAGATAAAAGAATATTTGCTGACTGCCAATCTCATAATGCACGAAGGGCAGAGCAAGTAAGGCCCCAAGTGGCTCCGCTTTTTGGCGCAGTCATAGATCCAGATTTTGTAGCTCCCGAAGGAGATGATTGGATAGGTGATGCACCTCAGCAACAACCTCATTAGCAAGAACCTCCACCGCAACAAGCACCAGCTCAGCGAGCTCCGGTTGCTAGGGTACTCCACGCTCCAGATCAACAACAGAGGCAACTGGGCCATCAACATCGGCACCACAGCCTAACCAGAGGGAACAAACCTTGAAAGAAATCTTTGAGTAAGGAGCAGCAGCACAAGAAAAAATAGCAGACCAGCTAGTTCAGGAGATTTTGGAGTCGCCTACTGACATGGATGACCTTTTCAGGGAAATTGATGAATATCAGCCATCGGTTGCTGAACCCGAAGGAACAGAGAGTCGGGTAGAAGTGACAGAAAGAACACAAAGTCGGGAAGAAGCGACAGAAGGTCTAGTTGAGACAGCATCTGAATCAGACTCAGACTCTAGTTCAGAAGAGGAGGAAAGGGAAGCTGTGAATCCAACAACTTCTTTTGAAAGACATGGCTCAAGAGTAGTTGTGAGCAGAAGAAAGATGACTCGTCCGGCACTCTGTGATGAAGATGAAGGAGATGCAGACTTTATCTTGGAAGAAGAAGAAGCGATTGCCACTCAACAGAGATCAAAGCGCCAACGCATAATTCCAAGCGCTCCATCTACTTCAGCTATCGTTCCAACCGCCACATCATCCGCTCCATCCACTTCAACCACTACTCCATCAACATCTACTCCTTTTATAGAAAATCAACGATTCTCAGAGTTGAAAGGCAAGGTAGACTTCCAAACAGTCCAAATATTTCAGCTCTTGCAAACTGTAAATGAGCTGCAGCAACACAATTCCAGGTTAGAGCAGCAGAATGCTCAGCTTCAAACACAAGTGTCAACCCAGCAATCTCAAATTCTAACTCTTCAGACCCTGGTCGAGCAAATAATGAAAGATCTACAAGCTCAGGGGGAGATCAGTTGTCGAGGCGATGTGTTGTGTTGAGGGGATTTTAGAGAGATAGCGATGATGAAGGAGGTGACCTAAGTATGCAAAAAGACAGTGAGCTAGTGACGGGCCGTCGTTGTGACCCGCCAATTTAATCCTTAAATCCACTAATTAGCTAAAGAAGTAAGGGTCGAATCCACAGGGAGTGTGGTCGTAATTAGGATTAGGTTATTAGCCTTAGAGGAATAGATTTATTGAAAGCAACTAAATTATTAAATTGTGGATTTGAATGAGTTGTTTAGAATAATGATTTGCTATTGCTTGTAACTAAAATTAAGAACGAAGTAACTAACGAAGAAGATAAACAATCAAGATACGAATAACCATTCACGGAATCACCACGGCATAAGTATTACTCACTATAATTTTATACAATGATCACATAGACATAATCAATTGTGCGACTAAATTAATCAAATGTGTTTTAACCAATAACTCTCGGCATAGCGTATGCAACATTAATACTCGTCTTAATCCCTAAACTAATGGACTCGACACGAATAATAACACTACTATAAACTATATTGCTTTTACCAATCACAACACATAATCATAATCATAGCCAAATGTTTATCATTTGCATACACATAATAGATCTAGCTCAATACGAATACATCAAAACATAAGAAATTAAAGCAAAGTAAACTTAGCAGTAGATCCTCCACAAACGGCTAATGGGATTAGCCGCTCATCGTATGCTCGTCACAATCACGGATCTGAGCCATTGGATAGCTTACAAACCACTGTCTTCGTTCTCGTATCGTAGATCCACTCCGGCAGAGCTTCGGCACACTTTCACATACGTCGAGACTCTTCTCCAAAGCTGCCCCTCCTCTACTATTTATAGAGAATCGAAATTAGGGTTTCCAGGGTTGAAAAACGCGTATTGGCGCCACACCAGCGCAGGCCAGGCGCAGGCCTGCGCCCCTCCTGTGCCCGGATGCAGCTAGGGTTTAGCTGGCGTGTGCTGGAACGAATCTGGACAGTTTGGGCGCTATGTGGAGCGCAGGGTAGCGCAGGCCTGCGCCCCCCTCAGTCCAATTTGCTCTGAATTGTCTCTGATTGCTTCTTTTTATCATCTTGGCCCTGAAATACAAACTTGGAGTAATGATATGGATTTTATGAAGTATCGGTGCTTAAAATGATCATAATATGACTCAGAAACCATATAAATTATATACTTATCAAATCTCCCCAACTTAACTCTTAGTCGTCCCCGAACAAGCTTTTGGAATCAGAACTAACTAAGTAACGAGCAACAATTGGTAGTGAGTCTAGGAATTTTATGTCAAGCTAGCCTTCGTACTAATGCCTTAAAATTCTTAACATGTAAATTGAAGACGTTTTCAGTTAAAATATACTTCTCTTATAATTTATCCAATGTATCTCACTTTTGAAAATACCCTTTTAGCTCAAGGTTACAATACTTAAATCATGTGGGTCTTCCGACAATCTTTTTCCTCTTTGCATGTTTACAACAAATTTTCTTTTAAATACCATGCTGCTATCTATTTTCTTTTCACTATATTAGCTAGATGGTCCATGTAACGTGATCTCGGTCAACCGCTCCCAAACCAAATGGTTTTAGGGGATTAGGCATGAGTGGTACCCCTACGGACTTAATTTCCCGAACCATCTAGACTACAATTAAATTATTTTTGAGGCTAAAACATGTTTAAGTTCTCCCCCTTATTGCATGAGTTTCCAAAATCTTTTGACACATTACTTATATTTAAGCCCAAATAAATTTTAATGTACTTAAATTCATTTTACATGGCCAAAAATTTTAATTATTACTACGACTCTTTTTCTTAATTATAAAATATCCTGTCAACACTAGTCAATTCCCTCGCACATGCATTTTCTAAGTATCATCATATTCCACGGCCTGATCGGCAAACAAGACTCAAATGGGGAATAAATGACAGACTATATAAACATTAAAAACTTTAAATAGGACTCGGCTAAGAACTAAAAATGAAATTACGATAAAGAAATTAAATGCATAACAACTAAAATAAAATAAAAGATAGAAAAGTAAAGAATAAGGAATGATAGTACCCGATCACTCAAATGGAGGAGGCGGCGGAGGAGGACCGAAGACGCTGTTAAAGATGTCGGTATACAGGTTCTGGCCATGGGTGAACTGTGCAGTCGGCGGAACCAAATGAGGAGGCATCGAGTCTGGGAGGTCCTACCTGCCATGCACCGGATAGCGCTGATAAGTATCGACGGCAGGGTTATAGGACTGGTAGTCGGGCATCGTGTAATCCTCATATGACTGATATGGCATACCGGCCATGGAGTCCTCGTAGTGTCCAACTCCCTCCCTGTATGCCCAGTCATGGTGCTGGTAGTAGGCATTTTGGTATGCCAGGGCTCTCTGCCCATCCTGGAACTGATCTACCCGGCCCGCTAAGTGATCGACCCTATCATAAATATGCGTCATACGCCCATTCATCTCATCTAGCCTCTGGGTCACATCCTCTCGGAACTCACCCTGACCCACGGCTATATCCTCAATCCGCCTCATCATGCGGTCAAAATCAAAACTGTCATTACCTCGACTGCGCGAGGTAGACGCACCTAGGTTCGGCTCAGAATGCCGAACTTCCGCCTCATTGGCGGCCTTCTCCTCTCTCTCTTTCTCTCTCTCTCTGTCCTCTCTCATCCTCAGTATAGTCCTCGATATACGACTTATTTGTCTCTTTGTCGAAATTCTCGAACCCTTCGTCAACTTCCCTAAAAATAAAAGTAGGGAAAACGTCGCCGAAATGGGGGATAGCAGGGAATCAGGCGAAAGTGAGCCCGTCCTCTCAAGGAACTTGGATATCAACCAAGCATGGGGGATGATCGTCCTCTCTCTCGTGTCGTACATAACCCATAAAGCATTCATAACTGTTCATGCAAAGGACAATCTGGGCTTACCCTTAAGAAGGGCGTGAAGGACAGTGATATCCTTATGCCTGACTTTGGTCAGGTCACTATCACGAGGTAAGATGTTATTCACAAGAATCTTGTGAAGCACCTTACACCTCAGAGATAAAGCCTTTCGGCTGTAGGAAGAGGAGGACTCAGACTCCAAAATGGATGGGATAAAGACTCTATTAACCTGCTCCATCCACTCCCCTGACCAAGTCATATCAGTGAAGGCCAATTGGGCCTCATTCATATACTCGTACCCCTGGTGGTTAGACCCTTTGTAGCCTACCCCAGTTTCTAAATTAAATAATTGGCGAAGGATTTGTGCATCCGTCGCCATGTCCCTTCCATGGACAGTGCTTATCAACCTAAAATCGTTCGCTGAACGACCCGTCTCCCTTCGTAGGGTAGACATCCACTCGACTACATCAGATTGGTAAATATCACTACCACCCAACTCAAAAACACCTTCTCACCCCAAATAGTCAAAAAGATATGGAATCCCGTAATCCTCAATATCACTCCTCTTAACCCTCTTTTCAGTCAACACTTTATTAGATTATATCCTATATAAAAACAAATGTGTTCAGGGTGTTGGGATAAGAGGAGGTTTGGAGACCAATTTATTGGGATATCAACATTTTGGGTTCGTTGTCTCGTTCTCCTTGCCATCTACAATTTGTGCTAACTAACCATAATATGCATGAGACAAATCAAATAATGTAAACTATAATTGTAATTTTCACAATTACACTCACTTAAAAAGATGCACTATATATATATATATATATATATATATATATATATATATATATATATATATATATATATATATATATATATATATATATATATATATATATATATATATATATATATATATATAGACACACACACACACACACTTTTACGCTCACATTTTGCATCCTATATATAGTCTATAAATTGCCATTATTTTAGGCACTAAACATTTATCATATTTAAATAAAACATTTAGCACATAAAATTTATTTTTAAGCTAGTCACCTAAGTTTCATAATTTTAACAATATATGCACATTTAGGCAACCAACTTTATAAATCCAAATTAATTTCTAGAAATTAATCATGGCAAATTAACAAACTTAACACATAAACACATATCTCATGAAACATACATCAAGGTTATCATCAAAATCATGCAATTTTACATACTTTGACTCTAAAAATTCAAAATCACCATGAAAACTCCATAGATGACCATGAAGCTCAAGCTTTCATTTTTTGCTCAAAAAGTATGAAATAAGTTGCAATAACTCAATAAAAACACTAACCTTGGTGATTGGAAGCTTTACTTGGTATAAATATAGTTTTTTTCTTCCACACTTTCTCTACCCAAAAATTTTTAAAAATGGATGAAACTACCCACAAGGAGGTGATTTCTAGCCTAGATCTTTGATATTTGTGAAAATGCAGGTGTTTTGAAGCTTAAATTTGCAAATTTTGGGCAGAAAAATGATGTTTTTAGGAGGAAGCCGCACACCCAACCGTAGGTACTTGCTCTAGGGTTGTGAAAATGGTGAATTGGGGCTCAAAATGTAATTTAAAATCGATGGGACGCAGGGCCAGCCCAGGCTTGCGCCCAACTCTGCTAAAATTTCAATTTTTTACTGTTTTGGTACGCGGGACTGTAAATCTTTCTAATTTTTGATATGGAACGTAGTCTAAAAAATTTTGTGAGGGCTAAATTAATTAATTAATTTTATCATTATAACCTACCCTCCCAACTTAGACTTTTGTGACGTCCTTGTCACATCAAAATTAATTTATCGGTTAAGAACACAAACCATACTTAATGTTTTTAGCACACGTAATTAAATATTCAAATAATTATAAAATTCATCATTCGGTCTGAGATGCAACGGTTTCTTCCAATTCTCCGACAGTGATCTGAAGGTTGGTGAGCCAGTCCGAATGCGTGTTAAACAATTGCTCATTTTTCTTTTGATTTTCCCGAAGCAGTTGGATCTCCTTAATCAAAATGTTGTTTGCGTTCACTAAACCTCCAACTGTTTCCTTCAACTTGTGCACTTCATCCCAAATAAGGTCAACGGTCTCGACCCTCTTCCACGGCCTCTGATCATCTTCATCAACCTCCATTCGGGCTTTTCCTTTATTATTTTGTCTTTCAGGAACGGGTTCTGGGGCTTTGTAAGGGATTTGGGTTACTTTAGTAGACTTTGGAGAACGAATTTGGAAACCCCTCTCGGTACGTTCAAAAACTAGCCCTACCATCGTAAATCTTGTATTCCATAAGGTATTTGGGTTAAGGATCTGTATGGCAAATCCTCAGACATAGCCTAGTCTATCACGAATAATTCGGTTAACATCCTACAATGGGGGTAACTTATCCCTTGGCCTAAGACATGGCATTCCAACATATTTTGCATGATGATATACCCTAAGGATATTGTTGGGTGTCCAGTCATTAATGCGTGTACTATTAGAATCTCTTGTGGTTTCACATATGTGGTGTCTTGATGACGCGGAAGTATGTTAAAGATAACAAACTTCCACATAACTTTGGCTAAAGGGCATAAATCACCTCTGTTGAAGGCGGTATAGGTCCGGGCAGTTCTAAGTGAAATACCGAAAATAGTTGCTATCATTTGATCCCATTGACTAGTCCATTTATTAACTGTACGCATTCTATCCCCCTAGGTATTAGATAGTGTCCAGAATTCCATGGGACGAGGTGTTTCGGTGTCAATTAAAAATCTTTCATATAACTTTTCTCTAGTGATTAACACCTCACTGTTTCCTACCTTTCCCAGTAACTCGAAATTGTGTTCTTCAGACCTTTCAATCCTACGCATTGTGGCGAACCAATGTTGGACTAAACTAGTGTGGATATATGGAAGTTCCCATTGTATGGCTTTGGCCCATCCTAGCCTCTCAAAACACTCCAAAATTTCAAAATTGTCAAAATCACACTCCTTTATGGTACGCTCTATGAGAAACCTAGGGGGTTTACCATTGTTAGTGTTTGGTGGAATTTCAGGGAATTCAACATTAAGTGGTTTTTCAAAACGGATATCCCTAGGGTCATGGGTTCTCATTCTAGGTTTTTGGGAGGTTCCATGACGGTTACCGTTTGCATGATATTTGGTTGACATCTAAAAATAATGCACAAAACCAAGGATTAAAAATGTGGTGTTTTAATATAAATAATGCATGATAATTTTAACACCCTTTTCTCAATAATAATTAACTAAACCTAAGTCTCACCAACAATGTGAGTCCAACCTAACCCTATCAAATGCATGAACTTAAAATAATCAATAAAAATATCACCTTTTACGACAAAAAGTTTATAATTGATAAAAAATACGGAAAAATGCATGATTTTTACAAAAGTTTTGTAAAAAACAATTTTATATTAATTAAATGAACATTTGAAAATTATTAATAATCCTTTTTCTATAAAAACCATATAATTCCCAAAAACTTAATCATGCATGCGTGATAAAACGTGATGAAACTTATGTAGAATGAAGGTTAAGGGATTTTAATGATTATACCTTGATAATCTTATCGATAAACAAGCGTCGGTTCAAAGAATTGACGTAGAAAAGACGAATTTTTGATGTTTTTAGGCTTAGAAAATTGAATTCGCCGTCTTCTGGAACTGGAATTAGGGTTTTGGACTTATGACAATAATCACTGCCATTTTTATAAGATTTTGACTGCGTCGGGCCGCAGGGCAAGCGCAGGCCTGCGCCCGGGCCTCTGGATTTGCGATCTGGGCCGTGCACTGGTCTTGGAACCCTAATTCTTTAATGTTTTAATTTTTATGGGTATTCTCCCCAACTTACGCTCGTATTATCGGGTTAAAATAATTCTGTTACGTGCTTAAATTTTTTTATTTTCTGATGCGGGGTTTTATTATTTAATTTAAATCCTAATTCTAAACACAACCAAGTTCAGGAGGATGAATCCTCCCCAACTTATTTGGGTACACAAAATTAACACAAATAAACAAATAAACACAATTAAATTCAAATAATCAAAATACTCTGGGTTGCCTCCCAGAAAGCGCTAAGTTTTACATCTTCAGCCAGACGTACTGCTCCTAAACTAATTAATTAACCTTAGGATCTTGTAGTTTTATAATCTCAGATACTAACATATCATTGGTGGCCCATTGAACATATAATTTAAGTCTGTGTCCGTTTACTTTAAATGGCTCACCACCTATCAGGTCCTATATTTCTACCGCACCGTGTGGGTAGGTATTCATTACAATAAATGGACCTATCCATTTACTTTTTAATTTACCAGGAAATAATCTAAGTCTTGCGTTAAATAACCAATCTTTATTTCCTTTGGTAAATATTTTAATTTTAATCATTCTATCGTGTAAAACCATAGTTTTCTCTTTATAAATTCTAGCGCTTTCGTAGGCTTCTCTACGAATTTCTTCCAGTTCATTTAATTGGAATTTCATATCAACACCAGAATCATGTAAATTAAAATTAGTGTTTTTGATTGCCCATAGAGCTCGGTGTTCTAATTCCACTGGGAGATGGCAAAGCTTACCATACACAAGTCTGTATGGGGACATATCGATTGGTGTTTTAAATGCGATTCTGTATGCCCATAGAGCATCCTCTAGTTTTTGTGACCAATCTTTACGATCAGGTCTGACAGTCTTTTCAAGGATTCTCTTGGTCTCTTTATTAGAGATCTCGACTTGTCCGTTTGTTTGCGGATGATAAGGCGTTGCTATTCTATGGTTAACTCCATACGGTTTAAGGAGTCTAGAAAAGTGCTGATTATTAAAATGTGACCCTCCGTCACTGATAATAGCACTTGGAATGCCGTGTCGTGCTAAAATATTTCTTTAACAAATTTGCACACAACCCGGTTATCATAAGTGCGTGTAGCTTCTGCTTCCACCCATTTGGAAACATAATCTACTGCCACTAAGATGTACTCATATCCAAATGGTTTAGGGAATGGTCCCATAAAATCAATACCTCATACATCAAATATTTCGACAATTATTATCGGGGTCATAGGCATTTCATTGCTTTTCGCGATGCCACCAGTTTGCTGGCATCTTGTGCATCCCTTAACAAACTCGTAGGCATCTTTAAATATTGTGGGCCAGAAAAACCCACACTGCAATATCCGGTGGCCAGTTTTCTTTGCGCTAAAATGGCCACCGCATGCATATGCATGGCAGTGTTTAAGAATATCTTTGTGTTCCGAGTTCGGGACAAATCTTCTTATAATTTGATCTGCTCCTATTTTAAATAGACCAGGCTCATCCCAAATATATTGCCTTGCTTGAGCATAGAAATATTTTCTCTGTTGTGAGTTCCAGTGCTCTGGCAATCTTCCTGTTACGAAATAGTTAACTAAATGCGCAAACCAGGGAATTTTAGATACAGATAATAATTGTTCATCAGGGAAGGAGTCCCTGATTTGATCAGTTGAGTTTGTTGGGATTAATTGAAGCCTTGATAAATGATCGGCAACAAATTTTTCTGTGCCTTTCTTATCTTTAATTGCTAAATCAAATTCTTGCAAAAGAAGGATCCACCGAATCAATCTAGGCTTGGCATCCTTCTTCGCCAACAAATGTCTTAAAGCACTGTGGTCAGAGTACACAATTACTTTTGCCTCGAAAATATATGATCTGAATTTATCTAGGGCAAACACTACAACTAATATCTCTTTTTCCATAGTGGTGTAATTGATCTGTGCTTCATTAAATGTTTTACTTGCATAATAGACGACCACTGGCTTTTTCTCAAATCTTTGTCCTAAAACTGCACCAACTGCATAATCACTTGCATCGCACATGATCTCAAATGGTTGAGACCAATCCGGAGATTGTAGAATTGGCGCTTCCGTTAATTTTGATTTAAGCTTCTCAAATGCTTTCATACAAGCATCATCAAAATTAAACTCGATATCTTTTGAAAGAAGATTGCATAATGGTCTTGAGATCTCACTGAAATCTTTAATGAATCGCCGATAAAAACTAGCGTGGCCTAAGAATGATCTTATTCCTTTAACGTTGGTAGGGGGTGGAAGTGAGGAAATTAGTTGAACTTTTTCTTTATTTACCTCCATTCCTCTTTCGGACACAGTGTGACCTAAGACTACCCCTTCCTTTACCATAAAATGGCTTTTCTCCCAACTTAATACTAAGTTGGTTTCAGTGCATCTCTTTAGGACTTTTTCTAAATGTCCCATACAATCTTCAAATGTTTTATCAAATATGGAGAAATCGTCCATAAATATTTCAAGGGAACCACCCACCATATCTGAGAAGATAGCCATCATACATCGCTGAAATGTGGCAGGTGCATTACATAGTCCAAACGGCATCCTTCGGTAGGCAAAGGTGCCATAGGGACAAGTAAATGTGGTTTTCTCTTGATCCTCTGGATGGATTGGGATTTGATTGTAACTAGAATATCCGTCCAGGAAACAGTAAAACTTTTGTCCTGCTAATTTTTCCACTATTTGATCTATAAATGGTAGCGGAAAATGATCTTTTGAAGTAGCAACATTAAGTTTTCTGTAATCTATACAAACTCTCCACCCAGTTACAGGGCGAGTAGTTATCTTCTCTCCATCTTCAGTATTGATACTGTAATTCCCGATTTCTTGGGCACAGTTTGGGTTGGACTTACCCACTTACTATCAGATATATGATATATAATTCCAGCGTCCAACCATTTTAATACTTCCTTCTTAACTACCTCTCTCAAATTAGGATTCAACCTCCTTTGTGCGTCCCGAGCTGGTTTAGCTTCTGGATCAGTAATGATTCGGTGCATACACAAAGTGGGACTGACTCCTTTTAAGTCAGCTATCGTCCACCCTACTGCATCTTTATATTTGACTAACACTTTCAGTAGAGCTTTCTCTTGCTCTTCAGTCAGATCTGATGAAATTATGACAGGCAACGTGTCATTCTGACCTAGAAAAGCATATTTTCAAATGCGATGGCAGCTCCTTCAATTCTAGAACAGGTGGTTGTTCTATCGAAGGTTTGGCTGACTTGGGTAAATCAGTCGGTAAATTTTCAGACCTATGGGTCCATGGTGGTTGTTTTGACTCCAATGTGGATTCCATGACTACTTCTAACTCATTACACTCAGTATGATTTAACTTGGCTAATTCATTTTCAGCAAAGAATAATTCCGTAGCATCTTTGGTGTTGATTAACGAACTATGCTATTGAACAAGTTCATCCACCATATCTATAAGATAACATTCTAAATCAATAGCAGAGACACTTGAAGCATTAAATACATTCAGTCTTAATTTCCTATTACCAAAGGCAATATCCACTGCTCCTGTCCTACAATTAATTTGTGTGTTAATTGTGGCTAAGAAAGGTCTGCCTAGGATAATAGCCGGTTGATTATCTCCCATTGAAATTTCGGTGTCCAACACTAGGAAGTCAACTGGATAGTAAAAATCTTCAACCTTTACTAGGACATCTGATAAAATACCTCTTGGGCACTTGGTTGACCGATCTGCCAGTTGTAAGATAATATCAGTTGTCTATAACTCACCTAGATCATGTTTATCAAACAAGTTTCTAGGTAAAATATTAACACTAGCTCCAAGATCAAGCAATGCCTTCTTAATCTGCACATTGCCTATTGTCACTGGAATCAATGGTGATCCAGGATCTTTCAGCTTAGGAGGTAGAGAACTAGAAACTACTGCAATCAGCTGTTCAGTTAGATTGATCTGCTTTGGGAGAGAGACCTTATACTTTCTTTTTTGAGTACAGAGATCTTTTAAAAATTTTGCATAAGATGGAACCTGTTGAATAACCTTAATTAGAGGAATATTGATCTTAACTTGATTAAATAAATCCCAAAGATCCTCTGGTTGTGAGCCTCTTTTGCCGTATGGAGAAGATCTTGGATTTTCTAAAGCAGCAGGATAAGGAGGAGGAATTGAAGTGTCCTGACTCTTATCCGCCTCCCCAACTTTGGGCGTTGGAATGCCTGGTTTAATTGGCTCCTTAAAAGAAACCTTCTTAGGAACCTCTTTCTCCTTTGGATCCTCTTTCTCCTCATACACGACTTCAGTGTCGGTATCTTCTTCTGCCTCTTTCTCTTTAGGCATCTATATTTTGTTGTCTACCTCTCTTCCACTCCTTAATGTGGTTATCATAGCTATTTCATTAACTTCGTTAATCTCGTGTTTCTTATCTTTGTTATGATAATGGGCGTGTGAAGGATTGGGAACAGTATTGCTAGGAAGCTTCCCCTCCTCATGCCTAGTAAGCGACTCAGCTATCTGACCCATCTGACGAGTTAACATCTCCATGGTCTTAGTTATGATAACTGATTGTTGTTTCATAAATTCAGCAAACTCTGCGAATTGCGCAGAAGTCATATTTGATTCTACTTGAAATTGTGGTTGATCATGATGATTTGACTTATAATATCTCTCATCCTTAGCTGCGGAAGTTGAACCATATTGATATTCTCTCTTAGGTGGTTCATATCTTTTGGATTGATGATCGGTAGGTTGATCGTTTTCCATCGAAAGTTAGGATGGTTTCTCCATCACAGATTGTATGTTTCCGAAAATAGATTATCCCTTTCTCGATGAGCTCTAAATCCGTAAACTTCATTAGCAAATTCCTCAGTGGATTGCACTTGAGGGCATGCTTCTGAATGATGCGATGGATCTCCGCATGTAACACAATTAATTGATACACTAGGGTTTGAAAAACCCTTCATTAATTGGTCCATTTTCTTTCCTAATTCTGAAATTTCAGTTTTAACCTCACGTTTCCAGGCATTATCTATGCCCATAACTTGAACTCCTATACTATTTTCAGAACCAGCTTGGACTTTAAGACCCTTTCCGAGTTGATTAAGCAACTCCTAAGCTTCATCATCTTCTTTACCTAGAAATGTGCAGCTATAATCATATTATGACTTTCTTGACTCACACCATCAAAGAATGTTTTGATAAGCATCCATTTGGGTACTTCGTGGTGTGGACACGCTCTTAAATAATTCGTTTATACGATCGAACGCTTCGTAGAATTGTTCGCCCGGTTTTTGTTTAAATCCGATAATTTCCTTTCTTTTTTCAGTTGTTTTACTAATGGGGTAATCTTCATTAAAGAATTCTCGTTTCATTTGATCCCATGTTGTAATGCTATTGGTTGGTAAGGATATGAACCAATTCTTCGCTTTCTATTTTAACGAGAAAGGAAATAATCGAAGTTTTAAACCATCGGTGATACATCGAACATGGTTTGCTTTACAAATAGCTGTGAACTCAGCTAGATGTTCATAGGGTTCCTCACTTGGCATCCCTCGAAAGATCGGAAGAATTTGGAATAATTGGGGACGAACTTCGGGTTCGTTCTCGTTTTCGGGATCACGAATTGGAGACGGATCGGGTACATCACCTGGGCGGTAATGCGACTCAACCGTATGTCTCGGTTGATCACCCATTCTATCGACTATGCGCTCGGGTTCTTCTTGATCACGATTTCTTGGAGAAATCGGAGGGCTTTCTAAATTAGGAATTTCTTCCTCTTGTACGTTTAAATTCTCCGTGATTTAATTGTTGATTATGAATCCTGACAGTCTTTCGGTTCGATCTCGCTACTTTTTCGATTTCGGGTTCGAATTGTAGCGGCAATCCTTTAGCCGATCGACGTGTGCGCATACACGAAATAAAGTATTACTAAAGATTAAAGACTTAATGAAACTAATATTTTTTGTGGTAAAGTAGAGGACTACAATTACCTTTTTGAAAATATTTTTTTTTAAATTTTTATTTGGTTTTTAATAATTATAAAATAAAGACTAATTAACCAACGAAAGGAACTTAAAACTAATTACCTAAAACTAAGGCAACAAACTAACTTTAAACCAAAACTACCGTTACACTCCCCGGCAACGGCGCCAAAATTATGACGGGCCGTCGTTGTGACCCGCCGATTTAATCCTTAAATCCACTAATTAGCTAGAGAAGTAAGGGTCGAATCTACAGGGAGTGTGGTCGTAATTAGGATTAGGTTATTAGCCTTAGAGGAACAGATTATTTGAAAGCATTTAATTGTGAAATCGTGGATTTGAATGAGTTGTTTAGAATAATGATTTGCTATTGCTTGTAACTAAAATTAAGAACGAAGTAACTAACGAAGAAGATAAACAATCAAGATACGAATAACCATTCACGGAATCACCACCGCGTAAGTATTACCCACTATAATTTCATACAATGATCATATAGACATAATCAATTGTGCGACTAAATTAATCAAATGTGTTTTAAGCAATAACTCTCGGCATAGAATATGCAACATTAATACTCGTCTTAATCCCTAAACTAATGGACTCTACACGAATAATAACATTACTATAAACTATCTTGCTTTTACCAATCGCAACACATAATCATAATCATAGCCAAATGTTTATCATTTGCATACACATAATAGATCTAGCTCAATATGAATACATCAAAACATAAAAAATTAAAGAATAGTAAACTTAGCCGTAGATCCTCCGAAAACGGCTAATGGGATTAGCCGCTCATCGTATGCTCGTCACAATCATGGATTTGAGCCATTGGATAGCTTGCGAACCACCGTCTTCGTTCTCGTATCGTAGATCCACTCCGGCAGAGCTTCGGCACACTTGCACACATGTCGGGACCCTCTCCAAACGCGTATTGGCGCCGCATCAGCGCAGGCCTGCACCCCCCTGCGCCTGGATGCGGCTAGGGTTTAGCTGGCGTGTGCTGGAACGTATCTGGACAGGTTGGGCTCTGTGTGGAGCGCAGGGTAGCGCAGGCCTGCGCCCCCTCAGTCCAATTTGCTCTGAATTCTCTCGGATTGCTTCTTTTTATCATCTTGGCGCTGAAATACAAACTTGGAGTAATAATATGGATTTTACGAAGTATCGGTGCTTAAAATGATCATAAAATGACTCAGAAATCATATAAATTATAGACTTATCAGCCCACATTGACGAATCTTGCAACATCAATTGGCGATTGAATAAAGAAAACTTTATATGATCATACTTATATAAGTAGTATAACTGAAATCAATCACAAAGTATGTTTAGGTACAAAAACTAATTAACAAAATAACAATTGATATTTATCTTCATATGATCCGACTTCATTCCAAAAGAAGTAAATCAAGAATTTACAATGTTATAAAAATTACTTTTGCAGTGTAATCTGATTTTTTATTGGTGAAAGAATCAAAAGAAACCGAACTAAAAAAAAATAAAACAAATATACTCCACAATCAACTCATAAAAGAGTTTTAAATCAGAAATTTAATGAGATACCTATAACATCATTAATTTCTAGTCTTTTGTTGGTACACCCTGTGTGACGATAGCAGTCTAAGTGTACTAGCATTTTGGTTCAAGTAATATTACAAAGTATTGGGTATTAACGTGTGTTTGATATATGTGGTTATATATGTTTGATAGTTATTGATTATATGTTTGAACTTAATGTAATGTATTACAAGAAGTTCAAACATAAAGTTCAAAGATAAAATTCAAACATAAGTTTAAACATAAGTTCAAATATTAGTTTAATATGTGAAATTCGATTTTAGAATAAATTCGAATTTGTCATTTGATGAATTTCGAATTTGTAGTAAATTCGAATGTATCCTATAGGGCAGTTTCGAGATTGTCAAGGGGACAAACTCGAATGGGCCTTGGGCCTGATTCGATTTTGGCCCATGTCAAACTCGAATGAGCCTCTATAATTAGGGATTAACTCGAATCATTAAGAGACTTTTGCAGAATTCGTGTGAGATTAAGCAAAAGGGCGATCTCGACTTTATCAATATTGTGAGTGTTATTTAGGAGAGAATCATCTCGTAGGTGCGTTCGTCGTCGTTCGTACAGCGTTGTGATAGTCTCCGTGTTCCGTGTGAGAGTGTGATATCCGTCAAGCCGTTAACGAGGATTCCGCACTCGTTGACGGTGTCGCGTCTAGATAGATCTGTGTAGTGCAAGACCTTACAAGTGGTATCAAAGCCTAAGGGGTGTTCTTCGTGTTCATAAAGATACATCCTAGGTTTCTTGACGATTTTGTACGGTTAATCTCACAAGTTTTTGAATTTTTCGAGCTTATCAAATTGGAATCCGGGAAATACTCTGTTGTTTTTCACGTTTTTTATCGAAATCAATATTTTTACTTGTAAAAATATTGATTTAATCTGCAAAACGTTAAAAAATCGAGGTATTAGCCGTTTCTCGAATTTGCGGCGCTCGAATCTGTTAGGAGTAATTAGGGTTTTGCTCATTTTCGAGTTTGACCAAAAATTCACTCCTTTCGAGTTTCCTAAAGAGTGATTTCGAGTTTGCTTTAGGCTTCGAGTTTGGACTAAAGTCGAATAGGGGATTCGAGTTTGACAGGATTTCGATTTTGACTGTGGTTCGACTTTACTTGGACATTCGAGTTTGGAGACCTTCGAATTTGTCACACATTTCGAATTTAATTGGATTTACGAACTTAACTCGAATTTAATCCCAAATAGGTTTAAACTTAGTTATATTCGAATTTACCGAAATTCGAAAGAATTAATTTAAATTAATTAAGTTAAAATTCAATTACCTTTGAAACAATGACAAATCTGCAACGGTTTCTGGAAATGGATCATGAGGTCGGAAAAGCAAATAGTCCGCCTAAACTGATGAAACTTGAAGACTATTATTGGTGGAAGGATCGGTTTGCCGACTTTGTGCGATTCAATGACATGCGTATGTGGATCTGTATCGACGAGGGATACATTCCACCGACAACTGAGATAGAAGGACGACAGAAGGCTGTCATGTATTCTAAAATGAAGGACGATGACAAAAAGCTGTTTGAAGCTGAGAACCGCGCATACGCTATCATATGAATGGCTTTACTGGCCAAATGGTCGATGTCCGTGGCCATGATTAAGCTTGATGAGGATAAATACTATACTCAATCTCTGGAGGATGTGGTGGGAACGCTGAGGGCGTATCATTTTGAGTTACTGAAGGCAGAAACGGATTATGAACAAGTCCAAAATCCAGCAATGTATTTTGGAAAACAAAACCTTTAGTCACAGCTGATATGAAGACAGCTACAACGTTTTTCACGGGAAAAACGGCGTCACCAGCTGAGCCAGAGGACGCACAAAGTAGAGCTTTCTTAGGGTTTGGTAGACCAGAAGAACAGCAACATCAGGCTACACCGGCATCAACATCTCAGGGTTATTCTAAGATGCCTATGAGCGCTAAATCGGCCGAAGAGCATTTAAATTTATTGGCTTCATTCGTGGCCGCATATGGAAATTGCGTTCAGGAAAAAATCAACGATCCTGCACTCTGGGATGAGGATTACGATCAGGTAGACCCTCATGACCTTGAGGAGATGGATCTCAAATGGCAACTGGCTATGGTAACCCAATGGGTTAAGCGATTCATCAAACGGACAGGAAGAGATCTTAATATGAATAACAAAGGGATTGGCTTTGATAAGTTCAAGGTCAAATGCTACAACTGTCAAGCCTTAGGACACTTCGCCAGAGAGTGTCAGAGACCGAAGGTAGAAAATTATCAAGGGCAGAATCAGAATCATGGACAGTATCAGAACCAATCACAACAACGGTATCTTCCGAGTACATCATCCAGTGAAGCAAACATAGCTGGTCTGTTATCTAATGTCACATCAGACAGACAGCTGGACGGTATTTACGACTGGAGCACGCATCCAGAATCTAACGCTAGAGCCTTTATGGCTGAAGTAACTGAGAATGGATGTGAAGGAGCAGAGCAGAACACAGGGGACAGCAGTCAACAAGAAAGCAGTCCGATGTGGGTGGAGAAGTCGGATGATCAGACTATTTTAGAGTTTGCCGCTCAGATGGCCAACGTAGATACAGATCATTCAAACGTAAGTCTGAATTTCTCTCTTTTCCATGAATTATGTGTTTTATGTGCTACTTCTAACGATAGGTTAAATTTAGTACTAGAATCACATGAAAATATATCTGCTCAAAATGAATCATTAAAATCATATAATGCTAGCCTGATTGATATTAAGCAAGATCTTAGGGATAAGCTTAAGGCTGATGCACAAGATGTCATAGTTCTAAAAGACAAGCTGAGTGAGTAGTGTGTTAGATTAGAACTGATGTATGAGCATGTTGAGGCATTGACCAAAGATCTTAAGATCAAAGAAGTAGAGCTAGCTGAATCTAAGGTGAAGGTAGCTGAGGCCAATAGTAAGCTAGAAAAGTTTAGGAACTCAAGTCTTAACCTCGGGAAAGTTTTAGATGCACAACGACAATCTAAAAAGCCGGTAGGTCTAGGATTTCATGAGATTCCTCCACCATTTAACGACAACTATGTGCCTCAACCTCAGGAGAAAACTGAAAAATCAGTAGACTTAAAGGAAATACCGGAACCAGTGTTTGAACCTGTAAAGGAAAATGCACCTAAGGTGACTGATACAAATGTCAAGATTAAGAAAGTCAAATTTGTGTCTTCCTCTAGTGAAACACCTGTAGGAAAACATAAAATTGATTTTAATGATCAGGATGATGAACTAGTCACTGTAGATGCACAAAAAGAACCAGACACTAGCAAGACACCTAAGTCAAAGGGCACACACAAGAAGTCTATTGACAAGATGTCTTGCTTTAGATGTCACGAAAGGGGGCATGTTGCTTCTAACTGTCCGCATAGGAAAGTTGACATTACACCTAAGACAGGGAAGCCAGAACAAGCTAAGCCTTCAACAAGTGTGGCGAGCACTAGCAGTTCTCAGAGTACCGAGAAAACTGTGCAGGATACACCAAAACCGGCTGTGAAACAAATACCGGTGAAAGGTGGATCAAAAGAAGTGATTAGGACTAATTCACCGAATCGAGTCATTAATCAATCTAGGTCTGGACCTCAACCACAATATAGGAGCACAACACCTAGCAGAGCATACACTCCGGTTAGGTCACACACTCCTGTTAGACATCACACAACGAGTAGAGCTCAGGGATATCAATCTGAAATGCAATATAATCATAATTATTCAAGAGCTCCACAAGAAATGCCTACTCAAAGGCAAAGAGTGAACTTAAATCACTCGGCACCACAACAAACTCCAGTTCAACGACCCAAGTCACCTGAAAGGCGAGATGGGTATTTGAAAGAATTTAAGTATGTGGACGAGAATGGTATAACCAAGTCAGTTATGGCTTGGGTTCCCCGTGATAACTAACCTATTTTCTTTCATGTGTAGGAGATAACCACAGGTCTAAACAACAAATGGTTCGTCGACAGTGGATGCTCCAGGCACATGACAGGAGAAAGAAGTCTCCTTACAGACTTCAAGGGTGGGAATCAGGGATTTGTATCATTCGCGGGAAATAAAGGAGGAAACATCACGGGTACTGGAGTGGTCACTAATGGGACGATCAAGTTGGATCTAGTTTATCAGGTTGATAAACTGGTTCACAATCTCTTTAGTGTATCTCAAATCTGTGATAAGAAGAATTCAGTTCTGTTCACTGATACTGAAGCGTTGGTGCTAAAACCGGGGTTCAAGATTCCTGAAGAGTGGATATTGATGCGGGCTCCAAGGAAGAATGACTTGTACATGCTCGATATGAACAAGCCGGAAACTTCGATGGGTCCAATCTGTTTATTATCTAAAGCTTCAGAGACTGAGTCGGTTTTGTGGCACAGACGCATGGTACACTTGCACCTGAGAAAGACGAATTATATTACGAAACATGGATTGGTGCAAGGTGTTCCTATGAAGAGTTTTCAATTTGAGGATAAGTGTCTACCATGCAAGAAGGGAAAACAACATAAGAAGGCACACAAGTCCAAGACTCAGAACTCCATAACTACTACATTCGATTTGTTGCATATGGACCTCTTCGGACCAATCAACAAAAGGAGTATAGGTGGTAGTTGGTATTGTTTAGTTATCACTGACGATTACTCACGATTTTCTTGGGTTTTCTTTCTAGGTACAAATGACGAGACGACTTCCAAGCTCATCGGGTTCTTAGACCAAGTGGAGAATTCCTATGGAACAAGGGTTAAAAGGCTTCGTAGTGATAATGGAACTGAATTTAAAAACACTATAATTGGTGTATATTGCCTATCAAAGGGCATAGTGCATCAATTTAGTGCACCCTATGAGCCTCAACAAAATGGGGTGGCCGAACGAAAGAACAGGACATTGATTGAGGCAGCAAGGACTATGCTTTCGGATTCAAAGCTTCCTACCATGTTTTGGGGGGAGGCAGTGAATACCGCATGTCATATTTTAAACCGGGTCCTTACTGTCAAATCTTTGAACAAAACCTGTTATGAAATTTTGAATAAATGGCCACCTAATTTAACTGGCTTCGAACCTTTTGGGGGTACCATGTACTTTATTGCGAACAAAACATCAACCTAAGTTTGGTGAAAAGGCTGACGAAGGATACTTCCTAGGTTATGTGTCGTACTCACCAAACAAACGGGTTTTTAACAAAACTAATGGTACAGTAGAGATTATGTATAACATTGAAGTCACTAGTTATACACATGAACCCCAAACAGGTCCGGAATGGATATTTGACTATGATAAACTGTTTGAGTCATTTAACATTCCTATGGATGAAAATGCAGGTACCATCGAAACGGACATGGCGACGTTGAATCCGAATGACGAAGGTCATACCTTTCCGAGGACCACATTTCAATCCACATCCGAGCCTACTTCAACTGAAGATGAATATCCAGAAGTGACTGATTCAGAAGCACCTACAATTGAGAATCAGACTCAGATAACAAATTCCAACTCCGAGGAAACTGTCCACGAGGAGGAAAATGTGGAATCTGAGGTTGTTCCCCCATTAGGTGAAATAGGATCAAATTTAGGAGACAATCTGAGAGTTGACGAGATTGAGACATCTAGGATCAACAAGAACCATCCTATAGAAAGCATCATAGGAAATCCTAATGAGGGTGTGAGGACTAGGAGTAGTTTAAATAACAACACTGTGTTGTTGTCGATGATAAATGACTCCGAGGCCTTTCATACCTGCCTCTATTCTTGTTTCATCTCGCAAGTAGAGCCGAAAAATGTGCAAATGGCACTAAAGGATAACTCCTGGTTTGAAGCGATGCAGGAAGAACTCTCTCAATTTTGGAAACTAGAAGTGTGGGAGTTAGTTCCATTACCTCGAGGGGAAATTGCAATAGGAACCAAATGGGTTTTTAAGTGCAAAAGAGACGATCGGGGTATAGTCACTCGCAACAAAGCTAGGTTAGTTGTAAAGGGTTTCAACCAAGAGGAGGGAATCGATTACAATGAGGTGTTTGCGCCAGTAGCAAGGCTGGAAGCAATTCGTTTGTTTCTGGCTTTTGCTTCCTTCAAGGGCTTTAAGGTATATCAGCTAGACGTTAAGAGTGCTTTCCTCTATGTGAAAGTGAAGGAACTGGTGTGTGTAGAACAGCCGCCCAGGTTTACAGATCCGAAATATCCAAACAGAGTATATCGATTAGATAAGGCTCTGTATGGATTGCATCAAGCACCGTGGGCGTGGTACGAGACTCTGTCCAACCATCTGTTAGAGAATGGGTTTGAAAGAGGAAGGATAGATAGTACGCTGTTCGTAAAGAGAAAGGGAGAACACTTCATCATGGTACAAGTGTACGTCGATGATATCATCTTTGGATCATCAGACGAGCAAATGTGCAAGGATTTTGAGAAGGTGATAATGTCAAAATTCGAGATGAGTGCAATGGGTGAGTTGAATTTCTTTTTGGGGTTGCAAGTTGACCAGAAGAAGGAGGGGATGTTTATCCATCAGACGAAGTATGTCTATGACATATTAGAGCGCTTTGGGATGGAAGGGACAAAACTGACAGCTCATTTCAGCACGCCGATTCAAGTGAATCACAATCTCGGACCGGGTACTGAATTTTTGTTCCAAAGCATAACATGGTCATTTCTCCTGACCATGCTATTCCTGAGGCGCAAGCCTTCCGCCAGATGGTGGATTTCTTGGTGGGATCCAGAATTTCGTACGTGCTATCTCACAATATTCAAATTGTTATCCCATACGTGCGTCATTTTTATGATCATCTGCAAGTGGATTGTTCTGTTACCCCCACAGTTTTGAGGACGAGAATTGTCGGGCATCCTTTGGTCTTTTCAGCTGACATGCTACGCCAAGTGCTACAGCTAGGCACTCAAGAGCAGGAGCACGGGCCGATAGATTTCCCATTAGCCATTAGGCAAGCAGCTTTTGTGAGAATGGGATATAGTCTGGATGTCACGAAGTCGTCGTATATGAAAAGTGGGCTTATTGGTCAATGAAGATATCTAGCTCATGTCTTCATGGTGTGTTTTGCGGCAAAGAAGGCAGGTTTTGACTATATTGTATCAAAGATCCAATCGGGGATGATTGCGTTAGTCTACAATCAAAAGTTCAGCTTTTCGGAAATGTTCTTTTCTGAGTTCGTTCATCAAATAACGGCTCCAGAAAGAGAAAGATTTTTGTTATATCCTCGCTTCGTGATGATGCTGATCAGACACTTCTTGCCAAATCTGCCACAGCTTAATGATATTCAGAGTGTTGCGGTCATCGATAAAAGAATATTTGCCGACTGTTCATCTCATCGAGGAAGGTTGGCTATTCCAGTAGAGGGACCAATGTTTGGTGCTGTAATCGATCCTAATTTTGAAGCCCCTGAAGATGCCAACTGGGCAGGGGAGGTGCAAGTTCAACAACAACAGCAACAGCAACCATAGCAACAGCCACATCAACATCGACAACAACAACCAAGGCCTCAACAACAGAGGAGAAGACAAAGGCCATCCGCGAGACAAATTCAGGCAGATAGGCCTTCTACAAGCCAAACTCAAGAGCCGGAATAGGCTGGCCCTTCGAGTGCACCATCTGAATCTAATCCGATATTTCAAACGTTGGAAGAGATCTAGGCAGCAGGTCCGAATGCTGATGAGGAAATCACGGCTGAATTAGTTGGAGATATATTGGAGCCTCCAGAAGGAGAAGTTGATGTGTTTAAACAAATAGATGACTATCAACCTGTTCCAGAAGGCGAAGCCGTCTCAACTTCTGATTCCGAAGAAACTGAGGAGATTGAGGTGGAGGCCCCAGATACTGTAACTGAAGATCCGTCCATCCAAATAGGGACATATGGCTCACGTTTAGTTGTGAATGAGGAAGAAGTTAGGAGGAAAAGAGCTTCAGAGGAGTCAGATGACTCAGATTATGAAGAAGAGGAGGTAGCACCTTTGGTACATCGGCAAAGGGCCAAACGCCATAGGTTCATGCAGGGAGCTTCCTCGGCCTCTGCTTCCCAGCCAGAAATACCTCACCCTCCACCTATTCAAACAACCATTCCACCACCACCACCACCTGTTGAACCATACATTCCCTCGCCAATCATTCCAACTCCCATACAATCCATACCATTCACATCATCCACTTTCACGGACAATCAACGGTTTTCTGAGCTAAAAAGCAAGGTCGACTTCCAACAAGTCCAAATCTTTGGTTTGACAAAGTCTCTCGGCGAAATACAGAAGCATAATGCACATATCGACATCGAGAATGCTGAGTTGAAGAAAGTTGTGGCCAAGATCGAGGAAGAAAATTTAGAGCTCAAAACCTTTGTTTCCGATCAGGCGACCGAGATTCGATCAATGCAATCCCTATTTGAGCAATTATTGAAAAACCTAAAGGCTCAGGGGGAGACGAGTTGTCGGGATCAGGAAGAGCTGCCAAGGGATGGAGTTGGTGACGGCAATGATCCCAGCGCACAAAGAGATAATGAGCCAGTAGATTTTTCTGTTGCTCAACATGCTGAGATTCAGGGGGAGCCGGGACAGTCAGGAGCTTTAGGAGGTGAGGCTAGTTCCTCAAAAGTCACAGAGTCTGAGATACTTGAAATGATTGAAGCGCTAATGGATATCGATGAAGACCCTCTAGACTTTGGCTTTGATTTCGAGGACGAAATGAAAGATTTAGGAGAAGGAGAGTTTGTGCCCGAGGATATTGTTGATTGGCAATCTGATGACGAAGTGATAGAGGACGAGGACGATAATGTCAACGAGGTGATCATAAATTCACAACCTATCACGGAGTTGTATGTGCGCAATAATCACAATGTGATTAACATAGACGAGATCAAGATAGCCTCGGTTGAAGATTCTGAGTTTGAAAGCGTAGAAAAAGAACCTTCCAGGGCCGATCTATTGAATCTATGGTTCAAGAAGGAACAAAAGAAGGAAAAGCCGAAAATGTAGAAAAAGATGAGGGTTCCCGGTGCAGAAAATCTCTCTGGAGGCATTATAAGCTGGTTCTTTGACCGAGAACTGCAGCTATTTATATTAAAAAGGAGAGATGGTCTACAATACCTAAGGCGAACGCTTAAAGTTTTCAATACTTTGCCGAAGGTTGAAGTGAAAGAATTGGCATCAAAAGAGCTGATAAATATTGGTGACGACCCTTATGCTGAAGTAATTGCGAGAATTATTAGGAAAGAGGGTCGGTCAGGGAAATTTGAAAGGCTCAAGCCAAGAACTGGGAAGAGAGTTGAGGATGTATCAAGAATAGATCCTCATACAGGTAGACCATGGGCTAGAATGGTATACAAGCCTGTAAAATGTTTGAGGAGAGTGCCAATGAAGACGATGCCACAGGACGTTTTGAACAACATGAAGTGGTGGTACATTGATAATGAAACTGCTGAAGCAATCATGGAGGATCAAGACGAGAAGGTCATTTTGAAGGTATATGATCCACTGCATTTGATAAATCTATCGAAGGACGACCTACAGAAGCTGAATGATCAGCCTATCTTCTTTCATGAAGGTTGGAGATCTGATGCTAGGAAGTTCCAGAAGGTAGTGAAAGTTTGTATAGATGCAGGTTTATATGCAGGTAGTAGTATATATAGTTCTAGTACTTACTCAAAATATAAATAGTTAGTTAGAAGCTATCGTCAAGGGGGAGTCTGTTGGTACACCCTGTGTGACGATAGCAGTCTAAGTGTACTAGCATTTTGGTTCAAGTAATATTACAAAGTATTGTGTATTAACGTGTGTTTGATATATGTGGTTATATATGTTTGATAGTTATTGATTATATGTTTGAACTTAATGTAATGTATTACAAGAAGTTCAAAGATAAAATTCAAACATAAGTTAAAACATAAGTTCAAATATAAGTTTAATATGTGAAATTCGAATTTAGAATAAATTCGAATTTGTCATTTGATGAAATTCGAATTTGTAGTAAATTCGAATGTATCGTATAGGGCAGATTCGAGATTGTCAAGGGGACAAACTCGAATGGGCCTTGGGCCTGATTCGAGTTTGGCCCATGTCAAACTCGAATGAACCTCTATAATTAGGGATTAACTCGAATCATTAAGAGACTTTTGCAGAATTCGTGTGAGATTAAGCAAAAGGGCGATCTCGAGTTTATCAGTATTGTGAGTGTTATTTCGGAGAGAATCATCTCGTAGGTGCGTTCGTCGTCGTTCGTACAGCATTGTGATAGTCTCCGTGTTCCGTGTGAGAGTGTGATATCCGTCAAGCCGTTAACGAGGATTCCGCACTCATTGACGGTGTCGCGTCTAGATAGATCTGTGTAGTGCAAGACCTTACATCTTTGGACAGAGAAATTAACTGTAAGTGGTACTCTCAGTCCAATGATGAAATACTGACAATAAATTCGGTCAAAACAACAATCTTCCTTTGGGTCGACTATTATTCACATGAACATAACTTTATAATTATCACATATTCAACATTGCATGTATATCATTATTTGGCCAAATTATGTTAACCATTGGGCCAATCACAATTCGCATAAATAATTCTGTATAGTCATCTATGTATTTAGAAATCAACTAATTGTATAAAAGATGTTACTTTGGCAACATTTAATATAAATTAATTGAATAAAAATAATCGACCAATTAAGAGTTCAACAAAAAATCATACAATATATCGTCATAAAACGATACCTCAATTATAAATGATACTCTTAGTATAATGATCAAACATCGACATCTAATCCGGTCAAACGATAGTCTTCCTTTGGGCCGACTATTGCCTACATGGATAATTAGCTTTATAGTGGTAACATGTTTATCATCACATGTATGTATTATTTGGTCAAACTATGTCAACCTTTGGGTGAATCATAATCCACATAAATAATTTCATACAAACATCTATGTATTATGAGTACAATTAAGTAAAATAAAAGAGGTTACTTTGGCAACGTTTTATATCAATTAATTGGCTCAAAACACTAGATTAATCCTTAAGGGTTTCATCAAAAAACAATAAATATTTATATTCACATAAGGCAATACAACAATATTTCAATAACCTGAATTTGCTCAATCCATTAGATTTCTAGATTGGTAGGAAATTACTCAATTTCCTACAATATATATGGTTATCCACCCCTTTAATAAAATCTATTAGATATATTGCAACTTTACGAAGTTTTATTGTTTATGCCTAAATTTATGTAAATATCAAATCTTTATTACGAGAACAACCGAATTTAAACTCACAAAACTTTAGAAATTATCTCGTAACTTGATTAGCCTTAGTTAACGACAAAAATCGTTATCTACAAATATTTTGTTTCGAAACCCGTTTTACCAAATATTTGAAATTCAAAATAATTTCCTAAAGATATTGTTTAGCAATAATACTAGCACGATAAATAATTACCAAACATGACTTTTATAAATATTCTGTAAAGAAAACTTTATTATAAATAGTCATAGGACCAAAATGTAATTATCAAGAAAAACTATAAATCAACCAAATGATTATGGAACAAATTGTTCATCCTCAAACTATCAAATCTATATGGATTGAATGTGATCCATACCTTAATATGATCCATAATGTCTTTAATAAAATTAACCGACAAAAAATTTGTTAGTCGTAAAGTTAAAAGGAACCAAATTTCCTTCAAAGATGTTTTAGTATTGAATTCTAATACAATAAATAATTACAAAAAATGACTTTTACAAATTTTCTATTAGAAGAATGCTTTATTATAAAAGTCACAAGATCAAAATGTAAATATCAGAAAAACTTTAAATAATCTTGATAATTATCAAAAATAAATAATTTATCCTCAAACTATCAGATTAGTTAGGATAAAACAAAATCCTTAATTCATTTCCTTATGTCGATCCATAAAGTTTTTAACAATCACAAAACCTATCTTATAAAGTTTCTATTAATTTACAAGTCGATAAATATCATAAAAAATAAAAACACTTTATTATAATAGTGTGTGATTATCTAAAATCCTTGAAATCAAATGAATATTTAAATGATTATCAAATATTTCATACGGCCACAAATTCCACAATGTAATATATAAATATATCAACAAACTGGATATTTTAGAGGAATCCAAAAAAAAAAAAATCAGCCAAGAATTCGAAGAAAAAAAATAATTTATAACTATAGGCGGTAAATAATAAATCACCGCATAACAAATTATTGACTTTACTTCTTTAATCTGTATCATTAGAGGTGGAAATTAATGTATAACATGCTAAAGCTTTAAAAAAAATTGAGTCCATTTACCATGCCAAACCAAAATGGAAGATAACCAAACTTTATTATGGCCATAAATTAATTTAGTGCCAATCTCTAAATGGCTTTTAAATGGCGGCACTAATTGAATAAAAAAAAATATATAATTAAACCACATTCAAGATTTTGCCGTCCAACTCGAAAAAACTTTTGGGGTTAAATTTTTTTTTTTTTCAATTGAGGAAGCTCTTTAAAATTATAACAATATTAATATAAGGATTCAACAAATATGGTTGACTCTGATATCACTTGATAGATTCACTTTAATAATAATCCCGGATCAACCATATTGCTAAATCATTAAGATAAACCATAAAAGAATTTATACCTGAATCAATTGATATCGTCTTATTTATGCGGAAACATGATGATGAACGAACAGGGTTATGAGAGTCTTCCTCACCTAAAGTCTTAATGTTCCAGACCGAACAACAAATCTCTAATAGATGGAAATTAGGGATCTTAAGGGTAGCTTTAGGGTATTCGGGACCCTCACTATATATAGAATGGGAATTAGGGTAACCATAAAACACTAAAGCCCAATAGTATTAGTTTGTTAATTAATAGCTCAATAAGTCTATTAAGCATAAAAGCCCAATAATTTAAACATATAAGTCCATCAAAATAGAAATTCTAACACCTAGTACTAATCATTCTTCAGTTTCTTCTTCTCCTGTAGTTAACACATCCTCAAGTGATTTAACTGATCGACCATCATTATCAGACCCACCAATTCTTTCATCAATCCATACACCATCAACTTCATCATCTTCACCTTCCACCTCATCCACAGACACACCTCTAGTTGAATCTACTCCATTGATACCCTCACACATAGTTTCAAACAAAATCCCTTGAGACGAACCAACAGAACCTGAACCGGAACAAGTGGTACCTTCACTCGAAACCATCGATCATAACTCTTCATCCATCCTCACTCTCACCACTGAGATTCCATCACGTTCACCCCTGCCACACGAGATGAAATGGACCCGCAGTCACCCACCCAGAGATAACGTACGGGGTCCTCTGAGCAGTGGGGTTACTGCCGTGAGCCGAGAGAGCAGCAGATCGAGTCGGGCCGTTACCAGGACCAGGGTTCGGGGTAATGTAGAGACAGGGGTAGGGAGAGGGGCAGAGATAGAGGTCGAGATGACAGGTCCATAGGTCAGGGCCAGAGAGATAGCCAAGCAGCCAATCAGAGCAGCGTTGGACAGGGGTCCTCGGCAGTTGGGAGTAGAGTTGATAGCTCGTCTGGGGAGCGGGATTGTCCAAGATGCCACCACAAGCATGCCGGGCCATGTGCTAGTGATCAGTTTCGTTGTTTTCGATGTGGCAAATTTGGCCATACAGCCAGGACTTGGACAACCAATGAGGCATTATGCTTTCGATGAGGGAAGCCGGGCCACCGAATGAGAGATTGTCTAGAGGCAGCACCAGCGGTACCGGGTGAGAGCACGAGCGGTGCCATAGCAGAGCCGTCTTCTTCTACCTCCCCCAGAGATGCAGCCCCGAGAGCCCGAGGCCGAGTGTTCTAGGCCACAGCTGAGGAGGCCAGAGATTCTCCAGACGTTGTTACGGGTACGTACCTTCAGAATGGCTTGCGTGCACGAGTCTTATTTGATTCTGGAGTCGATCGCTCATATGTGTCAGTGTTATTCTGTGCTTATTTTAATGTCGCTCCTACTGTGTTATCTGTGCCATTGATTGTCGAGAGGGTAGACGGGAGTACCGCGTTAGTGAGCCGTGTTTATCGAGAGTGCGTACTCGAGATCGATACTCACCGATTCCTGATCGATATACTGCCTATTGAGATCAGCAGATTTGATGTGATCTTTGGTATGGACTCGATGATGGCCCGTCAGGCAGATATTCTATGCGCCAAGAAGATGATCAGGATGCCAATTTCAGACAGTGGGACTGTGACAATGTACGGGGAGAGGCGAAAGGGCGAGATAGGGATTATCTCGATGATTAGAGCTCAGAGATATGTGGCCAAGGGTTGCGAGACCTTCCTGGCTTATGTGATTGACGCCAAGAAGGAAAAGAAGAGATCAGGGGATGTACCTGTAGTGCAAGACAACCCTGAGGTATTCCCAGATGAGTTACCTGGGCTACCGCCAGATCGCCAGGTAGAGTTCCAAATCGACCTTATCCCTGGAGCGGTGCCGATTGCGAAGACACCTTATAGGCTGGCACCCACTGAGATGCGAGAGATGATGACTCAGCTTCAGCAGTTGCTGGATAGGGGATTTATCCGTCCGAGCTCATCACCGTGGGGAGCACCGGTGTTGTTTGTGAAGAAGAAAGACGGTACCATGCGAATGTGTATCGATTATCGAGAGTTGAATAAAGTGACGGTGAACAGATATCCACTTCTGCGAATCGATGATTTATTCGATCAGCTACAGGGATCTAGCTTCTTTTCGAAGATAGATTTAAGATATGGATATCACCAGCTGAAGGTTAGGGAAGAGGATGTGCCCAAGACAACCTTCAGAAAGCGTTATGGACACTATGAGTTTTTAGTCATGCCATTCGGATTGACTAACGCACCCGCAACTTTCATGGACTTGATGAACAGAGTGTGTAGAGCCATGTTGGATTGATTTGTGATTGTGTTCATAGACGACATGATGATCTACTCAAGGAGCGTTGAGGGGCACGAGCAGCACTTGAGGGAGGTCGTAAGCGTGCTGCAGAGAGAGAGAGAGACTCTATGCGAAGTTTTCGAAGTGGGAATTCTTGCTCCGAGAGGTGCAATTCTTGGGCCATGTTGTGAGCAGTGAGGGTATTAAAGTGGATCCCGCGAAGATTGATGCTGTGATGAGTTGGGAGCAGCCTAAGACGGTGCCAGAGATTCATAGTTTCCTGGGGTTGGCAGGCTACTACAGATGGTTTATTCAGAACTTTTCGCGGATAGCTATGCCGTTGACGAGATTGACACGGCATGACGTACCATTCGAGTGGAATGACGAGCAGAGACTGCCTTTGCCGAGTTGAGAGCTTGATTGTGTCAGGCGCTGGTGTTGGCTTTGCCCGAGGGTACGGATGACTTCTCTGTGTATTGTGATGTGTCGGGTAGATGATTGGGATGTGTGTTGATGCAGCGGGGCAAAGCGATAGCCTACGCTTCGAGGCAGCTGAAGACGTGTGAGGAGAATCATACAGTTCATGATCTAAAGCTAGATGCCATCGTGTTTGCAATGAAGATATGGCGACATTATCTATATGGGTCCCAGTTCGTTATGTATACTGATCACAAGAGTCTTCAGTACCTATTCAGCCAGAAGGATTTGAACATGCGACAACGACGCAGTTTAGAGCTCCTAAAAGACTATGACTGTGAGAATCGGAAGGCGAACGTGGTGGCCGACGCCTTAACTCGTAAGGCGTGTGTCCAGAAAGTTACTTCCCGAGCGGCGAGACTCAAGATAACTTCTACCCTAATCGACAGTCTGAGATTGGCATAGACAGAGGGTTTGCGAGAGTCGAACGTGAAGAGAGAGAGATTGGTAGGGCTGACCGATACATTGGTCAGGGATGACCGCAGGTTATATGTGTTGATAAACAGGGTTTGGGTTCCCAAAGTTGGGGACTTGTGACAGTTGATCCTTGATGAGTCGCATAAGTCGAGGTTGTCCATTTGTCCTGGGAGCTCCAAGATGTATCGGGATCTCAAAGACTAATATTGGTGGCCGGGTATGCAAAGGGACGTGGGCCGGTATGTCGAAGAGTGTATGAATTGTCTGTGAGTTAAAAGTGAGCACCAGAAATCGGACGGCCGTCTACAGCCATTGGAGATTCCCGAGTGGAAGCGGTACCACATCACGATGGATTTCATCGTCCGACTTCCTCGTACTGTCCGTGGGAACGACATGATTTGGGTCATAGTCGACCGGTTGACTAAAAGTGAGCACTTTCTTGCTGTTCGGGGTACGATCACGATGGATCAGCTAGCGCGACTGTATATTGTTGAGATAGTGTCGAGGCATGGGATTCCGAAGTCGATCACTTCTGATCGAGATACCCGATTTACTTTGCGGTTCTGACAAAGCTTCCAGAGAGAGCTGGGTACACGGGTTCAGTTGAGTACAACTTACAGGCCATAGACAGATGGGCAGACTGAGAGCATGAATCAGACACTGGAGGATATGCTGAGAGCATGTGCCATAGACTTCCGAGGTAGCTGGGATGTGCATCTCCCATTGGTCGAGTTCGCGTACAACAATAGCTACCATGCCACGATTAAGATGGCTCCATTCGAGGCATTGTATGACCGTAAGTGTCTAACCCCAGTGTGATGTGGCGAGGTTGGTGAGCGACCGATCAGTAGGCCCGAGCTACTTCAAGAGACGAGTGATAACGTAGCTACGATCCGTGAGCATATTCGTGTTGCGCAGAGCCGTCAGAAGTGTTATGCTGATCGCCGTACATCAGAGCTTGAGTTCGGTGTTGGGGATCAGGTGTTGCTGACGGTGTCTCTGTGGAAAGGGGTAATCCGATTCAGGCACCGGGGTAAGCTGAGTCCGAGGTATATAAGGTCGTTTGAGATAATAGCCAGGGTCAGGGATCAGGCCTACCGATTGAGATTACCACCAGAGTTGGCCGGTGTGCATGATACGTTCCACGTGAGCCACTTGAGAAAATGTTTACGAGAGAGGATCATTATGTGCCGTTGTCTGAGATATCAGTGGATAACTAGTTGAGGAATGCTGAGCAGCCAGAGTTGATTACTGATCGCAAGGTGAAGATGTTACGCAATAAAGAGATACCATTGGTACTTGTTCAGTGGAGACACTGTAAGGGGGAGGATTTGTAACACCCGAATCCCGAGCTGGTACGTGTAATTATCCCATTGACTAATTATAATAGTGATTATTGCGATAGTCCAATTGCGTCCCATATAGTGGATTATATGTGTCGGCAAGGGGATTACATGGATTCGAGATATAATTTTTTTGGATTAATTATAATTATGGATTCACGGGATTAAATGGCAGTTAATGATATAAATAATGAATTTTTGATAACGGGACCGGGTACCGGTGTCGAACCCGCGATATAATTAGAAACGTATATGTGTACGTACGTTCCTTTCTTGCCTTCACATCCCAAAATTTACCAAAGTGTGTATGTGTGTGCTAATCTACTGCTGGAGCTCAGATTGAGGCCAATCCAAGTGAATTGTGTTGCTGAATCTGATTATAAACCTTAAGCGGTATTCTCCAAGATAGCAAGGTGAGAAACCATTACTTTGATCTTGATTTATGTTGTTAATTGGTGTAAAAAGTGGGGAATTGGCTTGAATGTGTTTTAGTAGTGTTTTGGCATCAATTAACTGAGATATAGCTGCTGGGATCGGAGTAATGGAGGATTATACCTCCTGGACAGAACTGAAACCAGAACATAGGGTTGCTGTTCGTCGTGAGCGCGGACGCGATGACCGCGATCCGGTTATTTGAGCCGGGTCCGGGTTTGGGCCTTGGGGTGTGTTTGGGGTTGCTTTTTGGGGTCAATCAGCTATGTTAGTGGTTATGGGATATATAGGGTTTATCTTGGATTAATCCGGGGAGAATTATTGTGTGTACAAGAACTATCAGAGATCGGTACGGGTCGAGTTCGGATCAGAGAATTAGGGATATTGTGCGAGTTGATCTAGGTGAGTACACGAGTTCTTTTCAAAGGCCCAACTTTTATCGAGTCATAACAGTGTATATATTATTGTGATTGCGTTTTGGGCACTGCTAACTGCCCCCTCATGTATTGTCCTTTCCTTCCTTTATATGTGATATATGTATGAGATCCATTATAGAGTGATCGCGATGAGTTATCGCGGGAGCTGTGTAGCTCTGTTTACCCTGAGTAGGGTTCCCATATATATATATATATATATATATGGCTTGCTCCAGGGGGGAGGGATTCCCCAATTGAGATGAGAATCTCTTTCTGTATTGAATCTCTAGTGTCTCTGAATAGAGGCTTGATGGCATGTGGTGTGTCGTGTAGTGTAGAGGTACCATGTGACATGCGTTATGTGCTTATGTGATTAGTGCAATGTCTTACCCTTGTGTACTCACGAGCTGCGAAGCTTACGTATTAGAGTCTGATATGTTGTCAGGGGAACCGAAGATAGGACCGCTAGCTCCTTAGCGGAAGTAGGAGCTCGATATTGCTGTCGCCGAGGGATATCGCTTTTGTTGACTGTATGTGAATATTGGGAATCTGGGTTTGGGTTTGTATCTCGGGTTGACTTCTAAACATTGTTGGTTATGATGTAAAATGTTTTAATAAATAAGTGTTTTTGTAAACCCTTAGCATGTGTAACAGATAGTGTATGCGTTTATGCCACCTGTGTATTGTAAATGACGTGGGTTTTAGCTGGGTTTGGAGGGTGTTGCATAGATGATATTATATTTGGCTCTACTGACCATAGGTTTTTTAAGGATTTTTCTTCCTTACAGGTTTGAGATGAGTATGATGGGGGAAATGAAATTTTTCCTCGGATGACAAGTCAAACAACTTGAAGATGGGATATTTGTGAACCAATCGAAATATACTGTTGACATTCTCAAGAAGTATAAGTTAGACTCTTGCACGAGTATCACAACTCCCATGACTTCAAACTGTAAGTTAGACACTAATCCTACCAGGAAAAGTGTCGATAACACTACTTACAGAGGGATGATTGGTTCTCTACTCTATCTTACGGCCAGTAGACCTGATATAATAACTCTACATGTTTTTGTGCTCGTTTTCAAGCCGACCCAAAAGATCACACATCACTGCGGTAAAATGCATTTTTCATTATCCTTAGGGTACACCCGATCTTGGTCTATGGTATCCAAAGGGAACCAGATCTTACCGCATTTTCAGATACTGATTTTGCAGGTTGCAGAGTAGACTACTGGCTGGATTTAGTTTTTGGATGACAGACCGGTGAGTTGATATTCCAAAAAGTAGAACTGTGTCTCTACATCCATAACTGATGTTGTGTATGTAGCAACTGCTAGTTGTTGCTCTCAAGTGCTATGGATGAGAACACAGTTACGTGATTATGGATTTTCTCTTACCAACATCCCAATAATCTGTGATTCCAGAAACACAATTGTCATTTCTTGCAATCCCATGCAACACTCACGAACAAAACACATAGACATCAGGTATGATTTCATTAAAGATCATGTAGAAAAAGGAACAATTGAATTATATTTTGTCACGGAGTTTCCACTTGCTGATATTTTTACTAAGGCTTTAGACTAACCTCGTTTTCAATTCTTAGTATCTCTAATCGGCATGTTGAATCCACCATCTATTTAAATTCCAGATATTCTCTAAATAATTTAATTTCAAACAAGTAAATGTTTGAAATTCCTTTATTGATAAAATATCTGTTATTTAAATTTAAAGGTTGTGTCACAAAGTTATGTTCAATATATCTTTATCTACGTGTCTTTCATGTTAATGATCCTAAAAATTTCTATGTGAATTGTTCAAAGTTGAGTGGGACGCTAAATAAATCCATGTTTGTCTTAATTTCAATGGGTAAAAGGGTTTAAGGGTCAATCTAATTGGATAATTGTTTATTTGAGGGGGAGTAATTCAGAATAGGTAGATTATTTTATTTTATTTTATCTTATCTTATCTCATTTTATTTTAGGGTTAAGGTCTTACAATAGCAACCTACTTTTGAAAATGTATCGATATGGTACGTCTACTTTTTTAATTGTCAATATGGTACGTGTACTTCAATTTTCTGTATCGATATGGTCATTCTACATAATAGAGCCCGGTTTTTACATATGAAACAGTGTTCTAATGGTATAAAAAACAGGGGTCTATTACAAATATGATCATATCGTAATGAAAAATTGAAGTACATGTATCATATCGACATTTAAAAAAGTAGACGTACCATATTGATAAATTTTCAAAAGTAGGTTACTATTGTATGGCTTTACCCCTTTATTTTATTTTTAAGTTAACTTTATTTATCTTAGGTGATGTACTCTGAAAAAGTCAAAAAGATTTTATGTTCTATTTTTTTTACTTTTAATTTTTATTTGGTAAACATTTTGAAAAACTCAAAAAAGATTTTTTTTAATTGTCTAAGTTTAATGTTTGTTTAGTTAATTTTTACTTGGTAGTTTAAGTGAAAAATCAAAAAAATTTTCATTAATTTTTTGTTAATTGTGTCTTAGGATTTTTATAGAATATTTCAAAAATATTTTTATTTTATTTGTTGGGCCAATTACTATTTGTCTGAATTTAGTTTAGTCATCTTAGCTTTTAGGCCAATTCATTTTGTTTAAATGTTTTGGCTCACCGATTAGAAATAACACGCACGGGTCACCGGACCCACACCCGACCCGGCTGCCTATAAATAGGCGGGATCCGGTTGTTTCTTCTCCCATACTCTTTCTTCATCATCATCGACGACCTCCAAAACCTCCATTATTTCAGATTTACAAGCTCACAACCTCATTTCACGTCCGTTTTCCTTCATTGTTCTCGCATTTCTCTGCTAATCTACTACCAGGTATCATTATTCTCACTTTCTTTTAGTGTTTAACTACTTCATTTGGTTTTTTTAATTTTCAGAATTTCAAGGGTTTTAAAACCCGATTTTATTTTATTTTATTTTTTGCAATTTTAGGGTATTCAATTAGGTCTTTACATGTTAGTTCAGTTATATAAAATGTTCCTTATCACTTTTAGCTGTAAGATCTGCATTATCTTGCATTTTTGTGAAAATTTTGTACATTACACGTTTTCATGTGCATGAACTCATTAAATGCAAATTTTTCTAATTGTAAACTCGGATACATCCGAAATTTGGATCCATCCGAAATTCGAATGCCCTACACTAAGTATAAAATTTAACTTTAATGTTTCATATCCAATGGACCCCATCCAAATTTCGGTTCACCCGAAATTCGAATCCCTGACAAAATACACTTAGAAAGTATAAAAATTTAATCTTTGGTTCACCCGAATTTCAGTTAACCCGAAATTCAGTCGGTTCCAAATGATAACATGTAAAAAAATTTTAAAACCTAAGTATATGTCATGGACCACCCAAAATTCTTATCCACCAGAAATTCGGGTTCATGCGAATTTCGGATCCACTATGAAATTTGTAACTTCATTTTTTAGCTTAATTGTTTAGAGGGGTCCCCCCACACGTGTTTCCATACTTAGTTTTCTTTAATTTTTAACTTGTTTCATGCATTATTCCATCCGAGTTTATATCCCACCTGAAATTCGAATCACATCAATTGAGTTTCTAACCTACCCGAAAGTCGGTTCATCCAAATTTCAACACTTAGGATTTTTTTTAACATTTTTTCATTTGCATTTCATTTTTTACTATAAATCAAAAAAAAATTTAAAAATTCCATGTCCTTTGCACCATTGGTTCTACTTCAGACAAGTGTTTGAGTGAACACGTCTATTCTAACATTGGTCTCTCAATGATCGACTTTGGATTTTACTCAGTAGAAGTTACATTCTATTGATAAAAATCCCGATGTTTTAAACGGAATAGACGGGTTCAATTTCACACTTATTTCAGACTTAATGTCAAAGTATTATTTATACACAAGTCTGCTTAACTAACCGTGTTGCATTTCTACAGGACTAATGGATTCTTAAATCACCCTCACCATTCCCCATCCTCCCATCCCAAATAACAACCAACAATTGCCTGAGGAAACCCTACTTTCCACTGACCAATTCACAGAGTTTGCACCCCATAACTGGCAATTAGACCTTTCAATACTCCGCTCTAAAGCAGAGGATATCACTTTTGGTATCCTCAAAGGCCATCCCATTTTCTATTCCCTAACCACCGCCATCTCTGTTCCAATAATCTACCTCCAACAGTTCTGGCACCACCTCAAAATCGTCAATCAGGCAATCCCTCATTACATCACCACTATAGACTCCGTACCCATTCGCCTAACCCTTCCAGCCATCCGCCACATTCTCCGCCTACCTACAGAACACTACTCAGACGCTAAATACTCATACGAACTCATTCCAACCCCAGCTCAGACCCTACAAGAAATCCAAACCATAGGCTATGATGGTAACCATTCCAAACTATCAGTTCAAAACCAAGCGACTCCAGTCTCACAGGATGGTTTTCTTTGACGTGATAAACAAGTGCTTCACGGGAAAGCATCAAGGCCACGACTCTATTTCTATAGACGTGCTAGCCATGTTTGTCTCCTTCGCACATGATCGACATTTTGATTATGCGGCATTCATCTTCGAGGAGCTTAAACGGGCAGTCCAAGATCGAGGGACAAAAAGAGAAAGGAACTTCATTCCATTTCAATGATTCCTACAATTATTCATCCAATACGCCATGGACCACGACGACGACATTCATGAGAGGCCGGAATCAGAGCTGTACAAAACTGTTGCCCTATAAAGAGTTAAGATCCCAAAGGAAATCCCGAGAGTCCAATTGATCAATATCCCGTTGACCTTGCTACGACTGGCCGATCAATCTCAGGAAAGGGTAAGGCTTTATTATCCGGAAGTGTACCCGGATGAGGCTCTGTCAGTTCATATCTGAAGGCGAGCATATAGTGAGTGAGAGTGAGGGAGTTTCGGCAGCAATTGAAAATATTATGGGTACAGCTAGAGAAAGGTGATTCCGAATGCACCGTCTCTGACCATTTGGGGGTTGAGGGAACAACAATTGGGGGTGTCCCAACACCACAAAGCTGGAAAAGCCCACATAAGACCACTAGTCCAGTGGTCGAACTAACCCAAACCACCTACTCAGCTTCCCGTCAACGAGAGCCTGTTTCAATGCACGGGGAATTAGCACATATGCCGTTACCCTCTCATTCGGAGAGCGGTGATGTTGAAACAAGTCACATGTTGCCGCCAGTGACCGCAGTTCATTTGACCACAGCTGACACCCCACCTCATATCACTCAGCACGATGCCTCCGTGGCGTCTCCAGTAATTTCTGGATCTGCACTTCCAACTGGGGTGGCAGAAAGGATGGAAGGAAGACCTGAAGCTGCCACTCAAATGCCATTAGCTTCAGGCCATCAAGGGATTACACCCGAGATGCTAACAGCCGCTCCCCGTGACGTCGGTTTAGTTACACGGGCTGACATGGACGCCCTCAAGGAGGCTTCCGAGGAACAACATTCCACCATTCTTTCTTTCATGAAGCGTAAGGGTGTTGTAACTCATGAGTTGCTACCAGGATCCTAATCAGTCCAATCCTCGGCAGCTATTCATGAGCTGATCTCCATGACTGCAAGGTGTAGGGTGAGCGAAAACAGAACAGAGTGGGGAGAAAGTTTCAGGGGGTCCAGGTGGACAAACAGAAGAAGAATTAATGGCAATGGTAATGTATGGACCTCCCTCAGATCAAGTTGAATTCATCTTATTGTCTGATACAGACTCTGAGATCGATATAGACGAACCATTAAAATCACCCAAGCCTGAGCCAAAATCACATTAAAAATCATCATCTTCATTTGATTACTAGAGCTCCCTAACTCATGTACCACAAGAAGAAATCATGCCAGCTTTAAAAGCTCCTACCGCTCAAACTGCCCAACAACCATCCTCTGAACGTGTGAAGACCTCCCCTTACGGGGTGGTAGTCACGAGTCTAGGTCCCACATCATGCAATACGATATCAACCATACTAAGATAGGGTAATTAATTGCGGAATTAAAAATTACATGTACATTACAGATTAGGATTTAAGTTACATATTTCAAAATAAAGTTATAAAAGGGTAACATCTAATCTAGTCATAACATCATACATCACATCAAGTCTACCCAGAACCACCACATTTGCTGTCGTCCAATCAGTACCAGAAAGTTTGTTGAGTAGTGGTCTAAGAAAGCTTCAAAACTTGGATCTTGAATGACCTAAGTACTAGGTCCTGCAGGTGATTTTCCTTTGGTTTTTCCTGTAAAATATTAATGCAACATCTGTAAGCAAAGCTTAGTGAGTTTATAGATTTTCAATATCAACATGCGTGTCAAGCGGAGTCATTAGTCTTTGCGTGATATGTCTTGGCTGCCGCTACAGCCCTCATGATTGAGATATAGTATCATAAGATCGGATGATGTTCAAGCCACACTCACGCTTAAATCGTGGGGATCAACCACATACTGGGCTAGCTACCAGTAAGTCAATATGGCGGAACATCGGAGGTCATTACCAATTCATAAGAACTGGTGAAATAGCCGGGTCTAGAACAATAGACCATAAGGGCTAGTCAAGCTGAATCAATCTATCAAATGTCTGATCAATGATGGAAACATATGTCTTAGAAGTCATGATAGCAATGAATCATAAAGCAATGTCTGAAGCAATATTAAATGCAATATGAAAATATAATCAAATAGCTATCGTGATCCACTAGGCAACACCCAACCATGGTGTGCACAGGTCTCAATTCAGCTGATAAATGAATGTCAATAAATCTAACAGCAGCAATATATCTCAACCGGATCTTATGCATGTTCAATCTGAATATCTATAACTCACAGGTCGGGGTCTTTATCAAACAGATATAAAAATCTGCCACCTGAGTTATCTCAGGATTTTATCTTTGTCAATCTGTTCTGTCAATCAATTCTCTGACCCGCTTTTAAGTCTTTAAATCAATGTTCAGATATTAACTGAACCTGTCCAGAATTATATATAAATCTCATGTCAAAATAATCATCATTATCATGGAAGTTTTATCATCTTTTGGTCATTAAAATTTATCTGATTCTGATAATCTTATAAATCTTTCATTTGTTCATATTCTTTGTTCCATAATATCTTCAAAAGCTTTCTATATATATATATATATATATATATATATATATATATATATATATATATATATATATATATATATATATATATATATATATATATATATATATATATATTATATATATATATATATATATAAGACTAAAATTGTATACCTATAGATCATTTGTTTAAATGAAATGTTAAAATTCATAAAACTTGGGTTTCGGATCATCCGGATCAGGTTCCCGGATTCGGACCAATTCGGATCTGACATCCGGATTCGGACCCAAAGTTGATCCGAATTTGGACCAGAAATTTTATCATCTGAATTGAGCATCTGTCCGAATCTAGGATCATAATCGAAATGATACTGAATTCGGATCATTGAAGATCCGAATTATTAAGATCCGAATTTTAGGGAGTCCGAAACCTATGATCCGAAATTTGTAAGCATCCGAAATGTGCACATCATCCGAATTCGGATACTACCGAATTCGGACCCAAGACTTAGAATTTTCCAGAAAATTGTTCTTGATGTTCTTGAAGGTGTTCATACGAATTTTTCATAAAAATTTCCCAAAATACTTTTCTATTAACATGCAATGTTATATAAGGTTATATTAACATTATTTGAGTGTTTTTATATAATTTCTTTGATCAAAAACATCTTAATTTAGTCAAGATCATCCAAAAACTTATAATTTTTCTCAAGAACACATATTTTCACAAAAATTCCAATTTTTAATTAATTTTGAATGATCTAACTATAAAATTTTGTTTCTTTAACATCTATTAACATAAGTTTATCATAATCTACTAAAATATTGAACATGCAACAACAAATCTTATCAATTTAAATCTTGGTTTCGGTTTCTCACAAAACCGAACCAAACTATGAAAAATCTGGGAAAATTACCTTAAATTCTTGTCAATTTGATGTTCCTTGATGATACTTGTAACTCCTCTTTGTCTTCAATCTTCAAGTTAATTGCAAGTTATTGGAATTTTCGTTTGAATTTGTTGATGAACCGAGAGTTAGAGAGAGATTAGAGAGAAGTTAGAGAGAGAGAGTTGATTTGTGTTAAATGATCTTAATTGATCATTTTGAGGTTTAAATACTTCATTTACATTTAACCCACTTCTATTTTTGTATAATACATCTCTTTTATTTTACTCAATTTAATTATATCATAAATATAATATAAAATTATATTTACTTAATATATTTTTATTCTTAATCAATATTTGCAAATACAAATAATATAACAAAAATTATATTATTATCTCAAAATATACATTACATAACTGATCAAAAGTTAGGTTGTTACAGAATGGGCTCCACCACGCACAAACTTCGTCCCCGAAGTTAGCTATGTTCGAACAGACTGGGATAAGTTGCTTTCATTACATCTCTCGATTCCCAAGACTGATGCGAACCTTTGTGGTGTTTCCACTGGACGAGCACCATCTGTATATCTTTATTTCGTAGCTTCTTAGTCTTCGAATCCAGAATACACTCCGGCTCTTCAATCACTATAAGCTTCTCATCTATCTACAAGTTAACGTGTGGTATTTGAATCTCTCTTTCGTCTGCTAAGCTCTTTCTCAGATGACTAACATGAAATACAGGATGTATTCCAGATAAGTCCGCTGGCAGTTCAAGACGATAAGATTGATTTCCAATCTTTTCGACAATCTTGAACGGACCAATGAATCTTGGAGCTAGCTTGTTTCTTTTAATGAACCGCACCACATTCTTCATTGGGGATACTTTCAACATCACCCAATCGTTAACCGCAAAGCTTATCGATCTATGTCGATTATCATAATATGACTTCTGCCTGCTCTGAGCTTCAAGAATATTTCTTCTAACAAGTTGAATCTTCTCGTGAGTCAACTGCAGAAGGGCAGGACCCGCTATAGGCGATTCACCTGTTTCACTAAGTACTAGGTCCTGCAGGTGATTTTCCTTTGGCTTTTCCTGTAAAATATTAATGCAACATCTGTAAGCAAAGCTTAGTGAGTTTATAGATTTTCAGTATCAACATGCGTGTCAAGCGGAGTCCTTAGTCTTAGCGTGATATGTCTTGGCTGCCGCTACCGCCCTCATGATTGTGATATAGAATCATAGAATCGGATGATGTTCAGGCCACACTCACGCTTAAATCGTGGGGATCAGCCACATACTGGGCTAGCTACTAGTAAGTCAATATGGCGGAACATCGGAGGTCATTACCAAGTTCATAAGAACTGGTGAAATAGCCAGGTCTAGAACAATAGACCATCAAGGCTAGTCAAGCTGAATCAATATATATGTCAAATGTCTGATCAATAGTGAAAGCTTAAGTCTTAGAAGTCATGATAGCAATAAATCGTAAGCAATGTCTGATGAAGTCTCAAATGCAATATGAAATGATAATCAAATAGCTATCATGATCCTCTGGGCAACACCCAACCTTGGTGTGCACAGGTCTCAATCTAGCTGATAAATGAATGTCAATAAATCTAACAACAGCAATATATCTCAACCGAAATCTATGCATGTTCAATCTGAATATCTATAACTCACTGGTCTGGGTCTTTATCAAACAGATATGTAAAATCTGCCACCTGAGTTATCTCAGGATTTTATCTTTGTCAATCTGTTCTCTGTAAATCAAATCTTTGACCCGCTTTTAAGTCTTTAAATCTTTGTCTTTATGTTCTGAATTTCACTGAACCTATCCAGAATTATATCATATGAATCTCATGTCAATATCATCATCATTATCATGGAATTTTTATCATCTCTTGGTCATTAAGATCTTTAATTCTATCTGATTCTGATAATTTATTTATCCTCAAATTATTCTTTGTCTCAATATTTCTCAAAAGTCCTTTATTTATATATTTAACAATATATATAATCATTCATTTAATTGAAATATCAAATATATAAAAGTTGGGTTTCGGACCAACCCGGATCCGGATTGGGATCATTTCGGATCAATCATCCGGATTCGGATCACTCCGGATTCGGACACATCCGAAGTGGCAATCTAATTCGGATCATTCAGAATCTGTAATGCTATATCCGAATTAAGATTAAAAATCTATATAAATACCGAATTCGGATCATTAAATCCGAAAATAATGTTGTCCGAATTGTGAAGTGATCCGAATCCGGATGATTGATCCGAAATGATCCCAATCCGGATCCGGGTTGGTCCGAAACCCAACTTTTATATATTTGATATTTCAATTAAATGAATGATTATATATATTGTTAAATATATAAATAAAGGACTTTTGAGAAATATTGAGACAAAGAATAATTTGAGAATAAATAAATTATCAGAATCAGATAGAATTAAAGATTTTAATGACCAAGAGATGATAAAAATTCCATGATAATGATGATGATATTGACATGAGATTCATATGATATAATTCTGGACAGGTTCAGTGAAATTCTGAACATAAAGACAAAGATTTAAAGACTTAAAAGCGGGTCAAAGATTTGATTTACAGAGAACAGATTCACAAAGATAAAATCCTGAGATAACTCAGGTGGCAGATTTTATATATCTGTTTGATAAAGACCCAGACCAGTGAGTTATAGATATTCAGATTGAACATGCATAGATTTCGGTTGAGATATATTGCTGTTGTTAGATTTATTGACATCCATTTATCAGCTAGATTGAGACCTGTGCACACCAAGGTTGGGTGTTGCCCAGAGGATCATAATAGCTATTTGATTATCATTTCATATTGCATTTGAGACTTCATCAGACATTGCTTACGATTTATTGCTATCATGACTTCTAAGACTTAAGCTTTCACTATTGATCAGACATTGGACATATATATTGATTCAGCTCGACTAGCCTTGATGGTCTATTGTTCTAGACCTGGCTATTTCACCAGTTCTTATGAACTTGGTAATGACCTCCGATGTTCCGCCATATTGACTTACTGGTAGCTAGCCCAGTATGTGGCTGATCCCCACGATTTAAGCGTGAGTGTGGCCTGAACATCATCCGATTCTATGATTCTATATCTCAATCATGAGGGCTGTAGCGGCAGCCAAGACATATCACGCTAAGACTGATGATCCGCTTGACACGCATGTTGATATTGAAAATCTATAAACTCACTAAGCTTTGCTTACAGATGTTGCATTAATATTTTACAGGAAAAGCCAAAGGAAAATCACCTGCAGGACCTAGTACTTAGGTCATTCAAGATCCAAGTTTTGAAGCTTTCTTAGACCACTACTCAACAACCTTCTGGTACTGATTGGAAGACAGCAAATGTGGTGGTTTTGGGTAGACTTAATGCGACTTATGATGTTATGACTAGATTAGATGTTACCCTTTTATAACTTTATTTTGAAATATGTAAACTTAAATCCTAATCTGTAATGTACATGTAATTTTATTTTTCCGCAATTTAATTACCCTATCTTAGTATGGTTGATATCGTATTGCATAATGTGGGACCTAGACTCTAAGGACTGACCCGTAAGGGGTGGTCTTCACAGGATGGTGTCAGAGCTAGTAATTATAACTGCCCTCTAAGATTTTCAGAATCAATATTCTCTTCTTTCAGTGCCTCGGCTTGAGCAACTTTGATGTCTTCAATAAGATCAGAAGAGAATATAACTGGAGTTAGGGCATAACAGCACTTTTCTGGATATACTTTTCTACTCAACGCATCCGCGAAAACATTTGCTTTGCCGGGATGTTATAAGATCTCGCAATCATAATCCTTGATAAGCTCCAAGGATCGACGCTGTTTCATATTCAGATCTTTTTTGAGTGAAAAGGTATTTGAGACTCTTATGATCGGTGTAGAGCTGACACCGAGTCCCATATAGATAGTGACGCCAGATCTTCAGTGCAAAGGTAACAGCAGCCAACTCAAGATCATGAGTTGGTGCACTTTTCTCATAGTCTTTTAATTGCCTTGAAGCGTAGGCAATAACCTTTCCTCTTTGCATGAGAACACATCCTAAGCCAGTACCAGATGCGTCGCTGTAAACAACGAAATCATCATTGCCTTCTGGCAAGGCTAGGATCGGCGCTTGAATCAACTTTTGCTTCAGAATATCGAATGCCTCTTGCTGTTTATCGGTCCAAACGAAAGGAGTATTCTTTAGAAAATTTTGCGTAGAGTCTTTCTTTTCTTAACAACTCTAGCAACTGTCGCAGATGAACGGAATGATCAGCCTCCGTTTTGGAGTAAATCAGAATATCGTCTATGAACACGATAACTGATTTATCCAACATTGGTCTGCACACGCGATTCATGAGATCCATGAACGCCGCTGGTGCATTCGTTAATCCAAACGGCATTACGAGAAATTCGTAATGACCGTATCTTGTACGGAAAGCTGTCTTCGGTATATCCTCATTTCTTACTTTCAGTTGATGATACCCAGAACGGAGATCTATTTTCGAGAAATAGTTGGCTCCTTGCAGCTGATCAAACAGATCATCAATCCTGGGCAAAGGATATTTATTCTTTATGGTGATTTTGTTCAACTCGCGGTAGTCGATGCACATACGGAAGGTTCCGTCTTTCTTTTTAACAAATAGAACAGGTGCACCCCACGGAGAAGAACTCGGTCGGATAAACCCCTTCTCTAACAGCTCTTGCAGTTGCTTAGACATTTCTTGCATTTCTGCAGGTGCAAGTCTGTATGGAGCTTTTGCGATAGGAGCCGCACCAGGAACCAAGTCAATACTGAACTCGACTTGACGTTCCGGTGGCACTCCGGAAATATCGTCAGGGAATACGTCTGGGAACTCACAGACGATAGGAATATCGGACAAAGATTTCTTTTCAGAGCTGGACTCAGATAGAGCATAACAAAGATAGGAGTCGTGACCTCTAGACAAGTATTTCTGAGCTTTTTCTATAGATATGAAACAATGTGCACCTTTCCTCTTCTCGCCCTTGGTCTCCAATACTCGGCCGTCTGAAGACTTGATTCTGATGATTCGACGATTGCAGATAATTGTTGCCTCGTTGTTCATTAACCAATCCATGCCGATGATGACGTCAAACTCTTTCAATGGAATCGGAATAAGGTCGAGGTTGAATACGATGTTGTCAACAAGTAGTGTGCAATTACGATAAACGGAATCAGCCATAACGAAATTGTTACTGGCTGTCTCAATATCTAGTATCACGGGAAGCTTTGATGGAGACTTACATAATTGTTGTGCAAAAGAGGTTGATATGAAAGAACGACTTGCGCCGGAATCAAATAGTACTCGGGCAGGAATAGAGTTAAGCAAGAACATACCGGTAACTACGTCAGGTGTTTCTTTTGCTTCCTCGGCTGTTATTTGAAAAGCTCGAGTCTTTGCAGTCGGCGTAGCAGCAGAACTCTTAACTGTAGATCCTCCAGCTGATGACTGTGGCTGATAACGCGATCCGCTACGACATTGATACATGAAGTGTCCCCTTTTTCCACATTTTGCGCATCCACAACCCTGCTGTGGACATTCTTCACTACTGTGACCGATCATGTTGCACGCGAAGCAAGTAACATCATCTGGATTGCACAACCCCATGTGTGACTTTCTGCATCGCTTGCAGAATCGTGGCTCGTTCGTGAGGGAGTAAACTTGTGCTTTCTGTTGTGAACTATGCTGATGGGATTGCTGAGATTGCGACTTATTTGGCTTGAAAAATCTACCAAATCTTTGTTTCTTAGGAGGAGACGGATTTATTGGGTTAGTCGTTGGAGCGTATAGCTGATCGCCGTACTCTAGATATCCTCTCTCAATCTGTCTGGCTGCTTCTACCATTTCCAAATAACTCTTGCATTTTATCGCGCTCATCGGATGCCTGTATCTTGGATTAAGTCCTACACGAAATCTATTCATCTTTCTTTCCTCGGTAGCTACTTGGTATGAGGAATAACCGCATAGTCGTGAAAACTCGTGTTCGTATTCGTCAACTGTCTTCGTTCCCTGAGTCAGCTGCATTAACTGTACCTCCATCTTATCTCGCTGATCGACTGGACAGTACTTTGTGTTGAACATGTCGAGAAATTGGTTCCATTCTAGAGTCCGAATTATTTCTTCGCCGTAGATACTTCTCTGAGTTTTCCACCAGGCACGTGCAGCACCGACAAATAACGCGGACGCATAACTTACTTTCTTGGAGTCTAAGCAATCAGAAATCCGGAAAATTTCTTCAGTGTGGCTAATCCAATCCATCGCCTGAATCGGATTAACTGTTCCTTCAAAATTCAAAGCACCGCTAGCTTTGAAATCTTTAAACTTGCAGCCTTTTGGCTGAGCAATTTGGGTTTCTGGATTTGAATTATCAGAATCAGATTCATTAGTCTGGACTTGCTTTTCTTTTCTCTTATTTTTCTTTTCTTCACGTCTTTTAGCTTCGGCCTCATCTCTGGCCTGAAACTGTTCTTGCATTATTTTGTTTTGTTGTTTTGAGTGTTGGGCTAGAAGTTGTTGCATCATTTCAAACATTTGTTGTGGGTTCATGTTGCTGGGAATATCACCTGATCCTGATCCTGACATCTTCTACTGAAAATTAAAATCAATTAACTATCAGTTTATAGACTTAGATCTATGTACCTTTTTTTCCCATCCTAACAGTCTGTACATCCTATCTCAGTTCAATCCACCTAAATGATTGATACATATGTATTGCTTCAGTTTGAGACCAAGTATACTCACGTAATACTTGATTCACTCAAACTATGGGCTTTGATACCATCCTGTGAAGACCACCCCTTACGGGTCAGTCCTCAGAGTCTAGGTCCCACATTATGCAATACGATATCAACCATACTAAGATAGGGTAATTAAATTGCGGAAAAATAAAATTACATGTACATTACAGATTAGGATTTAAGTTTACATATTTCAAAATAAAGTTATAAAAGGGTAACATCTAATCTAGTCATAACATCATAAATCGCATCAAGTCTACCCAAAACCACCACATTTGCTGTCTTCCAATCAGTACCAGAAGGTTGTTGAGTAGTGGTCTAAGAAAGCTTCAAAACTTGGATCTTGAATGACCTAAGTACTAGGTCCTGCAGGTGATTTTCCTTTGGTTTTTCCTGTATAATATTAATGCAACATCTGTAAGCAAAGCCTGTGAGTTATAGATATTCAGATTGAACATGCATAAGATCCGGTTGAGATATATTGCTGTTGTTAGATTTATTGACATTCATTTATCAGCTGAATTGAGACCTGTGCACACCATGGTTGGGTGTTCCCCAGTGGATCATGATAGCTATTTGATTATCTTTTCATATTGCATTTAATATTGCTTCAGACTTTGCTTTATCAACAAGTAGTGTGCAATTACGATAAACGGAATCAGCCATAACAAAAGTGTTACTGGCTGTCTCAATGTCTACTATCACGGGGAGTTTTGATGGAGCTTTATGTAATCTTTGTGCAAAAGATGTTGATATGAAAGAACGACTCGCGCCGGAATCAAATAGTACTCGGGCGGGAATAGAGTTAAGCAAGAACATACCGTAACTACGTCAGGTGTTTCTTTTGCTTCCTCGGCTGTTATTTGAAAAGCTCGAGTCTTTGCAGTCGGCGTAGAAGCAGAACTCTTAACTGTAGATCCTCCAGCTGATGACTGTGGCTGATAACGCGATCCGCTACGACATTGATACATGAAGTGTCCCCTTTTTCCACATTTTGCGCATCCACGTCCCTGCTGTGGACATTCTTCACTACTGTGACCGATCATGTTGCACGCGAAGCAAGTAACATCATCTGGATTGCACAACCCCATGTGTGACTTTCTGCATCGCTTGCAGAATCGTGGCTCGTTCGTGAGGGTGTAAACTTGTGCTTTCTGTTGTGAACTATGCTGATGGGATTGCTGAGATTGCGACTTATTTGGCTTGAAAAATCTACCAAATCTTTGTTTCTTAGGAGGAGACGGATTTATTGGGTTAGTCGTTGGAGCGTATAGCTGATCGCCGTACTCTAGATATCCTCTCTCAATCTGTCTGGTTGCTTCTACCATTTCCAAATAACTCTTGTATTTTATCGCGCTCATCGGATGCCTGTATCTTGGATTAAGTCCTACACGAAATCTATTCATCTTTCTTTCCTCGGTAGCTACTTGGTATGAGGAATAACCGCATAGTCGTGAAAACTCGTGTTCGTATTCGTCAACTGTCTTCGTTCCCTGAGTCAGCTGCATTAACTGTACCTCCATCTTATCTCGCTGATCGACTGGACAGTACTTTGCGTTGAACATGTCGAGAAATTGGTTCCATTCTAGAGTCTGAATTATTTCTTCGCCGTAGATACTTCTCTGAGTTTTCCACCAGGCACGTGCAGCACCGACAAATAACGCAGACGCATAACTTACTTTCTTGGAGTCTAAGCAATCAGAAATCCGGAAAATTTCTTCAGTGTGGCTAATCCAATCCATTGCCTGAATCGGATTAACTGTTCCTTCAAAATTCAAAGCACCGCTAGCTTTGAAATCTTTAAACTTGCAGCCTTTTGGCTGAGCTATTTGGGTTTCTGGGTTAGATTTATCAGAATCAGATTCGTCATTCTGGACTTGCTTTTCTTTTCGCTTATTTCTTTTATCTTCTCGTCTTTTAGCTTCGGCCTCATCTCTGGCCTGAAACTGTTCTTGCATTATTTTGTTCTGTTGTTCTGAGTGTTGGGCTAGAAGTTGTTGCATCAATTCAAACATTTTTTGTGGGTTCATGTTGCTGGGAATATCACCGGATCCTGATCCTGACATCTTCTACTGAAAATTAAAATCAATTAACTATCAGTTTATAAACTTAGATCTATGTACCCTTTTTCCCATCCTAACAGTCTGTACATCCTATCTCAGTTCAAACCACCTAAATGATTGATTTATATGTATTGCTTCAGTTTGAGACCAAGTATACTTACATAATACTTGATTCACTCAAACTAGTGCTCTGATACCATCCTGTGAAGACCTCCCCTTACGGGGTGGTAGTCACGAGTCTAGGTCCCACATCATGCAATACGATATCAACCATACTAAGATAGGGTAATTAATTGCGGAATTAAAAATTACATGTACATTACAGATTAGGATTTAAGTTACATATTTCAAAATAAAGTTATAAAAGGGTAACATCTAATCTAGTCATAACATCATACATCACATCAAGTCTACCCAGAACCACCACATTTGCTGTCGTCCAATCAGTACCAGAAAGTTTGTTGAGTAGTGGTCTAAGAAAGCTTCAAAACTTGGATCTTGAATGACCTAAGTACTAGGTCCTGCAGGTGATTTTCCTTTGGTTTTTCCTGTAAAATATTAATGCAACATCTGTATGCAAAGCTTAGTGAGTTTATAGATTTTCAATATCAACATGCGTGTCAAGCGGAGTCATTAGTCTTAGCGTGATATGTCTTGGCTGCCGCTACAGCCCTCATGATTGAGATATAGTATCATAAGATCGGATGATGTTCAAGCCACACTCACGCTTAAATCGTGGGGATCAGCCACATACTGGGTTAGCTACCAGTAAGTCAATATGGCGGAACATCGGAGGTCATTACCAATTCATAAGAACTGGTGAAATAGCCGGGTCTAGAACAATAGACCATAAGGGCTAGTCAAGCTGAATCAATCTATCAAATGTCTGATCAATGATGGAAACATATGTCTTAGAAGTCATGATAGCAATGAATCATAAAGCAAAGTCTAAAGCAATATTAAATGCAATATGAAAAGATAATCAAATAGCTATCATGATCCACTGGGCAACACCCAACCATGGTGTGCACAGGTCTCAATTCAGCTGATAAATGAATGTCAATAAATCTAACAGCAGCAATATATCTCAACCGGATCTTATGCATGTTCAATCTGAATATCTATAACTCACAGGTCGGGGTCTTTATCAAACAGATATAAAAATCTGCCACCTGAGTTATCTCAGGATTTTATCTTTGTCAATCTGTTCTGTCAATAAATTCTCTGACCCGCTTTTAAGTCTTTAAATCAATGTTCAGATATTAACTGAACCTGTCCAGAATTATATATAAATCTCACGTCAAAATCATCATCATTATCATGGAAGTTTTATCATCTTTTGGTCATTAAAATTTATCTGATTCTGATAATCTTATAAATCTTTCATTTGTTCATATTCTTTGTTCCATAATATCTTCAAAAGCTTTCTATATATATATATATATATAAGACTAAAATTGTATACCTATAGATCATTTGTTTAAATGAAATGTTAAAATTCATAAAACTTGGGTTTCGGATCATCCGGATCAGGTACCCGGATTCGGACCAATTCGGATCTGACATCCGGATTCGGACCCAAGGTTGATCCGAATTTGGACCAGAAATTTTATCATCTGAATTGAGCATCTGTCCGAATCTAGGATCATAATCGAAATGATACTGAATTCGGATCATTGAAGATCCGAATTATTAAGATCCGAATTTTAGGGAGTCCGAAACCTATGATCCGAAATTTGTAAGCATCCGAAATGTGCACATCATCCGAATTCGGATACTACCGAATTCGGACCCAAGACTTAGAATTTTCCAGAAAATTGTTCTTGATGTTCTTGAAGGTGTTCATACGAATTTTTCATAAAAATTTCCCAAAATACTTTTCTATTAACATGCAATGTTATATAAGGTTATATTAACATTATTTGAGTGTTTTTATATAATTTCTTTGATCAAAAACATCTTAATTTAGTCAAGATCATCCAAAAACTTATAATTTTTCTCAAGAACACATATTTTCACAAAAATTCTGATTTTTAATTAATTTTGAATGATCTAACTATAAAATTTTGTTTCTTTAACATCTATTAACATAAGTTTATCATAATCTACTAAAATCTTGAACATGCAACAACAAATCTTATCAATTTAAATCTTGGTTTCGGTTTCTCATAAAACCGAACGAAACTATGAAAAATCTGGGAAAATTACCTTAAATTCTTGTCAATTTGATGTTCCTGGATGATACTTGTAACTCCTCTTTGTCTTCAATCTTCAAGTTAATTGCAAGTTATTGGAATTTTCGTTTGAATTTGTTGATGAACCGAGAGTTAGAGAGAGATTAGAGAGAAGTTAGAGAGAGAGAGAGTTGATTTGTGTTAAATGATCTTAATTGATCATTTTGAGGTTTAAATACTTCATTTACATTTAACCCACTTCTATTTTTGTATAATACATCTCTTTTATTTTACTCAATTTAATTATATCATAAATATAATATAAAATTATATTTACTTAATATATTTTTATTCTTAATCAATATTTGCAAATACAAATAATATAACAAAAATTATATTATTATCTCAAAATATACATTACATAACTGATCAAAAGTTAGGTTGTTACAGAACGGACCCTAATCCCTCAAGTCAAAATTCCGTCAGCCCAACCCGCTGAGACATCAGGCCCCAGAACTGTCGACTGTTTGATCTAACTCCTATATACGACAGAGAAGACCTTGAATGGGTAAATTGGTTTTCAAAGGGCAATTTACATTCCCTCCCAGCCGAAGAAAGAAATGCCCTAAGGCTCGACCATCAGGGTCGAATCTATCAAATGCTAGAGATTTCACCCGCTGAAGTTGAGGCCCCTCGGTACAAGGGCTAAAAGAATTCCTGATGAAATTAAAAGCTGGAGATTTTCAACAACCATATCTCGAAGAGAGATTTAATATAGTTTTCAAGAAGAAGTCGGGTATGTATAGTAGACATCTGCTGATGGAACTCAGTGATGCATCCAGAGCTGAACAAGTAAAATATAATCCGATGATGCTGAGGGATAAGTGTAATTCTCATATAAGAAGCATTCATTTAACATTCATTCATAAGATCAATAATATTATAAGCATGAAGAACACTATGAATATAATGAAGAACAATAAGAACATTCAAGTTTAGATAAACCTTAATTGCCTTTTCCAAATCCACGTACGTACAATGCTTTCAACAACTAACAATGAAAACCTAAACAAACTATTTATAGGAAAGTAAATGGATCTAAACTATCCAAACCCATGGGTTGACCTTTTGGTCTATTAACCCATTTACACATAACTTTGAAACCTTACAAAATGAACACTAAACTAAGTTTCGTCTATTACAATTCAAACCATGAAACTATCACAATTCTAGATCTAACATTCTCCCCTTTGTGATTAGCTTTCAGATCTTGGTTTCACGTTGGTGATCAGCTTCCTTTTGTCAAAATATCGGTCAAGTCGTCTGATAGTCATCCTGTATTCCAGCTTGTATCGGACGTCCTGTTGGAAGTCTCTAACGAGTTGTAGCACGACTTTAATTTCCCAGATTCTTGGACCAATCTTTAATGCTTCCTTAAGATTGTCGATTCTGATCATAAGCATCATTCTGACCATATATAACGTCCCATCATAGTACTTCTCTAATTCGTGTCTTCTCATTAGCGGTTGCTTTATTTGTGAGTTTAGATAAACAACTCCGACTGTTGGTGATGTAAGCACTTTAGAAAATGAGAAACGTTCAAGGCCTGGAGTGTCCTGATTTGGTGCAACAGATTCACTTTTCTTTGTCTTTCTTCTAACGCCATTTGGAAATCAAATATGATAGACAGTAGGAGATTTCGGTGCAGAAAGTTGATGATACATCGTTGAGCATTCGTGTGAACTGGATCTCTGCTCTTGTTGTGTAACAGATGTAGATATAAGAACTCAAGATCCTGAAAAAACAAACTAGGAAAGTTGGCCTCGGTGAATGTAGACATTGTTTAGTCTTCCCTTTCTACTTTCAAGATGGGATAGATTATACTCAAAAATTTATCGAAATTAATCTTCAAGACTTTAACAAGGGGAGACCGGCTTCTAACTGACTCTTTGCTATTTATTAGAGATTCGATCATTGCATCATATACCGATGTATCTCTTTGTTCCATTCCTTCGACTGACCAGATTAGGTCTGTTAGTACATCTTGTGTGACGATAGCAGTCTAAGTTTTGATAGCATTTTGTGTAAGTCAAGTAACTTGGTATTGAATATTGAATAGTGTTTGATATATATGTTTATGTGTGTTTGATAATTGGTTGATTATATGTTTGAACTTGGTGTAGTGTATTACAAGAAGTTCAAACATAAAGTTCAAAGATAAATTCAAACATAAGTTAAAACATAAATTCAATTACAAGTTTAAGATGTGAAGTTCGAATTTATAGGTAAATTCGAATTTGTCATGAGGACAAATTCGAATGGGCCTTGGGCCTGATTCGAATTTGTCCTAAGACAAACTCGAATCTGTCAGTATAATTAAGAGTTAATTCCATTAATTATCAGACTTTTGCAGAATTTCAGAGCGATAAAGCAAAAGGGCGATCTCGAACTTGCAAGTTTCCAGAGAGTTGTTTCGGAGAGAATCATCGTGTAGGGGCGCTCGTAGTCGTTCGTCTAGCACCGTGGTAGTCTCCGTGTTTCCGTGTGTGTGATCTTACCGTCAAGCCGCTAACGAGGATTCCGCACTCGTTGGACGGTGTCACGTCGAGATAGATCCGTAGAGTCAAGACCTTACAAGTGGTATCAAAGCCTTTGGGGTGTTCTTGGTGTTCTTCGTGTTCATAAGCAACATCCTAGGTTTCTTGACGTTTTGGACGGATAATATCACGTTTTTAGAGGTTCTTCGAGCTTATCAAGTGAGATCTCGGAAAATACTTTGTTGTAGTTCAAGTTTTTGATCGAAATCAGTATTTTTACTCGAAAAAATATTGGGTTAATCTGAAAACTTGAAAAACTTGAAGTATTAGCCTTTTTTGAACTTGCGGCGCTCGAGTTTGTTAAGAGGGTATTAGGGTTTTCTCATTTTCAAGTTTGACTGAAAATACGCTCCTTTCGAGATTCCTTACGGTTTGATTCGAATTTGGCCTATTCGAATTTGCTTGGATTTTCGATTTTACACTAAAATCGAATTGGAATTTCAAATTTAAGAGGACCTTCGAGTTTGTCTTTAATTTCGAATAAAGTTGGAATTCAAACTTATTTTCGAATTTAGTTCCAAACCAGTTTAAAATTAATTAAATTCGAATTTATTCAAATTCGACAGAATAAATTTAAATTAATTTCGAATTAAATTAATTAAGTTTAACTTCAAAAATATTTGAACAATGACAAGTCTACAGAGGTTCATTGAGATGGATCACGAGGTCGGAAAAGAGAATTCACCACCTAAGTTGATGAAAATAAAAGATTATTACTGGTGGAAGGATAGGTTCGCTGACTTCGCGAGGTTCAATGATATGCAGATGTGGATTTGTATTGATGAAGGATACATTCCACCTACGGCTGAGATTGAAGGACGACAAAAGGTTGTGCCTTATTCAAAGATGAAGGACGACGATAAAAAGCTGTATGAAGCCGAAAACCGTGCATTCTCTATCATTAGAATGGCGTTACCTCAGGAGATCTTGCACACTTTCCGTAATCAGAAGACAGCAAAAGAGCTGTGGGATGCGTTAGAGAAACGGTGTGAAGGTAACCCGAGGGTCAGAAAGAATAGAATGGAAATGCTCAAGCAGGAGTTCGCGATCTTCAAAGCTTTGAAGAACGAAAAGCTGGATGAGATAATTACCAGATTCTATCACTTATTGACTGAGTTAGACAGCCATGATGTAGAGTATAGTGAAACAGAGAAAATTAACAAAATTCTAGATGCTTTGCCAGCCAAATGAGAGATGGACTTCAATACCTAAGGCGGACGCTTAGAGTTTTTAATACATTGCCGAAGGTTGAAGTAAAGGAGTTGGCATGAAAAGAGCTGATTAATATTGGTGACGACCCGTATGCTGAAGTGATTGCAAAGATTATCAGAAAAGAGGGTCGGTTAGTCAAATTTGAAAGGCTCAAGCCAAGAACCGGGAAGAGAGTCGAGGATGAATCAAGAATGGATCGTCATACAGGTAGGCCATGGGCCAGAATGGTATACAAACCTGTAAGATGTTTGAAGAAGGTGCCAATGAAATCGATGCCACAGAATGTTTTAAGTAACATGAAGTGGTGGTATATCGATAACGAGACTGCTGAAGCTGTAATGGAAGATGCACAGGACAAAGTTATTTTGAGAGTGTATGATCCACTGCACTTAATAAACCTATCTAAGGACGACCTGAAGAAGCTACATGATCAGTATATCTTCTTTCACGAAGGATGGAGATCTGAGGCCAGGAAATTCCAGAAGATAGTAAGAATATGTATAGATATAGGTCTATATGCAGGAAGTAGTCTATATGGACCAGTACTTAGTCAAAATGTAAATAGTTAGAAAGCTATCGTCAAGGGGGAGTCTGTTAGTACGTCTTGTGTGACGATAGCAGTATAAGTTTTGATAGCATTTTGTGTAAGTCAAGTAACTTGGTATTGAATATTGAATAGTGTTTGATATATATGTTTATGTGTGTTTGATAATTGGTTGATTGTATGTTTGAACTTTGTGTAATGTATTACAAGAAGTTAAAACTTAAAGTTCAAAGATAAATTCAAACATAAGTTAAAACATAAATTCAATTACAAGTTTAAGATGTGAAGTTCAAATTTATAGGTAAATTCGAATTTGTCATGAGGACAAATTCGAATGGGCCTTGGGCCTGATTCGACTTTGTCCTAAGACAAACTCGAATCCGTCGGTATAATTAAGGGTTAATTCGATTAATTAGTAGACTTTTGCAGAATTTCAGAGCGATTAAGCAAATGGGCGATCTCGAACTTGCAAGTTTCCAGAGAGTTTTTTCGGAGAGAATCATCATGTAAGGGCGCTCGTAGTCGTTCGTCTAGCACCGTGGTAGTCTCCATGTTTCCGTGTGTGTGATCTTACTGTCAAGCCGCTAACGAGGATTCCGCACTCGTTGGACGGTGTCGCGTCGAGATAGATCCGTAGAGTCAAGACCTTACAAGGTCGGCTCTCACTGTCTTAAGCTCACGAACAAACATCTTCCTGAACTTCTCTTCCATATAGGGGCTTCTTACCCTCTAATTTACCTTGTCAATGGTTCGGGCAGTTAGTCTTTCAGCGTGTCGTTCTTCTCATTTCTGAGAAGAACTAGCACCTCTAGACGTTCCTGCTTGCAACTTTGTGATCTCTTTAAGTACATTTGGGGCAATAGAGGAAAGAGGTGGTAAATCTGATCTCTCTTGGAAGATAGGAAATACTCTTAATGCGTAGAGACTCTTTCAGCTGAACTTCTCTTGCTTCCTGTTCCTCTTCAACGGATTCAATTATGATAACTTCTATAGGGTCGAATGTCATTAGATGAACGACAGTTAATATCTATTATTGTTGCACGAATTCAGTGAAGTTTTTGGGTTCCTCCCAGATAATAAGAGGTAGATGAGCTCCTGAGATAGATTTCTCAAGGGACTCATCTTGGAATTCTGTTTCTGTTTGCTGGGGCCCGACTTGACAAGAAGGTGCAGTTTGTTTTGGTCTTGGAGGAGCTGATTCTTCGACTATCATCGGAGCTTTGCCAGCGGCTCTGGCCCTTTTCTCCCCCTCATGGTGATCAGGATCCTCCTGATCATCATGCTTTCGTTTGGTACCCTGGGCGGCAACATGACAGGATTCAACAATAACTTTTAATCGCTCGCCCATTTGAGTGACCAGGGGGTTTGCTGTTGTAGAAAATGTGGAGCCGGAGGCTTCGTTGTTCAATATTTCCAGCAGCAAGGCGTTTGTGGATGATAGATTCCATGAAGCTTTAAGTAGGGAGTGGAATGTGCATTTGGCTTCATCAAGAGTGGGGGCTTGAGGAACGACCGGCTGCTGTGTCATAAAGGTGAACATATCACTTAATTGTTGTGACACGATCGCCTTAAACTCAGCAAACTCGGTTTTGGATACCGAATCCGGGTGTAACCCGACAATGCATCTCGAGAGACTCCGAAGAGCTCCCTTGATGGCATGTGCTCATGGTTGGCATTGATGTGGCCATGACAGGTTTTCCATTCATCATTGCACGCATACTTTCAGTATGCACAACTCCAAGTATTCCGACAATGCCACTCAGGCGTTGTGTTTGGATCGACTCAAGTGTCTTAGCCAAGGATTGTTCAATATCAACAGGCTCTAGACTCGATGGTGCAGCAATGATGGCGGCGACTGGGGCTGTTGTCATCATTGTTCAATATCCGCAGACTCCAAATGAGCCGCAGATAGATTGTGTGCTTGATGCCCGTGAGAATGTGAAACACCGGCTTGTTGGGAAGCCGGTGAGTGGCTGGGTGGGGTTTATGCATGCACCATTGGGCTAGTGGAGACTATTTCAATACCGGCGCCCAACACTTGAGTGCCAGTAGCTAATGTGGAAGCCCGGCTTATTTTTGACTCGAAATCCCTAGGAATTCTCCTAACTCCCCCTCGCCTTCTTGATAATTTCTCGCAAAGCAGCGAGAGAGCGCATTGGAACTCGGGCGCGGGGAGTGACATCATCATCATCGTCATTATTATCATCATCGTTGTCGTCATCAGGAGAGGGAATATTCAGGGGTGATAGATGAGCAGTATGCGTCTCCTCACTTTCCCTATCTTATGCTTCTTCAATCTGAGGCTCTCTACCCTCATTTTCCCCCTCATTTTCATTTTCTCTCTGCGCTCCCCCTAGACCTAACAACTCGGGGTTTGCTCCTTGGGCAGGCGCAGCCAGTTCTGGCTCTGCCATTGGAGCTTCTCTCTATCTCTCTCTCTCTCTCTATATATATATATACATACATACATATATATATATATATATATATATATATATATATATATATATATATATATTGCGTAATAGACTGAGATTCCTGATCGGCGTAGGCGAGCAGCTCTTCTGGAATAGGCCTTGGATTCCGGGGGGAGAGATCGGATCATGAAAGTATTTGATTTGGAAATATCTCACCCCGAGTTGTTGTTCTCTGCGGCGGATTTTTGGAATTTGAACGAGGCAATGAGGAATGATAAGCTATGGAAAACGCCGAGCTGGAACAAATTTTCTTATCTAAGAGAAGGGCAAGGGTGTCAGATGTGGTGGTTTCCTCTGGTTTCTTGGGTTCAAGCTTACCCAAGACTTCAGACTGATAAACTACGAGACTATCAAAGAGATTATGTATGCTGATGTCATTTATCTCACAAATTAACCAGACGAATTGTTTCCATTCTGGTTTCAGGGAGTTCACAAACTTCCTATTCAGTTCTACTTGGGATTTGTTGTCTCCGTTCTTTCGAAGTTCGTTCATCAGCGTGCAGTAGTGGTGATACGTGGCCTCCAGAGTCTCTCCATCTTTTTTGAAAAACATGTCATAGTTGTTCAACGCATTCGCTTCATGTTACTTGGCATTCCGATCATTGCCTTGCATTTGTCTCTCAATTTCCTCCCACATCTCTCTGGCAGTCTTAAAGTTGTCTATGTTGATGTAGATTTCATCCGGAACAGTCTGGATGATGAATGTGCAAGCTATCCTATCAGCCTTTATCTGGTTGAGTTGTTCAGGCGTGTGAGCCATCTTAGGAGTGTCCTCGTTTCCGGAATCAATGTGAGGTGGTTCCGGTACATCGATTTGAACTGGACCATTGTAGATGGAGTCTAGAATGTCAGTAGCTAATTCTTGACGTTCAATGAAATCGACGAAACGAGATTTCCATAGAGTGTAGCGTCCCCGATATAGAGTTGCTAGTCTGACGTCAGATCCCATAGCGAGAGTGTCGTGATTCATAATGATGGCTTCTTTGGACCGAGATTGGTAAGTGATTATATCTTTTATTGGGCAAACAAATTAAGTGAGATTCAGGAAACAGATTCTAAGTGATATGAAAAAGGTTAAGTGAACTTGCGGATGAAGCTTTATCCGAGAGTTGTAACTCTTCGATGGAGTTGTGGATGGGGTACTTAGAAAAAACTTAAATCTTGAAAGGGTTTGCTATTAGATCTGCAAGTAGGAACTTGCGGGTTATGTGGATCCGCGTGTTGTAACTCATATGTGAAACACTAGGTGAGAATTAACTTAGGAAAATCAGGAGTGTAGAGTGTGTGCTTTGAGATCCGCAAGTAGGAACTTGCGAGTGTAATGTGGAATACTTGGGCAAAATAAGACTAGCAAGTATCAGGCAGTGCCACCCGCAAGTTATAACTTGCGAATAAAGCTAAGGCACAACAAAATACGTGAAATAAAATAACCAGGAAACACACAACTCAGTTATATCCGAGAGTTGTAACTCTTGGACGATGAACAGTTCTTGAATGCAACGAGTTTTAAACAGAATTTAAGCACAGATTTGAGTGATTTTTGAATATAATATACTGTCTTTCACGAAATTGTGATTAAACAGTAAGATGTTCACCCGAAGGAATATAGTATCAAACGAGATTTAACAACAAACAGTTCAGAAATTTTGAATTCAAAGATCAAACAGAGTGATTCTTCGTAGAACACGAAGAACGTTCAAGAACATTAACAATTTTTCAGCAAAATGCAGAATTTTTAAAAAAAATTTTGAAAATTAGATATTTATAAACTCTATAAAACCAATCTTTTGGCTCTGATACCAATTGTAATTCTCATATAAGAAGCATTCATTTAACATTCATTCATAATATCAATGATATTACTAGCATGAAGAACACTATGAATATAATGAAGAACAATAGAGCATTATGTTTAGATAAACCATAATTGCCTTTTCCAAATCCACGTACGTACAATGCTTTCAACAACTAATAATTAAAACCTAAACAAACTATTTATAGGAAAGTAAATGGATCAAAACAATCCAAACCCATGTGTTGACCTTTTGGTCTATTAACCCATTTACACATAACTTTGAAACCTTACAAAATGAACACTAAACAAAGTTTCATCTATTACAATTCAAACCCTGAAACTATCACAATTTCTAGATCTAACAATAAGAGACCAAAATTTAAATATTTGTATAAGTCAAAGATTACAAAGATTACATCCATCTCCATGTACAAGAGGGACCGTCTGTTCCCACCTTCTTTCAACGTCCAAAGAGAAGACGGGTCATCTCAGCTGATTCGTGAGAATGATTTGGACATTATGAACCCCAATGACATTGAAACGATGCACAATAAGCTTAAAAATAGAGTGAAGGGGAGATTAAGTCATGTCACTGCTCTGGCAGCGTTGACCAGTATTGGTACACCCGCTGTGACGATATCTGTCTAGTTTTGTAAAGGATGGGGCTTTATTAATACAAGTCATGATTGTTAGTTCATATTTATGTCTTAAGTTCACGATTGTGTATTATGTTCATATTTGCAAATCAATTTCATGATTGTAAGATAAGTACATGAGATATGAACTTATGGTGATAAGTTGATGAGGCTATGAACTTATGAGAATAAGCTCATGAGGCTATGAACTTATGAGATTAAGTTAACGAGACATAGGCTTCGAACTTAGGGCTCATAAGTTCGTACGAACTTAGCCTTGATAAGTTCATACGAACTTATCTGCATGGGCTTTAACTTATAAGTTCGTGGGCTTGGGCCATGCACGAACTTAAGGGTAATATCATGAACTTATTTTTGAAAATTCATTAACACTTGGAGAATTACTTTCAGAATTCGTAGAGAGCAAGAGAAGACGAATTTAGAGAGTTTCATAGCCTTCTTACGGAGCGATACATCGTGTGGGGTTGATACTTGTTTGGCTAGGATCGTGTTTGGCGCCGTGTTCCCGTGTGATCGATCCGTCAACGTTAAACGAGGATTCCACACTCGTTTGACACCGTCACGCCTTGATAGATCCGTAGAGGGTGGACCTTACAAGTGGTATTAGAGCCTTTCTTGATTGTTTTTCGTGTTCCTCACGATTCGTTGAACATTCAAAGGTTTCTTGGCGTTTTTACGGGTAAATCACTAGTTTTTGTCGAAGGTTTACGTTGATTTGAACAGTTATTCAAGTCTATAATCATCTTAGTTCATCTATTCAGTGGGATTTATCGTTTTTAGGCTTAAAAACGTTGAATTAATCTGAGTTTTTGGAAATATCGAATCATTGACGTTTTCACAAACTTGCGGCGCACGAAGTTAGTGGGAAATTTAGGGCTTCACGAACTTGTTAGACACGCTCATCCACGAACTTGTCAAATTTGACGAAGTTGTCTGATTTAGGGTTCCACAGACTTGTTATTCACAGACTTGTCAGGATACGAACTTAGGGTCCACGAACTTAATATCAAACGAATTTAATTTGGTAAAACAAATTTAAATTAAATTCGTACTAACTTAATATAAGTCCGTACGAACTTGTTCCAAATTTATTTTAAAAATTAATTAATTAAGTTCGTGAACAAAAGATTATGAAAATGTCAAGTTTACACTAGTTCTTGGAAGTGGATCAAGAGGTAGGCAAATCCAATCCCCATCCAAGCTTATGAAGATCGAGGATTATTACTGGTGGAAAGATAGGTTTGCAGACTTCGCTTGTTTTAACGATATGCGCATGTAGATATGTATTGATGAGGGGAATGTTCCCCCTACTCAGGAGCTCGAGGGCCGGATGAAAGTCATTTCCTATCAACAGATGAAAGATGAGGATAAGAAAATTTATGAAGCTGAAATTAGGGCTCTGTCGTCAATCAAAATGGCTTTACCTTTAGAAGTTCTGCATACGTTTAAGCATCAAAAAATTTCTAAAGAACTCTGGGAGGCTTTAGGGAAGAGGTATGAGGGAAATCCACGGGTGAGAAAGGGAAGAACAGAACTATTGAAGGAGTAGTTTGCGATCTTTAAGGGTCTGAAAAATGAAAGTTTGGATGAGGTGATTACAAGATCCTATCATCTTCTGGCCGAGCTTGATAATCACAGAGTTGATTATCAAGAATCTGAAAAGATTGATATACTTTTAGATGCGTTACAGGCAAAGTGGGAGATGTACACTGCTTTGATAAAGCATGATCAAGATAAGTTGGACACTCTCACTCTTGAAGAGGTTATTGGGACACTGAGGGCTTATAACTTTAAGATACAAAAGAAGAAAATGGAATACGATCAAGTACAAGATCCTGAGATATATTTCAGTAAGTCTAAGCCATCTGCTTCTAGTGTACCTAAGTCAGGGGCTACAACGTTAAGATTTTGTAGAAGAAGAAGGCATACCTGCAGAAGCAGAAGAATCGAGTGCCAGGGCCTTTCTAGGGTTTTCCAAAACCAAATGATCATTCACAAAGCTCAGGATCTTCATCTCAGGGGTACACGAAAATGCCTATGAGTGCTAAGACATTAGAGGAGCAACTAAAGCTTCTAGCTTCGTTTATAGCAGCATACGGTAACTGTATTCAGGGAAAGATTAATGATCCAACTTTATAGGAGGAAGATTATGATCAGGTAGATCCCAATGATCTAGAGCAGATGGACCTGAAATGGCAACTGGCCATGGTCGCACACAGGGTAAATAGGTTCATGAAAAGAACTGGAAGAAACCTTAGTGTGAACAATGTTGCTTTTGATAAGTCGAAAGTAAAGTGTTACAATTGTCAATGGTTGGGACACTTCGCGAGAGAATGTCAGAGGCCAAATATTGAAAACTATCGAAATCCAGTAAGACAAAATTCAACCAGTTCAGGAAATCAAGCTTCAGTGGCTGGGTTACTGACAAATGTATCCTCTAACAAACAGTTAGATGGTACTTATGACTGGAATTCTCATCCGGAGAAAAACACTAGAGCTTTAATGACTGAAGTGACTGAAACTGATAGTGGAGCAGAAGAGGAAAGGAAAGAGGATACCCAGCAGTCCGACACAAATCCATTGGTACTAGAAAATTCTGAGGAGCTGACTACTCTAGAGTTTGCAGCTCAGATGGCCAACGTCGAATCGGATCGGAAAAAGGTAATCCTCAACTTTTCTACTTTTCATGATTTATGTGTTTTATGTACTACTTTAAATGATAAAATAAATTTAGTGCTAGAATCACATTCATCTAAGATAACACAAATTCAGTCTTTAAAAATTTGAAAATGCTAGTGTATTAGACATTAAGGAAGATCTTAGGGCTAAAATTAAAGCTGATGCTCAAGATGTAAGAGTTCTGAAAGACAAATTGAGCGAATAATGTGTCATGATGGAACTAATTTATGAGCATGAAGAATCACTTACTAAGGAGATCACCCTTAAAGATGTAGAACTAGCAGAGGCTAGGATTAAGGTTGCTGAGGCTAATAGTAAAATTGAGATGTTTAGGAACTCATCCTTGAACTTAGGCAAAATCTTAGATTCACAGAGATAGTCTAAGAAACCAATTGGCCTAGGTTATCAGGATGTGCCTCGACCTTTCAATAGCAAATATGTTCCTATCCCTCAGGATGAGACCAAGGAAACAGTTAAAGCAGAGGAAGTAAAGGAAACTGAGTCGGATAAGGTGTCAACAGAATAGGTGTCAACAGCTAAGGTATCAACAACTAATTCTCAGGTTAAGAAAGTGGTAAAGTTTGTGCAATCTAATAGTGTGTCAATACTAAAAGAAGCTAAAAATGTTAGTGATAATAAACAAGAGGAGTTGAACAAAGTTGTTGATACAAACCAACAGGACGTTAGTGAGACCCCTAAGTCAAAGAGTGCTTATAAGAAATCTATTGACAAGATGTCTTGATTTAAATGTCATGAAAAGGTCATGTTGCATCAGGTTGTCCCTATAAGAACCTAGAGTCACCAATCAACAAGAACAACAAACCTTGAAAACAGTGCCTAGTAATGCAAGCACGAGTAGCTCTCAAAATTCAGAGAAGAACTTGAATGCGACATCACGAGGAGGTAATAAACAAACACCGCTGTCTAGCAGACAAAATGAAGGATTTAGGAATAATTCACCGAATAGATTCCTAGTCAAACAAGGTCTTGCCCCTTTCCTATCATTAGGAATTATACACCTAAGAGGAGTTATACTCCAATTAGGTCTCATACTCCTTACAGACATCAGACACCTGGTAGAGCCTAGAGTTATAACACTGAAATGCATTATAACAGAAATTACTGTAGGGCTGCACAGCAAAAGACAATCCAAAGGCCAAGAGTGGATATCAATCACTCAGTTCCACAACCGGTTCTTGCTCAAAGACCCAAGTCACCTGAAAGGAGAGATGGGTATTTGAAAGAGTTCAAGTTTGTGGATGAGAATGGTGTTACCAAGTCAGTAATGGCTTGGGTTCCCCGTGATAAATAATTTGTTTCCTTTCATCTGTAGGAGTTAACTACAGGTCTAAACAACAAATGGTTCGTAGATAGTGGTTGCTCTCGACACATGACTAGGGAGAGAAGTCTACTGACAGACTTGAAAAAGTGGGTATAAGGGATTTGTCTCATTTACAGGGAATAAAGGAGGCGATATCACTGGGTTAGGAACAGTCACTAATGGGAAAATCACACTCGAGCAGGTCTAGTATGTAAATAAGCTTGATCACAATCTCATTAGTGTCTCGCAAATCTGTGATAAGCAATATTCAGTGTTGTTTACTGAAAAGGAAGCGCTAGTGCTAAAGTCTGGATTTGAGATTCCTGAAGAATGGATAATGATAAGGGCTCCAAGGGAGAACGATTTGTATATGATCGACATTACCATACCAGAATCCTCGATGGGGTCTACATGTTAGTTGTCCAAAGCTTCAGAGTCAGAATCTTTGTTGTGTCACAGGCGAATGGCACACTTGCACTTAAGGAAGATGAATTTCATCACTAAAAATGGCCTTGTGCAAGGTGTTCCAATGAAGAGTTTTCAGTTTGAAGATATGTGTGTGCCGTGCGAGAATGGGAAACAACATAAGAAGGCACATAAATCGAAGACTCAGAACTCAATCTCCTCCACCTTTGACTTGTTGCATATGGATCTTTTCGGTCCAATCAACAAAAGGAGTATACATGGGAGTTGGTATTGTTTAGTTATCACTGATGACTATGTCAGGATCTAAAAATTATGAAAATTATGATTAACCAAGATTAACTGATTTGAATTTATCAGGGTATAAATCAATAATCTTGCTTTGAATCAAAGTTTAATTAAGAAGTTTGCGGAATAACACTTAATTATTTTAACAAAAACTTTCAGAACTAATAAAGCATAAAACATAAGAAGTAATCAAGACTGTTTGTATTGCTGAATTCACTGATTACAATCACCTCTAATCTGTTTTGATTAGACGAAGAACACAGACTGTTCTTAGGGTTTTACAACCTTAGAGGCTTAAGAAAACTTGACAATAAAGCAATTACAGACTCAAAAAAAATGCAGAAAACTTCTCTCTCTATGCATGTGTCTTCTATACAATATTCTGTCTATTTATATTGCTTTATGGACGTGTTTCCTTGAAGGACTATGACTTCTCTGATAGTAGATATGCTGGAATCTTCGTGTAGATATCTTCCCTGAAAATCAGCACATTCTGTTTATGAAACTGTTGAGCAGCTTGAATGACTTGGCAGCATGAACTGAGCAGCTTGAGTTGTTTTGCTCTGGCAGCTTGAACTTTTACACTGGCAGCTCGAGTTTCTTCAACTAGCAGCATGAACTTTGTATTTACATAGAAAATCTACTAACAGTCTGAGAAGTCTAAACTAACAGCTTGAGTATACTAAAACTATTTCCCAACAGACTACTTACGTTTTTTTCTTGGGTTTTCTTTTTAGGTACAAAGGACAAGACAGCAGGCACGATGATTGGGTTCTTAGACCATGTTGAGAACTCATATGGGAAAAGGGTAAAACGTATCAGAAGTAATAACGGAACAAAATTTAAAAATGCAGTAATTAGTGTATATTGTCTAACGAAAGGCATAGTGCATCATATGAGCCACGACAAAATGGGATGGCAGAACGGGAAAACTAGACATTGATTGCGGTAGCAAGGACTATGCTCTCGGATTCAAAGCTTCCCACTATGTTTTGGGGGGAGGAAGTGAATACCGCATGTCATGTGCTAAACAGAGTCCTTATTGTCAAATCTCTGAACAAAATCTGTAATGAGATTTTAAATAAAAGACCACCAAAGTTAGCTGGCTTTGAACCATTTGGGGTGCCATGTACTTTGTTAAAAATGAAACATCAACCTAAGTTTGGTGAAAAGACAACCAAAGGATACTTCCTAGGTTATGTCCCAAATTCACCAACAAGAGGGTTTTTAATAAAACTACTGGTACTGTAGAGATTGTGTTTAACATTGATGTAACCAGTTATTCACATGAAACACAAATTGGTCCAGAATGGTAATTTGATTATGACTCTGTGTTTGAATCATTTAACATTCCTTTTAGTGGTGCTGCAGGATCTGTGGAGAATGACTTCTCGACCTTAATGCTTAATGACGAGGGTAAAGGTCTTTTCCAATTGAAGCATTCCCATGACATCTGAAGAAAATCCATCGACAGAAGACGGGTCCCCAACAACTGAAGAACTGTTGTCGTCTAATGATGTGAATCAGACAAATAGTCCAACCTCAAAAGACAGTGATCACGAGGAGGATGTTCCATCTGAAGTCATACTCCCATTAGGCGAAATAGGATCATATCTGGAAGCAATGTTCAGGTCGATGCAGTTGAAACATCAATGGTAAATAAGGATCATCCTATTGAAAACATCATTGGGAATTCAAATGTTGGTGTGAGAACTCGGAGTAGTGTGAATAATAACACAGTGTTGTTATCGATGATCAATGACTCCGAGGCATTTCACACTTGTTTGTACTGATGTTTCATATCACAAGTTGAGCAAAAAAATGTACAAATGGCTCTAAAGGATAATTCTTGAGTTGAAGCCATGCAGGAGGAACTCTCATTGTTCAAAAGGCTGGAAGTCTGGGAGTTAGTGCCTTTACCTCGTGGAGAAGTTGCAATAGGGACCAAATGGGTCCTTAAGTTTAAAAGAGATGATCGAGGTATTGTTACTCGTAACAAGGTAAGACTTGTAGTCAGGGGGTTCAACCAAGAAGAAGGGATAAAATACAATTAGGTGTTTGCACCAGTTTCAAGGCTTGAAGCAATCCGACTGTTTCTTGCATTTGCATCCTTCAAAGGCTTCAAAGTTTATCAACTAGACGTCAATAGTTCCTTCTTGTACGGAAAAGTGAAGGAATTGGTGTATGTCGAGCAACCACCAGGGTTTACAGATCCTAAGCATCCAGATCGAGTATATAGATTGGATAAGGCTCTGTATGGACTACACCAGACACCTATGGCGTGGTACGAGACACTGTCTACTCATCTCTTGGAAAATAGGTTCAGAAGATGGAGAATAGATAGTACACTGTTCATTAAAAGTAAAGGTGACGATTTCTTACTGGTACAAGTTTATGTGGACGACATCATCTTTGGTTCGTCAAATGAACAAATGTGCAAGGATTTCGTTAGGAAGCCCAAGTTTGAGACGAGTGCGATGGGAGAACTGAGCTTCTTTCTGGGTTTACAAGTTGAACAACGAAAGGAGGGGATGTTCATTCATCAGCCGAAGTATGTCTATGATATATTAAAGCACTTCGGGATGGAAGGAACAAAACTCACCACACATTTCAGTACTCCAATTCAAGTCAATCACAATCTCGGAACGGGTACCGATAGTGATACTGATGTGGATCCGACAATATATTGGGCCATGATCGGGTCACTTATGTATTTAACTACTTCTCGACCTGACATAATGTTTGCTGTTTGTATTTGTGCCAGGTTTCAAGCTAACCCCAAGGAGATGCACATGAAGGCTGTGAAGCAGATTCTACGATACCTAAGAAGCTGGGACTTTGGTATCATGCAGATGGAGATCTGGAATTGGAAGCCAACACAGACTCAGATTATGGAGGGTGCAGCTTGAATAGAAAGTCAACAACGGGTGGTTGTCAGTTCCTAAGAGGGAGACTGGTGTCCTGGCAATGCAAGAAATAGACTTCGGTACCCGTATCAACATGCGAGGCCGAATATGTAGCTGCGAGTAGTTTCTGTTCACAGGTTCTGTGGATCCAACAACAATTGCGGCGATTTGACTTATACTCATACTCCCATTAGGATAGATAATCAATCCACGATTTCAATAACCAATACCGGCAAAGCACGGTAAGACTAAGCACATAGATATAAGACATCATTTTATTCGTGACTGTGCTGAGAAAAACCTGATAAAATTGGTAAAAGTTCCAACGGAAGACAACTATGCGGATCTGTTCGCAAAAGCATTTGATAGATCATGCTTTGAGTTGTTAGTCCAACTAAATGGGATGCGAAATCCAGAGTAACTTGACCTCAATAGATAATCTTTCTTTTAATTTTTTAATGTTTTAGTTTGTCTTATTAGTTAATTTACTTAAAAAAACAACAAGAAAAAGGAGAGAAAAGCATGAAAAATTCAAAAAAAGAAAAAAATGAAAACGAAGAGAGAAGTCTTAGAGTCCAAGTTTCAACATGACGAGATTTAGCAAAGTCTAACAAACTCTAAGTGTTCAATTTTCACACATAATGCACTATAAAATCTCAGTGATGTACATGTTCATGTTTTTATATGTTGGTAGGCACAAAGCTTAATGATTTTCCTAAAAGCTAATTAAACAATCAAGAAATTGTCATATGTGTAACTAACTTAGATGTATGACCATTAGGTCTTAAATTCTGTGATAGAGGCTCACATACAAAAATTATGAATGAGGTATGTAAATCAGTCTGGGGGATGTACGACTTCATCAAAATACATCTTAAAAAAAGAACAAGTATGAGACGTAAAGAGAGTCAAGACATGTCGCTTTGTTGTACGTAAGTACAGACCTGTCACCGCTGTTTTGACTCAATATAGCAAGATATGTCGCTTTGCTGTACATAAGTACAGACATGTTACTGTTGTCTTGGCTAAATAAAAGAAGTATGCTCTACCCTAAGACAAACTAAGACACTCTGTTGTATGTGAATATAGAACTGTGTCCGACGTTTGCCTTTTAAAGACGATTCGCAAATATGAAAAGGTCATAATCTTTGTATGTCTGTCTTGATGACAGAAATATGTCTAAGTGTGGGACACGTAAGGTAATTTCTTGATAAATAAAAAGGCCAAAGGAAAATTCTAAGTGTTGAGTGTTTAAGTGGACCAGCATACCGACAATCGACATGATATGTATGTTACAACAAACAATAAAAGGTATAAAAAATCCAAAGTGTGAAAGTGCAACACAGAAAGTGAGTCGACAAAGCTATCTGATTGAACCTTCTATGACTCTCTCACAAAAGTTGTTAGTGTGTTTATTTTATTCTTGCAATTTATTTTTAATTAAACTTTTAGTTTATTTTATTTTATTTTATTCTTAGTTTATAGGTAAATCTTCAATAAATAGGATGGAGGTCAGATACTAGGATGCATTTTAGTTGGAGAAACAAAATTTGCGTGATAAATTGTTTGCTTAAAAGTGAGGTGTTCCGTAATAAGTTGAAAAAGGTGAAATGTTGAAAATGTTGAAAAAGTTGTAAAATTTTCAAAGTTTTTCAAAATTTCGTGTTAAGTAAGTGGAAGCCTAAGACCGTACGAACTTAAGTTATATGCACTTAAGTTAAATAAGTTCGTAGAATAGTAGGTGGGGCCTATAAATAGTGAACATGCATTAAATCCTTTCACTTACTCACGAATTTGCTTCCTCACGAACTTAAAAAGGAGATTACGAACTTGTCGGTCTTTGACGACTTTGTTTCTGTTTACACGAAGATCGTACTGTTCAATCTCGAACTTAACAACTATTCACTTTAGGTATAACTCTAAGCAAGAAAGTAAGTGATATTTGGTAGTTTGAACTGTTTTTAATCCTGTATTTTAGGTTTAGTTAACCGAAAACCATGGGGTTACCAACTCTATGTTTAAGGCTATAAAACTCAAAACGGAACATCAATAAACTCGATTAGAAACTTTTAGGACTAGATTCATTAGTTGATTAAGTCTAAAAAGTTTAAAATCAGGAGTTTTGTTGGTGAACTTGCCGACCACGAACTTAATTCAAAATATCTACAAGTTCGTACGATCTTATTAAGAATAAGTTCGTGCGTAAGACTCTAAGTTCGTACGAAGTTATCTAAGTTCGTGTGAACTTATTTTTGTTCAAGAATTTTAGTTTTTCAAATTTTAACTGTTTATTGCATGTGCAGGAATGGCAGACCGTGCTTTTGTCAAGAAGCACAATATGGTGGTCAGTCTTGACCTCCAAGCACTAGAAGAAGGGCAATACAGGAAAATTCTAGAATTTTTGACAAGATCAAGGGTAGTTTACGCTTTAACTCACAGCCCGACATTGATGATTTGATATATCCGACAATTCTGGAGTACTCTTCACTTCGATACTGTAGTAATGCCCCAGGTTCTCTGAGCTACAGTGAATGGCCAAGCAATTACGTTCTCTGCTGATGATCTGAGAGTGATTTTTATTTTGGAAACTGAGGAAATGGAAAATGGTCCGATTGATTTCCCTGCGTCTATAAGGCAAGCAACATTTCAAAGATTGGGATATGTGTAAGATTTAGCTAAGGCGTCTTATGTCAAAAGTGGACTGATAGGGCAATGAAGGTATTTGATGCATGTAATGCTACTGTGTCTAGCTCCAAAGAAGGCTGGTTTTGATGTGATGACATCCAAGCTCCAATTTGGGATGATCTCACTTGTCTATAATAAGCCTAATAGGTTTTCAAGCTGTAAGGTCACCTACCTACGGATCTTATCTTGACGCGATGCCGTCCAACGAGTGCGGAATCCTCATTTGTGGTTTGACGGATAGACTACGCACACGAAACACGGAGACACACACGATGATAGACGCAACCTAGAACATCCCGACACGTGATTATCTCCAAGAACACACACAAATACCTCTATATCTTCATAATCGCCCTCTCCTCTAATTCTCTGCAAAAGTTATTAATTAAAACGAATTAACACTTAATTATAACCCCTGATTCGAACTTGCTCAGGACAAGTTCGACAAGGCCCAAGGCCCACGAACTTGTCCTCCATAAGTTCGAACCAGTGACTTTGAACTTACCTTTGAACTTATGTTTGAACTTATCTTAGAATTTATGTTTGAACTTATCTTTGAACTTATGTTTGAACTTATTGTAAAACATCAATTACAACCAAGTTCAAACATACATACAATCAATTTCAAACATATATCAAACTTTTAGGCACAAAAAGGCCTCAGTCAAACCTGCTGTACATCTAAGGGGGAGATTTTTAATCAAACCTGTTGATGCACTTGAAGGTAGAATTTAAGGCCTGTTATATGCCTTATTGAATCCTGAAAAGTGATTTGCAATATCAGCCCAAAGCTGTTTACCATGTTGCATTCGTTGCAACAAAGGCAGTTTGTCTAAGCTGTTCTGTTTGCTGAACAGGCTGGACATAAACTGTCTACGCTGCTCTGTTCTCTTGAGCAGCTTGGACAGTTTACAAGTGTTCTGTTCTGTGTGAACAGAACCTGTTCTTTGTGAACAGGTTAAACACTTTATGGAATATGTTTCCAAGTCCTCATGTATTGTTTTTGGCTACAAGATCAGTTTAGAAGTCGAAGACAAAGTGGAAAACAGAACTGCACAGCCTGCCTACGCTGTTCTGTTACATGAAGACAAACGGATATCTAAAAAGGGTGACAGACCTTTTCTTATATCAAAATGGCATTAGAAAAAGAAGAAAGATGCAAAGTTGACATTCCTCTTTTGGTTAAAGCCTTATGCAACAGTGACAAAAAGGAAAAGACAAAGATTCTGCCATGTGAAGTCAAATATACTTTATCAGAACATGCAGAAAGGTGTTTTGTCCTGTTGGAAAGACCTTCCACTATCTCATCTGTCCAATGAAGAAGCTTCACTGAGATTCACCTTTTGAGTATAAAAGGAAGCTTCTAAGGATCATGAGATATCAAGATTGTGAAATCAGAACGTGCATTGAAGTGTGTTATTCCATGCATGCAAGTCTGCTTATATAAAACAGTAGAGTGTGTCTAAGCTGTTCTTGTGTAAGCTGTCCATCTGAGTCTTGTAAAAAACAGTGAGTGCATCTAAGGGAGCATAGTCATTGTATCTAGTCTGAGTGTGTCTTAGATAAGCTGAACAACTGTTGTATCTGTCATCTCAGCTTGAACCTTTCGGCATTCAAGCTTGTTTGTAATTAACACTTGTTAATAATATACACAAACATTGAGAAAAAGATTGTTAAGTTTTAAATAGCTGTATTCACCCCCCCCCCCCCCTTTACAGCTTAGAACTATACACTTGGGAAACCTTTTGGGCCTACACAAACATATAACAAACACATATAATATGCAATTACGAATAAATTGACTATTACAAAATATCATCTACACTTAGACTGCTATCGTCACACAGGATGCACTAACAGACTCCTCCTTGACGATAGCTTCTAACGATATATATTTTGTCTAAGTACTAGAACTATACAAACTACTACCAGTATATAATCCATGATCTATACAAACTCTAACTACCTTCTGGAACTTCCTGCCTTCTAATCTCCAGCCTTCATTAAAGAAAATCGTCTGATCATGAAGCTTTCTCAGGTCGTCCTTAGATAAGTTGATCAGATGCAGTGGATCGTATACTTTCAAAATTACTTTGCCCTCATAGTCCTCCATCACTGCTTCAGCCGTCTCATTGTCAACATACCACCACTTCATGTTGCTAAGTACATCCTGTGGCATTGACTTCATCGGCACTTTTATAGACATCAGACTGGCTTGTAAACCATCCTTGCCCAAGGCTTTCCAGTGTGGTGATCTATTCTTGACTGATCTTCAACTCTTTTCCCTGACCTCGGCTTTATTCTTTCAAACTTTCCAGACCTCCCCTCCTTTTTGACGATTTTTGCTATAACTTCAGCGTAGGGGTCGTCTTCTAAGTTGATAAGCTCTTTCCAGGCCAGTTCCTTTACTTCACACTTGGGCAGTGTATTGAAAACCTTCAAAGTTCTCCTTAAGTATTGAAGCCTATCTCTTCTCTTGAACACGAATAGCTGCAGTTCTCTATCAAAGAACCAGCTTAAGATTCCTCCAGAGAGATTTTCTGGACTTGGCAGTCTTATCTCTTCTTTACTGCCAAGTCTGTCTTCTTCTCTTCCTTCCTGAACCATAGATTTATCATTTCTTCTCTTGTTTGCTCCTTTTCAGCTATTTCAGAATCTGATTCATCCATATATGCTAAGTTCATCTCATCCAGATCTATCACATTCTGCTCATTATGTATATACTATTCAGTGATAGGTTGCTTTGGGATAACTATTTCATTTACATCGTCATCCTCATCCTCCACGACCTCGTCATCCGACTTCCAATCGACTACGTCTTCAGGAATAAACTCTCCTTCCTCCAAGTCTTCTTGATCAAAACCAAAATCATCTTCATCATCCAGACTCATCAAAGCTTCAATCATTTCATGTTCAACAGACTTTGAAGCTTCGCCTTCGCCTCCTTCTCCCATACCTGACTGGCTAGGCTCCCCCTGAATTTCTGCTTGCTGAGCAGTCTTCTGAGAAAGATCTGCTAGCTCACTTTCTCTTTCAGCATCTGGATCATTGCCGTCGTCATCTTCTCTTCTCACCTGATCTTCCTTCCAACTACTCTCCCCCTGAGCTTGCAGAGTTTTCAGTAATTGCTCCAGGAGGGTCATCATTGACTTCATCTCAAACTGTTGATCAGCCACTGTTGTTCTCAACTCAGCATTCTCTTGATCAAGTCTGGCATTATGCACTTGTAGCTCTTTCACTGCAGTTGAAAGTTGAAAAATTTGGAATGTTTGGAAGTCCACCTTTCCTTTCAGCTCTGTGAACCACTGATTATCAGTGAATGTAGTTGATGTTGATGGAATAGAGGTGGATGTTAATGAGCAGTGGTTGAAGTTGATGGAGCAGCTGGTAACACAGGTTCATGAACCGAAGTGGATGGAGCTCCCTGCATAAATCTATGCCGCCTCGCCCTATGCCTAGGTACGAGTGGAACTTCTTCTTCCTCTTCTTCATACTCAGATTCTTCGGTCTCTTCGTCAATTGGAGCCGGTCTTGTTGATCTTCTTCTGTTTACAACTAACGTCGATCCATATCTACTAATTGAGATATCTGGATCCTCAGCATCAGAACTAGACTCTGAGGCGTTCTCAACATGTCCTTCAGCCTCAGCCTGTAGACCTTCTTCTTCTTCTTCACCCTGGACCTCTGTGTCCATATCCTCAGCTTCAGGTGGCTGTCCCCTGCGCCCATATCAGCGATGTTTTGCTCCGAGGCTGTCCCCTGCGCCCATATCACTTCAAGAGTTTGCGCCCTCTAATCAAATTGGGGGCCGAACTTGATGGGCCGACAGCTTCCAGAGCTTTTCTAGCCGGAGCCCTTTGCTTCTGACACTGATGCGGCAGTTGTTGTTGCTGTTGTTGTGACTGTTGTTGTTGTTGTTGCTGCTGTGGCACTTCACCTACCCACTGATCACCCTCTGGGGCTGTAAAATCAGGATCTATTACTGCTCCGAACAAAGGTGCCACTTGTGGCCTGACCTGCTCAGCCCTTTTTGTATTATGGGACTGGCAGTCAGCAAAAATCCTCTTATCAATTATGGCCACGCCACTTGTATCTGGAAGTTGTGGCAAATTGGGCAAAAAGTGACGAATAATCATCATCGCAAAACGTGGGTACATCAAAAATCTCTCTCTGACTGGAGCTGTGATTTGATGCACAAGCTCCCCGAAGAACTTCTCAGAGAAACTAAATTGCTTATTGTACACTAAGGCAATTAACGCCGATTACAGCATGGACACCATAGTATCAAAACCGGCCTTCTTCGGCGCAAAACAAACCATAATGACGTGCACAAGATAACGCCATTGGCCAATAAAAGCACTCTTCACATATGAGGCTTTCGTAATGTCTTGGGCATATCCCATTCTCAAAAATCCCGCTTGCCTGATATGTAACGGAAAGTCTATAGGCCCCGCTTCTTGGTCCTCCGATCCTAGCTGTAGGATTTGCCTTATCATATCAGCCGAAAACTCTATTGGCTGTCCCCCAACCCTTGTTCGTAGCACGGTAGGCGTCACCGAGCAATCAACTTGAAGGTGCTCCCAAAATTGACGCACATAAGGCAAAATGATTTGAAGATTATGAGTGTGAGCGTGAGCGACTCGCGACTGCGTCAAAAACTCGATCATGTGACGGTACGGCTGAGCTTCAGGTAATTCTCAATCCACAGACATAACCATGTTATGTTTATTAAAAAATGTCCGATCACCCATATCTGCACACAGAAACAACAACCAATATTAGTAATTAAAAATAAAATGAAACTTGTTTATTTCGAATTTGCATAATTTCGAACTTACATAAGTTCGAAATCCAACACATTCGAACTTAAGACAAATTAGAATTTATTTTAAAAACATTCGAATTTAAAGAAATTTGAGGATTATGTTCGAACTTGACTGACTTCGAACTTGTAGATATTTCAACAAGTTCGAACTTTCTGACAAGTTCGAACCCGAAGAACATGTTCGAAGTCGGTCATTTTCAAACTAAAATCCAAGATTTTAACCCCATTTGACTTAAAAACTGTATAATCTAGTCCTATTGGGTTCTAATCGAAGTTATATGAGATTTATTTGAACTTTTACCGGTCAAAACTTGTGATTTTAAACCACATAGTTTAAACCAAAATAAACATCAAATACACTCGATTTTTGCCATAATTACGTCCTAAACTACATATACTTTGTATAATAATGATTACTATACCTAAATATACGTGTATGTTCGAGAAATGAAAGCAAAACTTCGAGGAATAGGAAGAAATTCGAAGACGACAAGTTCGAAGAACAAGTTCGAAATCGCCGGACACAAGTTCGAATGAAGAAATTTTAGGGTTGGTGCCTTAAATGAAGTACTGTTGACCTATTTATAACAACTACCTTCGAACTTTGGCATAAGTTCGAATTTCCTGACAAATTCGAAGTTAAGCTCGAATTTGTCTGAATTTCGAACTTAAGTGAAAATTTTGAAAATACATGAATAAAATTCAACTTTTTCAACTTTTTCGTGTAACGGAATTTTACAAACTTTGCAGAATCATTCACACTAAGCAACAGATTTTCACGCAATATTTGTTTATTCAACTAAAAATGCATCCTAGTAACTTTGACCTTTTTCCTAATTGAATAAAATAAAATAAAATAAAAATAAAATTTGAGTAAACAGAACACTTAAGCTACTCAAAAATACTTTTAATAATTTACGACCTAAACTAACAGAATATTTTTACGAGATAGTCAAAGAAGGTTCAATCAGATAGTGGTGTCAAACGCACTTTCAGTATTACACTTTCACACTTAGGAATTTTTGATTCCTTTGATTGTTTGTCGTGATATACATTTCAAGTCGATTGTCGGTATGATTTTCACTTTAAACATTTTACACTTTGGAATATCCCTTGTCCTTTATATTTATCAAGAAACTACCTTACGTGTCGCATACTTAGATATACTTCTATGATCAAGGTAGACACACAATGATTATAACTTCTCCGTATTGCAAATTTTCTTTAAAAGGCAAATGTCAGACACACTTCTGTATTTACATACAACAGATTGTCTTAGTTTGTCTTAAAGTTTATTTGAAGTTAGCAAGACAGCGGTGACAGGTCTGTACTTACCTACAACAAAGCGACTTATCTTGTTAACTTGAGTCAAAGCAGAGGTGACAGGTCTGTACTTACGTACAACAAATCGACTTATTTTGACTCCCTTTTCTTTATCAAAGTTTTTCTTTTCTTTGCTTTTCTTTAAGATGTATTTGATGTTGCTATACATCCCCCAGAAAGTTTGCATACCTCATTTAGAATCATTTTCTGTATGTCTCTAACATAGAAATTAAGACCATTTGGTCATACATCTAAGCTAGTTACACATAAGACTTTTTGTTGAATATTTTATTAGTGTCAGAGATTTCGTGTATGTATTATGCCTACCAACATATCAAACAGGAAAATGTATATCACTTAGAATTTAAGGTGTATTATGTATGAAAGCTTCACACTTAGAGATTGTTTCGACTGTGCTAATTTTCGTCACTTTGAACCTATGTATCTAAGACTTAACTCATTTTTTTTCTAATATTCTCCTTTTTTTTGAACTTTTTATGGTTTTCTCTCTTTTTTTTGTTTTTCATTTTTAAGATAAGCTAATAAACTAACCTACTAACTTACTATAAAACGAAATAAATAATACTTAAACACTAACTTACTTTAAAAAGAAAGAAAAATATATTAAGGTCAAGTTACTCTGGATTACGCATACCATTCAGTTGAACTAACAACTCAAAGCGTGACTTATCAAAAGCTTTAGTGAATAAATCAGAATTATTATCTTCCGTTGCCACTTTTACCAGTTTTATTAAGTTCTTTTCAGCACAATCACGTATAAAATGATGTCTTACGTATATGGGCTTTGTTTTACTGTGTTTAACTGGGTTATTAGTTATAGCAATTGTAGATTGATCATCTATCCTAATGGGAGTATGAGTGTAAGTCAAACCGTAATCCCACAATTGTTGTTGTATCCACAAAACCTGTGAACAGCAACTACCAGCAGCTACATATTCGGCCTCGCACGTTGACACGACTACCGAAGTCTGTTTCTTGCATTGCCAGGATACGAGCCTCCCTCCAAGGAACTGAAAACCTCCAGTTGTTGACTTCTTGTTCAAGCTGCAACCTCCAAATCTGAATCCGTGTATGGGTCCAATTCCAGATCGCCATCAGCGTGATACCAAAGTCCCAGCTTCGGTTTCCACTTGAGGTATCTCAGATTTCGCTTCACAGCTTTCATATGCATTTCTTTCGGATTGGCTTGAAACCTAGCACAAATACACACAACAAACATTATGTCAGGTCTAAAACCAGTTAAATACATGAGTGATCCGATCATGGCCGGATATATAGTTGGATCCCCATAAGTATCACTTTCTGTACCCGGTCCGAGATTGTGATTCACTTGAATCGGAGTACTGAAGTGAGCAGTTAGCTTTGTTCCTTCCATTCCGAAGCGCTCTATAATATCGTAGACATACTTCGTCTGATGGATAAACACGCCCTCCTTCATCTCAAATTTTTAATTCATCACCTTCTCGAAATCATTGCACATCTGCTCGTCTAATGACCCGAAAATGATGTCATCCACGTACACTTGTACCAAGATAAAATTTTCTCCCTTTCTTTTCACGAACAATGTACTATCAATTCTACCTCTTTCAAACCCGTTGTCCAAAAGATGAGTTGATAGCGTCTCATACCATGCCCTTGGTGCCTGATGCAATCCATACAGAGCCTTATCAAGTCGATACACTCTGTCGGGAAACTTCGGATCAGTGAACCCATGCGGTTGTTCGACGTACACCAGTTCCTTCACCTTTCCATACAGAAAGGCACTTACATCAAGTTGATAGACTTTAAATCCTTTGAAGGATGCAAAGGCCAGAAACAAACGGATTGCCTCAAGCCTTGCCACTGGTGCAAACACCTCGTTTTAATCTATTCCCTCTTCTTGGTTGAATCCCTTTACCACAAGTCTTGCCTTGTTGCGAGTAACAATACCCCGATCGTCTCTCTTGCACTTAAAAACCCACTTGGTTCCTATTGCAACTTCTCCTCGAGGTAACGGTACTAACTCCCACACTTCAAGCTTTCTGAATTGTGACAGTTCTTCTTGCAATGCTTTAACCCAAGAGTTATATTTCAGTGCCATTTACACATTCTTCGGCTCTACTTGTGAGATAAAACACGAAAAAAGGCAAGTGTGAAAAGCCTCGGAGTAATTAATCATCGACAACAGCACTGTGTTGTTATTCAAACTACTCCTAGTTCTCACACCAGAGTGTTGATTTCCTATGATGCTCTCAACTGGATGATCCTTGTTTATCCTCGATGTTTCAATCTCATCGAACCTATGATTATCTTCTAAGTTTGATCCTATTTCACCTAACGGGGGAATGACCTCAGACGGTACATTTTCTTCCTCATGATCATTGTCTTCGGAAGTAGAAGTAGTAGTCTGATTCTCGTTTGTAGGTAACTCAGAATCATTCTTTGCTGGAGACCCATCTTCTGTCATTGTAGGCTCAGAAGTTGATGGAATGCTTATCTTTGGAAAACCTTGACCGTCGTCATTCAGATTTAATGACAATAAGTCATTTTCAATTGTACCTGCATTTCCATCCAAAGAAATGTTAAATGATTCAAACAAAGAGTCATAATCAAATATCCATTCCGGACCAGTTTGGGGTTCATGTGTATAACTTATTATATCAATGTTATACACAATTTCTACCGTACCGTTTGTTTTGTTAAAAACCCTTTTGTTTGGTGAGTTAGGCACATAACCTAGAAAATAACCTTCGTCAGCCTTCTCACCAAACTTAGGTTGATGTTTCGTTTTCATTAACGTACACGGTACCCCAAACGGTTCAAAGCCAGTTAAATTTGGTGGTCTTTTATTCAGAACTTCATAACAGGTTTTGTTCAGTGATTTGACAGTAAGGACCCGATTTAAAACATGACAAGCGGTATTCACTGCCTCCCCCCAAAACATGGTAGGAAGCTTTGAATCCGAGAGCATGGTCCTTGCTGCCTCAATCAAAGTCCTGTTCTTCCGTTCTGCCACCACATTTTGTTGTGGCTCATATGGTGCACTAAATTGATGCACTATGCCTTTGGAAAGGCAATATACACCAAATACTGTGTTTTTAAACTCTGTTCCATTATCACTCCTGATACGTTTTACCCTCGTCCCATAGGAGTTTTCGACTTGGTCTAAGAACCCAATCAACTTTGCAGCTGTTTCGTCCTTCTTACCTAAAAAGAAAACCCATGAAAAACATGAGTAATCATCAGTGATGACTATACAGTACCAACTACCACCTATACTCCTTTTGTGGATAGGTCTGAATAGGTCCATATGCAACAAATCGAAAGTGGAAGCTATTGAGTTCTGAGCCGTAGACTTGTGTGACTTCTTGTGTTGTTTGCCATTCTTGCACGGTACACACTTGTCTTCAAACTGAAATCTCTTCAGCAGGACACCTTGCACCAGTCCATGTTTAGTGATGTAGTACATTTTCCTCAGGTGCAAGTGTGGCATGCGTCTGTGCCATAGAATGGATTCCGTCTCTGAAGCTTTGGATAGAAGACATATTGGTCCCACCGATGAATCCGATTTATTCATCTCTAGCATGTACAAATCATTCTTCCTTAGGGCCTTATCTGTATCCACTCTTCAGGTACTTTAAATCCTGGTTTTAGCACTAACGCCTCAGTATCAGTGAAAATCACTAAGTTCTTCTTATCACAGATTTGAGATACACTAATGAGATTGTGATCAAGTTTATCAACATGGTAAACTTGATCAAGTTTGATAGTCGTATTAGTGACCACTCCAGTACCAGTGATATTTCCTCCTTTGTTTCCAGCGAATGATACGAATCCCCTGTTCCCCCCCTTAAAGTCTGTGAGTAGACTCCTTTCCCAGTTATGTGCCAAGAGCAAACACTGTCGACAAACCACTTGTCGTTTAGACCTGTAGTTATCTCCTGCACATGAAAGAAAAGAGGTTAGTTATCACGGGGAACCCAAGCCATGACTGACTTGGTAATACCATTCTCATCCACATACGTGACACATTGCTCACTTAATCGTAAGTTCTTTGGTTAAAGCCTCAACATGCTCATACATCAGTTCTATCCTGACACATTGCTCACTTAATTTGTCTTTTAGAACTACAACATCTTGAGCATCTGCTTTCAGCTTATTCTTAAGACCTTCTTTAATATCTAAAAGACTAGCATTATCTGATTTTAAGGATTCTATTTGAGCAGTTAAATTGTTAAGTGTTTCTAGAACTAAATTCAATCTATCATTGGAAGTAGCACATAAAACACAAAAATCACGGAATGTAGAAAAGTTCAGAATTACCTTCCTGTGAACTGATTCCACGTTCGCCGTTTGTGTGGCAAACTCCAGAATAGTCTGATTGTCTGATTTTCCACCAACACAGGACTTGTATCACTCTTTTCATTGTCCTCTGTGAATTCCTCTGCTTCGACATCCCCAGTCTCTGTCACTTTAGCAATGGAGGCTCTAGCATTCGACTCCGGATGTGAACTCCAATCATACGTCCCATCAAGCTGTCTGTCCGATGATACGTTTGTTAACAGACCAGCGATGTTCGCTTGATTACCCGAACTAGCAGATTGATATCTTCCCTGAGATTGATTCTGATAGTTTTCAACCTTGGGTCGTTGATACTCTCGAGCAAAGTGTCCTAATCCCTGGCAGTTATAGCACTTAACCTTTGATTTGTCGAACCCAATTTTATTGTTGCTAACGTTCAGATTTCTGCCTGTTCGTTTTATGAACCTTTTGACTCTCTGAGTCACCATGGCCAGTTGCCATTGAATATCCATTTCTTCCAAATCATCAGGATCCACCTGATCATAGTCCTCTTCGCATAACACAGGATCGTTAATTTTTCCTTGTAAACAATTTCCATATGCTGCAACAAACGAAGCCAAAAGATTAAGATGATTTTTGGCTGATTGTGCACTCATAGGCATCTTTGTGTACTGTTGAGAAGTAGATGCTGAGTGAGTCAGTTTCTCTTCCGGTTTAGAATTCCCTAAGAAAGCCCGACTGCTTGTGTCTTCTACTTCTGCTGGAGTAGACGCTTCACCCCCGTTAAGAAGGCTGTAGCTGTTTTCAGTTCACTTGCGATAGAAGGTTTTGACTTTCCAAAATACATCTCTGGATCTTGGACTTGGTCATATTCTCTCTCATTCTTAAGTAACTGAAAGTTGTAAGCCCTCAGCGTACCAATGACTCCTTCGAGAGTAAGAGTTTCGAATTTGTCCTCATCATGCTTAATAAGCGCTGTGTACATCTCCCAATTCGCTGGTAAAGCATCTAGAAGTTTCTCTATCTTCTCAATTTCACGATACTCGACATCGTGATTATCCAGCTCCGTCAATAAATGGTAGAACCTTGTAATTGTCTCATCCAGTTTTTTGTTTTCCAATGCTTTGAAAATAGCGAACTGTTGTTTCAGCATCTCGGTCCTCCCCTTTCGAACCCTCGGATTTCCCTCACATCGTTTTCTCCAGTGCATCCCATAGCAATTTAGTTGTACGATGATTTCTGAAAGTGTGTAGAATCTCCTGAGGTAGTGCCATGTGGATAATTGAAAATGCTCTGTTCTCGGCCTCATACAGTTTCCTGTCATCATCCTTCATCTTTTGATATGTCAAGACTCTCTGACGGCCCTCAAACTCCTGAGTAGGTGGAATGTATCCCTCATCGATACAGATCCACATTTGCATGTCATTGAAATGCGCAAAGTCAGCAAACCTATCCTTCCACCAGTAGTAGTCTTCCAATCTCATCAGTTTTGGCGGAGAATTTGCCTTGCCTACTTCATGGTCCATTTCGATAACTTTTGCAAACTAGTCATTCTTTCTAAACTTTTTGAATTAGAACTTAATTAATTTAATTTGAAATTAATTTAAAATAAACCCTTTCGAACTTGAGTATGTTCGAATTAGTTTAATAATAAATTCGTTTCAAATTAAATTCGAAATTTAGTAAGTTCGAAATCAACAAATTCGAAATTCTGACAAGTTTGAGATTTCTGACAAGTTCGAAGTCTGGCAAATTCGAATGCTAGCAAATTCGAATCTCAGCAAAATTCGAATGAAATCCTAACGCAAGTTCATGAGGAGCGTATTTTCTGACAAGTTCGAAATTTCAGTCAATTTCGATCTAACCCTAATACCCCCAATGTTCGAGCGCCGCAAGTTCGAAAAACGGCTAAAAGTTTGGTTTTTTCAAGTTTTCAGTTTAAACCAATATTTTTAAGACTAAAAATACTGATTTCGACCAAAAAGGTGAACCAATGTGAACTTTTCTCCGTTGTCTTGCTTGTATAACTCGAAAAACTAACTAAAGATGTGATTTTCCCGTCCAAAACGCCAAGAAACCACAGATGTTGATTACGAACATGAAGAACACTAAGAACACCCTTATGGCTCTGATACCACTTGTAAGGTCACCTACCTATGGATCTTATCTGGACGCGACGCCATCCAACGAGTGCGGAATCCTCGTTAGCGGTTTGACGGATAGACCAACCACACGAAACACGGAGACACACACGATGATAGACGCAACCTAGAACGGCACGTGATTCTCTCCAAGAACACACACAAATACCTCTGTTTGTTCGTAATCGCCCTCTCCTCTAATTCTCTGCAAAAGTTAATAATTAAAACGAATTAACACTTAAATATAACCCCAGATTCGAACTTGCTCAGGACAAGTTCGACAAGGCCCAAGGCCCACGAACTTGTCCTCCATAAGTTCGAACCAGTGACTTTAAACTTACCTTTGAACTTATCTTTGAACCTATGTTTGAACTTATTGTAAAACATCAATTACAACCAAGTTCAAACATACATACAATCAATATCAAACATATAAAAAACATATAACAAACACATATAATATGCAATTACGAATAAATTGACTATTACAAAATATCATCTATACTTAGACTGTTATTGTCACACAGGATGCACTAAAACAAGCTTCTTTTTTGCCGAATTCGTTCATCAGATAACAGCGCCCAGTCGCGAAAGGTTTTTGCTATATCCGCGCTTTGTGATGATTATAATCCGTCACTACTTGCAGAACTTGCCACCTTCACCTGAAGTGGTTGTTGTAGCTGGAATTGACAAGAGGATTTTTGCTGACTGCCAAAGTCATAGTCAGAGAAGGGCAAAGAATGTCTGACCACAGATCACTCCACTGTTTGGAGCTCTGCTTGATCCTGATTTTATTGCTCCAGCTGGAGACGCATGGTTAGAAAACGAGCCACAATGTCAGGCAGTGGCACAAGAAGCAGCAGCTCCCGCCCATCCTCCGCCTAGGTCAGAACCGGCAGCTGTGGCTACTACTCCAGTAGCTCAAGCTGATCCGAGATAAGAGGCGTTAGAAGACATTTTTGCACAAGGGGGAGCAGCTCAGGAAGCGATTGCCGAAGAATTGATTCAGGATATCCTTCACCCTCCTGAAGCACCGGGAAATATTTGTGAAGATATTGAAAACTATCAGCCGGAAGAGTCTAATGTGGCTGTGGGGACAGATTCGGAGATAGATTCCGATAATGCTAGTGATGTCAGGGAGGCGGCAAATCCGATGACATATCTAGGTCGTTATAAATCTAGACTTGTTGTGCCGCCACACACTGAACAACAACAGTTGTGGCACCTCCAAGATGAAGATGAGGATGATGCATCATACGAGCCAGAAGAACACGGTTTGGTTTCCAGACATCAAAGGGCAAAAAGACAGAGATTAGATCAAGCTATGCCTTCCACCTTAGCATCCACCATTCCACCAGAAACCACCATAACCACTCCATCCACATCCACGTACACCAACAACTAAGCCTTCTTCAACTAAAAGCTCAAGTTGATGTCCAAATAGTCCAAATACTTCAACTTACAAGGGCAGTCGAAGAACTACAATAGCATAATGAAAATCTAGATCAGATAGTGGCTGCCCCAACAACAACAAATAGCAACTCTTCAGGCCCTTTTGGCGCAGCTATTGAAATATCGTGCAGCTCAGGGGGAGAGTTGTAGAGGTGACGAGTTGAGGGGAAGTCAGAGAGAAGATGAAGGAGACATCCCAAGTGCGCAAAAAGACAGTGAGCTAGCAGATATTTCTCAACAACAGACTGCTCAGCAAGCTGATCTGCAGGGGCAGCCCGGATCATCAGGCAATGACAGGGGTAAAGGCAAGGCTCCCGAAGCTTCAGAAATTGTTGAGGACGAAATGATTGGAGCCTTGGCTGGGTTGGAAGATGATGATATAAGATTTGATTTTGAAGATGACTTGGATCAGGAAGAGCTTGAGGAAGGAGAATTTATTCCTGAGGATATACCTGAATGGAAGTCAAATGATGAGGTGGTCTTAGATGATGATGATAATGTAAGCAACCTGTTACTGAGCAATATGTAAATATAGATCAGAATCCGATAGATCCAGAAGTGCTGAGATCCAGTGAGAATTCATTTTTCATTCAATTCATATCAACATTAATACAATCATATGAACAATTATCATCAACACATTAAACCGAATGCTTGTATTAAGAGAGAAAAGATATTACATTGAGTTCACGGTTTCTTGCTAAACAATCTTCTCTCAACATGCATTCACCTGTCCACACACATCATCCGTATCCTATATTCCTATATATATACTCAATACAAAGTATTGAGTATTTACACAACCAACCCCTGTACTTTATACAATATAAATTTTTTTTAACTCTATTATAAATTGTACCCAACAATCTCCCCCTTAGAGATGAAAACAATTTTCAATTAAAGTTCTCTGTTCAGGTTGATTCTTTTCTTGAATCTTTTTCTTTTCTTTGATCTCTGAATCTTCTGATAAAATCTGCTTCTTTATTGTCTCACTCTGATTTTCACATCTCTTCTGTTCTGATCTTCTCTTTTCTTGTAAGCACACTCCCCCTTGGATCATGAATAGCTTTTAAATCTCTTCCTTGATCAATTGTCTTGAGATGATGTAGCAATCGTCTTCAATTGACTTCAATCTACTCAACAGTTGTCTCTGAACTCTAGCTTTTCTCCCCCTCAAGATGATCATAAGAAATATGAACATCATGCAAAGTATTCAGAGACATTAATGCATTGAATATACAGCAGATGAAATACAACACCAATTACAACTCAGAAATTATTACAAATTGATTTTCTCCCCCTCAAACTGATATCCCTCCCCTATACTAAACAGATTTATCTCACTCCCCCTCAAACTGATAAATTTTCTTTACAAAAGAAAGTCGAAGCTTTTCAACTTGACTTGAGGAAAATGAAACAAATTCATTTGTGAAATAACGAGTCCATGTCCACATAGGATTCCTGTTTGCACAATAGACTTAATCTATGTGACCTACTTTCAGCACTGGCATGATGTTAACACTTAGTCACCTTTCAATGGCTCCCTTAATTATGTGCGAGGAATTGCATTCCAAATAGTCATCGTGAAATCCTTTATCAAGAAAGAATCACTCATATTTGTTCCCGCTTAGTCACTTTGGACTAGCAGTTTATAGTCACGCAGACTGTTAGTCTCGATGTGTCCTATAAGTGTATATAATCAGCTCTAGACACAATGTGCATCAAATGAAATTGGAGACCGGAGCAAATGTCTTCCTTGTTTCAATATCAATAATATCCAAATGATATATCGATAGAAATGTGGTATAACTCCGTGATTATTGAAACAGAAATCTTTTGAGAGATAACTGAGTAGTTGGTGGGGTTAAGTGCATGCGTCACTGGGTCCATGACGTCTTTTTCAATATCATGTCACCTAGGGCTTGATAGACTATGTGGATTACCCAGCCGACACGGTGTAGGTATGATTATCTTTTCTTCAAATCCTTTCTCAACTCTCAGCTCTCAGCATTTTTCAATTACGCCCCCTCCGTCACACTTTTTCAGAATTAAAATCAGTCAGCTTTATAGAGAAAGCATGATCTAATGCACCACCATCTCCTGTCAATATATCCCTCACATTTAAAATTTATCTCTGCTCGACCCTGTCAGTATCCCGTGATAACTGACACTTCTCAACCAATAGACCTAAAGAACCCTCAGCCACACAAACTACAGTTGGTTTGCTTCTTGGGTAGGTCTTCCGGTTCTGGTTAGACCATAGAAGCGATATTTATGCCTATCACATAGTTAGGTGCATAATCGGAGTCAGCAGAAGTAATCTTAAGCATTTCAGCTCATGGGATATCATACAAATACTGATTAGAATTTTCAGCTCAAATGAATTAGGAGATGAAATTGAGAATGAATTTGGGGAATGATGAGTTGGTAGATATCAGAATGAAATGGAAAATCTGATATAAAATATGAAATGAATCAGATTTTCATGAAAAAACTAGCACTTGGAAGAATATGAAAGTGATTGGAAGAATTCAGAATACATGGGAGACAAATGAATGAAATCTCAGAAGAAATGAGATTATGAAAATCAAAGAGATTTGATCAATTCATCTCAATGATAGATTCAGAGAATCAGGAAAAAAATTTCTTTTCAGCTCAAAAATTATTTTTATGTGTGTATCAAATATTTTCGTGAAAAATCACACACAGTTTTCAAAAATGTCATCGTCAAAGTGCGTCTGAAACTCTCCCTGGAAATAAGCACACACAGTTAGTCAACTCATTGAATTGAAATCAGGAGCAAAAAATTATAAAAATAAAACTCCCTCTTGGTCAAGTTCAGCTTCGGAGTTGAATTCAGGGCAGGAATTCCAGAAAGATTTGCCTTTCAGATTCGGGTTCTAATCAGAGGTGATTAGTAGCAATTTGTCGTGGAAGCTCGGGTTTCAGACTGAAGTAACTGAAAACCATTATCTTGAGTTCTGTACTGAGAAGTACAAAATCCAATGTCCAATGAAGACCAGGTTCTAGTCTGATATGACTAAAACCATTCTGGGTTCTACTCTGATGTGAGTAGAAACCTTTTGAACTGAAGAACGAGTCCTGAACTGAATTGAACAGGAGCCATTGTTGAATTGAAGAACGGGTTCTTATCTGAAATGAAAAGAAACCTATAACCTGCAAATTTTAAGATGTCTTTGGTATCCAAACAGATTTGGATCCAAACTTGTTAGCGCTCTTGTGTACCCATTTCAAAACGGGTTTTGGTACCCACTTGTACTTGGGTTTAGGTACCCATTGCAAGTTATAATTATCAGCTACTCTTTCAAAAACAGAAAACAAATTTCTTTGAGTATTTGAGGATTTAATATCTGAGTGTCTAAAGAAACTTGACTTTGAATGTTTAGAGTTTTCTGAACTCTTCTTTCTGAAAAACTGTCCGGTTCTGGCCTGTTTTTGGTAATACGTGATTGTTTTCTTTGAAAATGTTCTTTGATTAGTCGGACTAGTATTTCCAAAAACTTTAAAAAAATTAGGCTTTGAAGATTCACTTGTGTAAATCTTAACCGGAAGTTGTTCAATGATTTTATCTTTGCCTTTGTGTATCTTGAGAAGATACTTTAGTTTCAGATCTGAAGAAGAAAAACCAGAGTGATCAACATTGGATTTTAAACAAGCTGAAGGAATCTCAACCTTTGATTCTTTTGAAGAAGGAGAATCACTAATTTGTTTGGTAAGATGAAGTATCTGATCTTCTAATCCTTTGATAATGACCAAATAAGAATTTCTGTATTATCAATGATTGATAGTCAGTTCTAAAAGATTGTTCTTTGATTAAAAACATCTTTCTTTCATCTTCAAACAATTTAGATTTAGCTTTAAAATCTTGTTCTTTCAGTAAGAACTCATGTCTTTCTTTCTCAAGGGAATCTTTAGTTAAAGATAACTCTTTTTCAAGAGCAACAAATTCTTCAGATTTGTTAAAAAATCAATTTTGATCAGTATCATTTGACTTCGAAAGTAATTCTTTAAGATCTTTAACTTTCTTGAAAAGATCAGATCTTTCAGGCAAAAGATATTTGAGTTGAGTTGCAGTTTGAAAATTTTCTTGTTTCAGAGCATCAAGTTCTTTAAGTAATTCAGATATTTTCAATTGATGAGCACAACTCTCAGAGATTTGTTTATCTTTTAAGCTCTGAATTTCTTCGTTCAGTATTTGTACTTCACGTAACGCCAAATGTTTATCAGTATTTAACTGAACAAGAATGTCATAATTGTTCTTACTAATCTTTTCAGATTCAGTAAGTTTGACAATCAGCTCACACTTTGACAATTGCTCAAATTCCATTATGAAATGCAGAAAAATGAACTTCCAAGATCTTTTATGGACTTATGAAAATTTTAATGAATCTTGATTGAAGAAAAATGAATCTTGAATGATTAATTTGTTAAAAATCAGCTCTGATTTGACTTTTTGAGGTTGAAATTTTAGATTTTCTGCAGAAAAATGCCCGTAACTTTTTTCTGGAGTGGATTTGGGCCTTGAAAATTTTGCCGGTTCTAAAAATCATAGATCTCTGTTCAAGCTTCGATTTGACGTATGGAAAGGCCTTCTAAGGATGTTCCAGTCAAAAGTTATGGCCAATTTAAGCAGTTAAGGTCAAACAGTCAATAGTATGATGAAACTCGAATGAATAAGGACTCAACTCGAATGAAGTGTAATGAAACTCGATTGAAACACTATCTAACTCGATTGAAGAAGGATGAAACTCGAATAAGCTTGATGAAACTCGAATGATGAAGCTTGAAACTCGATTAATGAAGCATAAAACTCGATTAATGAAGCTTGAAACTCGGATAATGAAGCATAAAACTCGAATAGAATATAAAGTTCCTCGATTTACTTTCTTTGATCAACTCGAATGCCCTCTTTATAAAACTCGAATGCCTTCTTTATAAAACTCGAATGTCTTCTTTATAAAACTCGAATGACACTACGAATTTAGTTATGCCCGAGTTTTATCATTTTTCAACAAAAACAAGATCAGATCCAAACTTTTTTAACAAAAGTCCATGAAATGACCTCAAATTGATTTCGAAGGTTCGTTTTAATAGCAGAAACAACTTTTGTGAAATCACTTTGGCTAATTCTCGATTAAAAACCAAAAATCAACCAAAAACCTCAAGAACACACACTTTTTCAAAAAATCTGAAAATTCTCAATTGAATTCTGTGTGTTTGGAATTAAAATTTGATACTTATATCATTGAATTCGTCTTTAAAATTCGCACCTTCGATCAAATATCAGATCATTTCATCCACAAAATCAAAATCCTCAGTTGATTTTCGGATTTTCAAAAAAATGAATATAACAGTGTTCTTAAAAAAATCGATTTCAGATTCAAAATTCACTCAAATTCAGCCATATTAGGCTCTGATACCAATTGTGAATTCATTTTTCATTCAATTCATATCAACATTAATACAATCATATGAACAATTGTCATAAACACATAAAACCGAATGCTTGTATTAAGAGAGAAAAGATAGTACATTGAGTTCACGGTTTCTTGCTAAACAATCTTCTCTCAACATGCATTCACCTGTCCACACACATCATCTGTATCCTATATTCCTATATATATACTCAATACAAAGTATTTAGTATTTACACAACAACCCCTGTACTTTATACAATATAAATTGTTTTTAACTCTATTATAAATTGTACCCAACAATCTCCCCCTTAGAGATGAAAACAATTTTCAATTAAAGTTCTCTGTTCAGGTTGATTCTTTTCTTGAATCTTTTTCTTTTCTTTGATCTCTGAATCTTCTGATAAAATCTTCTTCTTTATTGTCTCACTCTGATTTTCACATCTCTTCTTTTCTGATCTTCTCTTTTCTTGTAAGCACACTCCCCCTTGGATCATGAATAGCTATTAAATCTCTTCCTTGATCAATTGTCTTGAGATGATGTAGCAATCGTCTTCAATTGACTTCAATCTACTCAACAGTTGTCTCTGAACTCTAGCTTTTCTCCCACTCATGATGATCATAAGAAATATGAACATCATGCAAAGTATTCAGAGACATTAATGCAATCATATGAACAATTATCATAAACACATAAAACCGAATGCTTGTATTAAGAGAGAAAAGATAATACATTGAGTTCACGGTTTCTTGCTAAACAATCTTCTCACAACATGCATTCACCTGTCCACACACATCATCCGTATCCTATATTCCTATATATATACTCAATACAAAATATTGAGTATTTACACAACCAACCCCTGTACTTTATACAATATAAATTGTTTTTAACTCTATTATATATTGTACCCAACAAAAAGTATGAAAAGACCAGAGAAAGCAGTGGCAAAAAGTTTGAAAAGTATGATAAGCCTGAGAAGTTTGCTAAGAAGGAAGTCGAGCAAAAATGTTACAACTGTGGAAAGCCAGGATATTTTGCAAGAGAATGCAGACAGCCAATAGTAAAGAATTCTAATTACTACACTTAGAAGGCTTTGTTTGCCAAACAGAGTGAAGCCAGAAAGGCACTAAGGGCGGAAGATGACCACTGGCTCAAACTATCTAAAGATGAGGATATTCTGGAAGAGGATGCTCACATATGCTTGAAGTCAGAAGTTTTTAATGAATCTGAACAAAGTGAATCTGCTATGATTGCCAAGGAGTATGGGTCTGTTTGACCGATGATGCTATGAATAAGCTCATGAGGCTATGAACTTATGAGAATAAGTTCATGAGACATAGGCTACGAACTTACGGCTCATAAGTTCGTACGAACTTATCCTTGATAAGTTCATACGAACTTATCTGCATGGGCTTTAACTTATAAGTTCATGGGCTTGGGCCATGCACGAATTTAAGGGTTATATCATGAACTTATTTTTTCAAATTAGAGAGCAAGAGCAGATGAATATAGAGAGTTTCATAGCATTCTTACGGAGCGATACATCGTGTCGGGTTGATACTTGTTCGGCTAGCATCGTGTTTGGTTCCGTGATCCGATGTGATCGATCTGTCAATGTTAAACGAGGAATCTACACTCATTTGATGCCATCACACCTTGATAGATCCGTAGAGGGTGGACCTTATAACCAGGAGCATGAGACGGCTATTGACAATAATGTGCTTAAAGGATTTTGTTTGGATTAATGTTTTGTTTGTGAATGTAATACAGGGTTTGTTTTATAATTTCTTGATTCTTAGTTTGTATATACATAGAATACGGTATCGTAGCTTTACTGAACTTTTGCACGGAATTTTCAAATTGTACGAGTAGGTCTTCATTGTTTTTTGTGCAAGCTTTCCACGAACTGTATTGTAATCTCTCATCTCTCAATCTTAATCATTCGGTTATTTATGTTAGATTGTGTTCTTTATTGTTTGATTCATAATTGTGATTGTTGTTATTGAAATATCAATTGGTATCAGAGCCTAATATGGCTAAATTTTGTGATTTTTGAATTTGAAAAATCAGTTTTGACGAACACTGTTCCATCCATAGTTTTTCAAAATCTGAAAACAATTAAGGTTTTTGATTGAGTGGATGAAATGAAGTAATTTTTGGATCGAAGGTGCGGATTTTAAAGACAAATAGATTGATATAAGTTTCAGATTTCAACTCCAAACACACAAAAAGTAATTTGAATTTTTTGATTTTTCGAATTTTTTGTGTTCTTACTGATTTTTGTTTAATTTTGGACATTTGATCTGAAATTAGACAAAGCTTTCTCAAAAAAAGTGTTTCTGTGTGAAAACCACACACTCGATATTAATTTGATGTCAATTGGTGGATTTCTTTATTGAAAATTGTGATTTTAAACTTGGTTTTTATCATTTTCTGGTCAAACTCGGGTAACACTAAATTTTAGTTTTGACCGAGTTTTGCAAAGAAAGAATCAAGTTTGATCAACATATTGACCGAGTTTCATCAAAGAGGTGACCAAGTTTGACCCTTTATCGAGTTTCATTCTTCATTGATCGAGTTTGATCCTTCATAGATCGACTTTGATCCTTTATTAAACGAGTTTGTGTACTCTTTCATTCGAGTTTGTTCATATTCACTTCGAGTTTCATTCACTTGTGCTCAGTGTTCAATCAGAAATCACTCATAATTCCATAATAAGATCTTGGAAGTTCAGTATCAACAATGCACAATGTCGAAGGACGCACTAGCCATGGGTTCAGAAACCAAACCTCCAATCCTATATAGAGGAGAGTATGTTCAATGGAGGGAGAGGTTTCTCGAGTTTATAAGTTTTCATGATTTATCTTATGAGATGCTGACCTCATTGAAGGATGGTCCAACAAGATTTTTTGTCACAATTCCCCGCAGTACCAAATGGGAATCCCCTAGTCCCTGAAAGAACATAAGAGGTTCCAACTACTAATCTATCAGAAGCTCAGAAAAGAAGGAAGTTAGGTGACAAGACAGCAAGGAAATCTTACTACTCTCAATCCCAAATGACATATACATCAGCCTGAAAAACAACCCCACAGCATAATCCATCTGGGATGAGTTGTGCAAACTGATGAGGGGCTCAGATAAAGATGCTACAAACAGAGCAAAGAATAGTTTAATGTCATTTGAAAATTTCAGAGCAAGGGAAGGAGAATTGTTGGAGACCACATACTTAAATTTGTCAATCACGTCAGTGAGATGAAGAGAAATGGGGTTACAAAGTCTAATTTGGATATTAATGTCAAATTTCTGAATATTCTCAACCCTGAGTGCGACAAGTATACAATGATAATTCAATAGACCAATGAAATAGATGAGATGGACATCCATATAGTCTTTAAAAACTTAAACAACTATCAGGAAGTTGTTTTGAGGAAGGTATCAGAAAAGAAGCAAGCTGAAAAAATGAAAGTTGATCCACTGGCTCTCCTAGCAAACAAAAAGTATAAGTACAAGTTGAAGAAGGAGAAGCAAGTGATAGTTAGCAGCAGTTTTTCAGAATCTGAATCAACTGATTCGTCAGCAGACCCGGAAATAGAAGAGATGAAGAAACAGTTGGCACTCCTGACTAAGGCATTCCAAAAGAAATTCTATCGCAAACCAACAAATAACAAAATGTGATACAAGACTGGATCCAGAAAGTATGAGAAGATAGAAAAGTATGAAAAGACTGGAGAAAGCAGTGGCAAAAAGTTTGAAAAGTATGAGAAGCCTGAGAAGTCTGCTAAGAAGGAAGACGAGCAAAAATGTTACAACTGTGGAAAGCCAGGACATTTTGCAAGAGAATGCAGACAGCCAGTAGTAAAGAATTCTGATTACTACACTCGGAAGGCTTCGTGGCCAAACAGAGTGAAGCCGGAAAGGCAATAATGGCGGAAGACGACCACTGGCTCCAACTATCTGAAGATGAGGATATTCTGGACGAGAATGCTCACATATACTTGAAGTCAGAAGTTTTTAATGAATCTGAACGAAGTGAATCTGCTATGATTGCCAAGGTGTATGGGTCTGTTTGACCGATGATGAAGAAGAAGAGAAACAGGATACTGATTCAGAATCTGAATTGAGAGAAGATATGGTGTTGATGGCAACAGGAGGAGATGAGTGCAGCAAACAGCAAGAGGATGATGGGTCAGAATCAAATATTTCAGATCAATCAGAGATACCTGAGGTACATTCTAATCCTGACTCTAATGTAGATAACTCCTATGAGCTTGAACAAAAACTAGCTTAAATGGCTTACATGCTGAAACGATATGAAAAATCTTTAAAAGCCGAGAAAAAGAATACCCATTCATTGGAAAACAAATTAAGAGTAGAACAAGCTTTTGTGTTGGAGTTTTCCAAAGATGAGGCATTCCTGTTACAACCAGTGTCTAACATGGAAGAAAAATACAATGATCTCCAATTTGAGAACCAAAAGCTGAGTAGCAATATTATTGACTTAACGGAAAAACTGAAATTAGCTGAACTAGAAACTGCAAATTATTCTGTTAAATATAATTCGATCTTTGCTGAAAGAACGAAACTTTATGAGAAAAACAAATTCTTAGAAGATGAGTTTCTTAAAAGAGGTCAAACAGATCAAACAATCCATTTGAATCAACCAAAAGACACATATTTTTATAATTCTAAAGCTGATATTGGTTGCGAAAATCCTAAGTATCTAACGAAAGCAATTTCATGCTATCCAACTTTATATGATACTAGATACATGAACTTAGGATTAAAAATGGTATTTTTAAAAGCTTCAGAAGAAGTAGAATCAGGTGAACATCTGAAAAGGTTAAGAGAAGATAAAATGCAACTTAATCTGGATTATAACATTCTGAATGAAAAGTATAAGAATCCATCAAAACCAGAAGAGTATATCCAGACATATTTTGATAAAGATTTGTCTGAAAATATAGCTTTCACTCAAAAGCCATACATTCCAAACTCAATTCATGAGAAGATTAATTCTGATCTTGAATTGAAAATAAAATCTTTTGAGAATGAAAAAGTCATGTTTCAAGCTGTTATTCAAGATTTAGAGCTAAAACGTAAACAGCAGCCTAAACCCAAATCTCAACCTCATCAGACAACTTCAATCAAACCTGAGTCTATTAATTCTGAAAAGGAGTTTGATCTGTACATGAACTCTGAATTCAATTCTTTGGAAGATATGTTTGCCAAAATTGATGAATTTATAAAACCTCTTCATGACAAACAAACTGATAAAACTGAAGGCCCAGTAAGTATTTTGAAAAGAATACCTACAACTCCCAAGGTTGAATCAAATTCATCACCTGTTTTACAACGAAAGGAGAAAGCAAAAGTTTTTTTGGTACCCCTAAATTTGAAAAAGGTGAATCGTCTTTTTCAAAGGTAACAAATGCAAAGAGATTAGATACTAAAGGTAAGAAATTATTGCAGAATAAAGTTAATTCTAAATCTTCTAATTCTGGTTCTTCTGTTATGTCAGATAATACTGTTAAAAGATCTTCGAAGCAAGTGTGGTGAAAGAATCAAGTTGAATAGAAAAAGACCAGTTTTAGATAAGAGTGGATAATAATAGACAAAAGTAGAACAGATAGGACTAATTTTGTAGGAAAATCTCTCTGTAATAAATCAAATGTTAAACATTGTACCAAATATTCTCCTGCTGAACTGTTGTCTTTTAATTCTGTTAAATGCCATGCTTTGAATGCTAAATCATTGGATAATTCTAATGTGCAAGTGTGGGTAGAAAAGAACACGGTTCCCAATTTTAGACCGAAAAGGGTTCCGAAGAAACAAATTCCAAAACCAGTTCCTAAAAGAATTGTACAGAAATGGATACCCAAGAAAACTTTCAAAAAGTGGGTGTTTCTCTACCTGAAGTAACACCACAAGATTTACCTAAATCAAAAGTACCAACTATAAGTTGGTACCTCACTGTTTGCTTGGTCTTGTAGGTAAATCATGTGTGGTACCTTGATTCTGGATGTTCCAAGCACATGAGCAAACAGCGAGACACCCTCACAAATTTTGTGGATAAATTCTGTGGGACGGTCAGATTCGGCAAGAATTTTGTGGATAAATTCTTGGCCACAATTTATTCAGTATTGGCCAACTGTGCGTCAAAGGGTTGGAATTCAACTTTAAGGAAAATAGATGTAGCATCAGATCTGGGGAAGGGAAGGAAATCCTAGCTGGAACTAGGATGACTAATTTGTACCCCATAGACTTAGCAAACATAAATCTGAAATTAGATGTTTGTCTACTGTCCAAGGCATCTTCAAAGGAAATCTGGTTGTGACATCGCCGTCTTTCCGATCTGAACTTCAAAGAGTTGACGAACCTTGCAAAAGGAGGTTTAGTAAAAGGTCTTCCGACTCTCCGATTTCAAAAGAAGCAAGTTGTGTGCGGCCTGTGAGAAAGGGAAAACGGTGAGGGCTTCACACAAGTGAAAAGTTGAACATTCTTCAACTAGGTCTTTAGAGCTACTTCATATGGGTCTCTACGGGCCAATGAGAGTACAAAGCATCAATAAGAAGAAACTTGTTTTGGTGATCGTTGATGATTACTCAAGATATACATGGGTGTTCTTCCTGAGATTTAAGTCTGAAGCTACCGAGATTATAATTGACTTCATACGCAAGATACAAGTCAAGTTGCAGCTTTCTGTCTAGACGGTTAGATCTGATAATGGTACAGAATTTAAGAACAAATCCTTAAACACGTTTCTTAGTTCATTAGGAATATCGCATCAATTTTCGGCTGTTCGTACCCCTCAACAAAACGGTGTAGTTGAACGACGAAACATAACGCTTGTTGAATTTGCAAGGACGATGCTAGCATATTCGAATCTACAGCTTTTCCTCTGGGCTGAAGTTGTGGCTACTGCGTGTTTTACCCAGAATAGATTGATCATAAATAAACGTTTCAGAAAAACGCCGTATGATTTGATTAATAAACGAGTTCCTATGCTTGAATATCAAATTTCAAGTCTTATCATACAACATACAACATTTAATTTGAGTTTTAAGTGTTAAAATTTTCGAGTTCTTAAACCTTCTGAAAATCTGATTTTTGAGATTTAAAAAGTTGTGTTTAGAACAGATCCAGTAAAAAAAGTGTTCAAATGTTATTTCGAGTATATGAACAAGTCAAGGTTTAGGTAAAAAAGTCCCTAAAAACATTTTTGGAAATTTTCATTAGTGAAATGGGACTTAAAAAATTTTGTTTGTTCAAACTCGATCAAAGAATTAACCGAGAAAAACATGTATTTCTATCGAGTTTGATTATATTGCATCCAAGGAACTTAGTGTCTCTATCGAGTTTGACTATGAAGCATCCAAGAAAGATAGAGTGTCATTCGAGTTTGTCAAGTTTGGGACCTAAAATGTTTGAAGTATTTCAAACTCGATCAAAATATTATTCGAGACACTTTCAAGTTTCTATCGAGTTTGGCAATACTTTAACTGGATTATTTTTTATGTCATTCGAGTTTGGTGAAGTTTCTTTCGAGGTAGTTTAAGTTACATTTGAGTTTGAGAGTATTTCATTCGAGTTAAATTTTGTGTTACCCAAGTTCCATGTATAGTCACCCGAGTTGACTCTTTCTTCAATCGAGTTTGTTATAACTTCACCCGAGTTGACTCTAGTTTCAATCGAGTTTGTCCATTCTTCACCCAAGACTGTTTGTTTGTATTACGAGTTTTACCATGCGTCATCCGAGTTTGAGTTCAAAATTTCAAAATTTTTTCTAAGTATGGGAAATTTAATTTTCCAGAGAAATTTCACATTTTTCGAGTTAAATTTTTAAAATCTGTTTTACATTAACATTGGTCTCTATAATGATTGACTTTGGAGTCCTAACAGTAATATTTTAATATTATTGTTTGCAATCCTGATGCTTTAAACAATGTAACACAAAATTTTTTAAATTTCTTGATAAATGTTATATTTTTCTATCTGTAGGGTTCAGTTTGTTTACCTGATATATCTAACATGTTTGTTATTCTTACAGATGATAAATGGCTTCCCAAACCCCCACCCATAACTCAAATTCATCAGACTCCCATTCATCATCCAATCATGCTCAAGTTTCCAAACCCATAAAATCAGTTTTGGTTACCAGACCCTCACCATCATCTCCTACACGAGACACCAAACTTCTAAAGCCTAAACATTGCCCAAACCTTCTTGATAATAATCACCAGTTTGATCCGAATACAATAAAAGTCAGCCATTCGTTGATTGTAAAAATTCTTAAAGGTCACCCTCTCGGTTACCTTTTAAAATACAAGCCAACAATTCCAAAGATATACCTACACGAGTTTTGGCATACAATCAAATTCGTTCCTGAGGCCAGTGATCATCATTTCAAAGTCACCAATGATCAATATAAAGCCAAGATCACCCAGGCCAGACTGCGTCACAACCTGTTCCTACCAAGACGCATAGATACAATTAATTTCTCTGACTTTTGCGATTTTGAGGATTTTGTATCCGATGAACAGCTTTGTAGAGACATAATAAGCCATGGATATACAAAGCCTATAACCAAGAGTTTGATGTTCCACCACAATGATCTTAGCGGTGAATGGTATACTCTGTTCGAGATTCTGAACAGGTGTATGACCTCAAAACATACGGGGATTGATAGAGGAAGTCTACACTGCCTAAGGATTTTTCATGGAGTTGCTGATAATAAGCATTACGACTTCGCTCAATGCATATGGGAGGATCTTAAAGAACTGGTACTTGCAAAGAACACTAATCGAGCAAGGAAGTTTGTGCCCCTACAATGATTCATTCAAATTTTGATCAGAGGGATATTGAGGGCAAACGAAAAGATACCAAAAAGGACACATTCACAGAAGTGTCCTGATTATGTGATGATGAGTCTCTGTTAAAATATTCTGTGAGGTTATACAGAATAGATCATGCTCCAATGGAATATCCAGAATCGAGAATTCCTACCCATGGATTAATAGGTGAGGAGGTACATCATCACGGGGTTGACGTACTGGGAAACCTTGAAGTGACTGAGGGAGCTGGAGATGTAGTGAGGGGTGGTGAGGGTGATTCGGATTCAGAACGAACTTTATCAAATATCCAAGAAGGTGGAAATGAAGGAGAGGATGATGATGTGGATAATAATGATGATGTGGATGGAGCTGGGGCACACATTGTTATATCTCAATCTACACGTTTACCGGAAATAAAGGTTGATGAGATGGTAAGTGTGAGTGTGAGGGAGGCCCTAAACATAGAAAGCCGAATAACCAAGTCTGCTGTTAGCTCTCCTATGAGAGTTGACATTGAAGTAGCCAGTACCCCACTGGGGACTGCACACCCCACCAGCCACTCATCTCCTTCTCAACAAGGAGATGTTTCAATTCATCACTGGCATATAGCACATGATCTATCCTGGGATCATTCGGATCTCATGGATATTGAAATCAGTACACATTTGCCCCATACATTCATTTAAGCACAGTCTTAGAACCTATACAGAATAGGACACTCGAGTAAACTTCATATGTTGAAGTAAATACAGAAGGACTTCGTGTCCCTGTCTCAACAACTATAGTGTCGGAAGCATTTGTTGCTCCATCACATGAAGTAGTTGGAACTCCTGCCAGAGCTACGACAATGCTAACTCTGAGAGCATGCCACACAGATGTTCTATTCACTAGTTCAACTATTGTGACAACTCGAAGTCTGTGTGACCTAGGTGTTAGTGAGTTACCCTTCATAACTGAGACAAGACTGACTGAAGTCATTACTGGAGTGACGAATCAAATGAGCAGTTAATATGCTGAAATGATGAGCCAGATGCTAAGTATTCAAAGATTATTGAAAGGCAAGGCTACAGTTGAGGTTGAAGAAGAGAAAGAAAAGCAAATTTCAAATAATGAGTTACATGATTACTGTGTAGAGCAGTTCGATGTAATTTACGAAAGAATGACGGGATTAGAGAATACTGTTGTTAATGCTTTGGGATCATTATCAGAAAGAATTTCCATTCTTGAGCAAACATGCAAGTCACAAGCTTCAGGCTCTAAAAGGAGACATGAGGACCGTGATGACTTCGATGACGCTCCTCATGAGGGGGAGAAGAGGAGGAAGATTGGTGAATCTGAGCTACAGATGGTAGTTTCTATAGGGAAAGAGACTGAAGGAGGAGGATCCGGAGAAGTTGGAGGATCAAAACACAACCCAGTTGATGCTCAAAGCGAAAAAGGAATTGATTCTTCATGAAGATGTTCCAATTCCTTTGAGTATATAATCTGGTATCTATAATTTCGATGAGTATGATGATTCAGATAAAGATGATGATAGTGAGGTGTTAAGGATTGAAGGGGTTGAAGAAGAAATTAATTTGACTGAACCTGAACTATTTGAATTTTCTGAGATGTCTGCTAGAGCTGAAAACATAGTTGGTGAGGATGAGGTTGTTGAGGAAATCTTAAAAGATGATATACCAACGCCAATGGTTGAAAAGCCTGTGGTGACGGTTACCATTAAAGAAGAAGAAGATCCTTTTCCAGTGAGTGGAGTTATGCTACAATCATTACAAGGGTTGAATGAAGTTGATTTGATGGATAAATTCTTCCAAAGCTACATCTTGGCTGATGAATCTGAAAGACGACATCATTTGAGTTTTGCAGTACTAGAAGTTGTCCAAAAGGAGATTCATGACATTCTGAGCCTTCTAGATGTTGAAGAGATTAATCTAAATAAGAAAGTCAAGAAGCTCAAGATGTCAGAAAAACAAAATGCTGACTTCATAAAGAAATGGAATAGGCTTCCATTTTTGGAAGACTATTGGGAAAATAAGATATTTTGTAAGAAATATACTCCATGTTTGTTTTTGAAGCTGTTTAGAGTTATTGAGCCGAACATGCCAAATCTTGTCAACTATGCTCATTTTCTGCAAAATAAATTTCAACCAGTACAAGATGTAAGAAGTGAACATAGGATAGTTGAGCTTAAAAGAATTGACAAAGGTCAATATTATCTATCCTTCATTTACTGTAACAACAGCTGATGGGAATACTTATGAGTTTAGTGAAGCAGATCTATTTAGGATGAATCTGGTTGATGTAGAAGATTTTTGCGATGAACTGTGTCAAAATAAGAAGGAAGAAAACTACATATTTGCACTTAAAGCCATATTCCATTTCATGCACACCAAGCCGGTCCTAATATCTATTCAAGACTTACAGATTGGTGTAGAAAGAGGAATGAGAAGGATAAATATCACTACGCCAAACTGTAAGATCAAAGGCATAGAGGAGCTTAAGGAATATCAAGTTGTCCTTGATAAGCATGCTGTGGTGATCTACAAAGACAAAAATCAAGAGAAGAGAGCTATGAGGATGGTTGAGTTGAATAAGTATTATGATGGTACTCTTTAGAAAGTAATGACAACTTTAAAAGGAGTTCTTACTTATGATGTGATGTGGTGTTTGAAAGGTGGAGGCATGAGTCCTTTTGGTTAGAAGAATGGCTATTGATTTTGTGGCAAATATTAAGTCAAGATTCAGAAACAGAAGAAGCATCAGAAGGTTTGAGATGAAGCTGGGCCTAAAAGATTAAAGACTGATTACTATTCATAAAAGGGGGAGATTGTTGGGATTAATGTTTTCTTTATGAATGTAATAAGTTCATGGTTTGTTTTGTAATATCTTGATGCTTAGTTTGCATATAAATAGTATACGGTACTGTAGATGTACTGAACTTTTGCACGAAATTTTCAAATTGTACGGATAGGTCTTCATTGTTTTCTCTGCAAGCTTTCCAGGAACTGCATTGTAATCTCTCATCTCTCAATCTTAACCATTCGGTTATTTGTGTTGGATTGTGTTCTTTATTGTTTGATTCATAATTATGATTGTTGTTATTGAAATATCAGATTTTCAAATGGCCATCGAGAGTTTTCTAGTCAAGGTTGGTCTCAAGGCTCCAGAGCAAGATTTTTTTGGCCTCGATCATCATCCGATGTATAAAGTACTCATTGGAGGTCAACAAGGAGTAATATTTTTGAAGAAAAATGGGCAGAAAAGGTACATGCATTTTGAGGAGTTACCCTGTTACTCCGATGGCACACTTCGTCTGGTAAGAGCAGAGATGAACAAGAGACTCCAGGAGGAGGATGCTCAGACAATTTCAGAACTTAAAAGCAAGCCTAAAGGGATTGAGGATCTCCTCAGCATAGTAGAACGTATTAATGACACGTTGCACGCTCGACAGGAAATCAAAAGATTTGATGTCATATTAGGCTTACGAGATTCTGTAGAGCAAGCCTGTCATCCTCCATAATGATCGAAAAGTAAGAGATTGTTACATTCTAAGTTTCGATCATATGGAGTTCTTTTTTTAATAGTTAGTTTTCTATTATTTGCCTGTAATTTTATTTCTTTCCGTTGTAATTTAATTATTCTATTTAGAAGTTGAGGGGTGTAGGTTGTAAACTCCTCAAGCTTGTTTTTAATATTTAAGGGAAACCATTCTAGGGTTTCCCACAACTTTGTCTCATTAGAAGTTCAATTTACGACCGCTGCTTTTCTACTTTTTCTCTATGACAATATACGACTTTGATTGAGTGTGAATTCTTATTGTTTTGATTATTATTGTCATTGGTTCATATTTTGGGTGCTAAGATTATCAAAAGAGAAGAATTAACACTAAGACTCATAAAATGATCACGGGGTTGGAAAAGGACTCGAGTACTCACCTGATTACCCTGATCAAGTCACTGAACCCTAGGATCCCTGATTCGGTCCGGCTTGCTGTCTACTCGTCCCTGTACACAAAGTGGATCCCACGCTGTTAATACAATCCCGACAGATATACACAACAGACTCAGACACTGATCCCATAACTGAATTAGACCTCAAAAGCAAAAACGAAACCCGACCCAAAACCGCTTATCGCGGCCCGTGCTTTCTTATCGCGGTCGCGCTCAGACCATCACGGCCGCGCTGACCATCACGGTCCGCGCCCTTAATCTCGGCCGTACTCGACCTGCACCGCACAAGACCCATCGCGGCCACCCTTTGGGGACCGTGACCGCGTTCCTGGGCGAGCAGGTCTTCCCATGTTCGCGTCTATGGCTGATTAGGGGTAATTTTTACCCAAAAAATTCGATGTCCAGGAACAACAAACTCACATACTCAATATATATCAGCTCTCTACATGCTTCTAAGCCAATTTCCTGATTCTAACATCATATAACACATAAATCAGTAGCCAAAATTGGTAGTTTCTTACCTTTTCACACTTTAAAACTCTACAAGAAGATGGTGATTGATTTCAGCAACAAAATTCCACTTCAACAAGCTTTTCTATGCTGATTTACTCTTGCTTCAGCTCACACAACACATACACACACTCACGTTTACGTATTTTGCAAAGAAGAATACGAAACAAGGTTTCAAAAGGATGCATATATATTATTTCCATATATGGCAAGATCCGAACCCAATAACCCGAACCCGATACCATATTTTCAATATTAATATCCTTTCAACCCATTTAAACCCGTGTTCTCATAAATATAATTAATCTGCAAAAAAATATAAACCGGTGACACATATATCGCAATCCCGACACGTATAGATCCACTAATCGGGAAATAATTGGACCAACGCAATATAAATAAAATAATAATCCACTAAAATAATTCCACGTACCAGGTCTGAAAATGGGGTGTTACAAATCCTCCCCTCTTAAAGAGATTTCGTCCCGTAGTCTAGCTCGAACTCTGGAATAACTGGGGGTATTCATTTCTCATCTTGGACTCGGGCTCCCAGGTGACGTTGGTACCCTTATGATGTCTCCACTGAACGAGTACCAAGACAATCTCTTTATTCCTCAGATCCTTCACCTTTCGGTCAGTAATGACCCCGGGTTGCTCGACATATCTCAACTGATCGTCTTTAGCTAAACACTTCCGCAGATGAGTCGCATGGAAGGTATCATGCACACCGGCTAGCTTTAGAGGCAATCTAAACCTGTACGCCTGATCCCAGACTTTGGCGATAATCTCAAATGGACCTATTTACCGCGGACTCAACTTCCCGCGACGTATGAATCTAATTACCCCTTTCCATGGAGACACTTTTAACAGGTCCTGATTCCCAACCCTGAATTCAAGCTCTGTAAAACGGTGATCAACATAGCTCTTCTAATGGCTATGAGAGACCCTCATATGCTCGCGGATCGCTGCCACTTTATCACTCATCTCTTGCAATAGCTCTGGCCCACTGATAGGTCGCTCACCGACCTTACCCCAACACACGTGGGTCAAGAACTTCCGCCCATACAATTACCTCACTCCATCTTAATAGTGGCATGATAGCTGTTATTATACAAAAACTCAACTAACGGTAAATGCACATTTCAACTACCACTGAAGTCGATTGCACACACTCACAACATATCCTTGAGGTTCTAATTAGTGTGCCCTGTCAGCCCGTCTGTCTGCGGTCGGTACGCGGTGCTCAACTGAAAGCTTATGCCCAACTCTCGCTAGAAACTCTGCCAGAACCGTGAAGAACCGAGCGTCCCTATCAGAAGTAATCGATTTCGGAATCCTGTTCATCGATACCACCTCATTAATATAAAGTCGCGCTAGCTGATCCATAGTAATAGTACCCTGTACAGCCAAGAAATGCGCACTCTTAGTGAGTCTGTTCACTATTTCCGAGATCTTGTCATTCCCTCGAACCGTGCAAGGAAGTCTAACGATAAAATCCATCATAATATGATACCACTTCCACACGGGGATCTCTAACAGATAAAGATAACCATGCGACTTCTGATGCTTAGCTTTTACCCTCAGACAAGTCATACACTACTCAACATATCTGCCCACGTCTCTCTTCATCCTTGGCCGCCAATAAAAGTCACGAAGATCCCGGTACATCTTAGTACTCGTAGGATGGATAAACAATCTTGATCTGTGTGACTCATCACGTATCAACTGTCGCAGATTCCCAACTCTAGGGACCCAAACCCTTTCATGAAACATATACAACCCTCGATCATCCCTGATCAACGTCTCAATCTGCCCTGTAAGTCGCTCCCTTTTCACGTTCTCAGCTCGTTGGCCCTCCTGCTGTGCCAATCTCAAACTATAGATCAAGGTCGATGTAATTTCAAGTCTAGTAGCCCTGGAAGTCACTATCTGGCTGCATGCCCTACAACTCAATTCATCGGCTACCACATTTTCCCTGCCCGGATGGTATTAGATCCCAAAATCATAATCCTTTAATAACTCTAATCTACGCCGTTGTCTCATATTCAACTCTTTATGACTAAACAAGTACTGAAGACTCTTGTGATCAGTATACACAAAAAGACGAGATCCATACAGGTAATGCAGCCATATCCTCAATGCAAACACAATGGCGTCTAACTCAAGGTCAAGCACAATATGGTTCTCCTCATATGTCTTCAGTTGGCACGAAGCATAGGCAATCACTTTCCCTCTTTGCATCAAAACACAGCCCAATCGTGTCCCTAAAGCATCACAATACACCACAAAATCCTCTGTACCCTCTTGCAATACTAATACTAGAGCCTGACACAATCAGGTCTTCAAATCCATGAATACACGCTCATGATCCTCGGACCACTCAAAAGGTACGGACTGCCGTGTCAATCTCGTCAATGGGATTGCAATCCTCGAAAAGTCCTAGATGAAGCGACTATAATACCAGGCAAGACCTAGAAAACTGCGAACCTTTGGCACTAGTCTTCGGTGGCTCCCAACTCATGACTGCCTCTATCTTTGCTGGATCGACTTTTATGCCCTGGGGACTTACCACATGATCCAAAACTACACTTCCCGCAACCAGATTTCTCATTTGGAGAACTTCGCATACAGTCTCTCCTTTCGCAGCACTAATTAAAACCTCTCACAAGTGCTACTCATGATCCTCGACGCTCCTCGAGTAAATCAGGATATCGTCGATAAATAGAATCACGAACCGATCCCACATAGATCTACACACACTGTTCATAAAATCTATGAAAGTTGCGGGTGCGTTAGTTAGTACGAACGGAATCACAAGAAACTCATAGTGCCCATAACGTGTCCAGAACGCTAACTTCGACACATCCTCATCTCTAATTCTTAGCTGATGGTACCTTGATCGCAAGTCTATCTTCGAAAATAGCTTGAACCCTGGAGTTGATCAAATAAATCGTCGATACATGGAAGAGGATTACGATTCCTCACAGTCACTTTGTTCAAATTCCTGTAATTGATACACATCCGCATACTGCCGTCCTTTTTCTTCACAAACAACACTGGTGCTCCCCGTGAGGATGAACTCGGACGGATAAATCCATGATCCAGAAACTCTTGTAGCTGAGACATTAGCTCTCTCAACTCTGTAGATGCCAGCCTATAAGGCGTCTTAGCTATCGGCACCTCCCCGGGAAGAAGATCAATGCGGAATTTGACTTGGTGATCTAGCGGTAACCCAGACAACTCATTTGGAAATACCTCGGGGAACTCACGAATCACTTGTATCTCCTCTATGGTGTTCTTTTGCTTTCGTGCATCAACAACATAAGCTATGAAGGTCTCACACCCCTTAGATACATGTCTCTGCTCCCTGGCCATAGAAACTATCCCTATCTCACCTCTGTGTCATTCCCCGTACATGGTAACACTCTCACTGTTAGAAATGGGTATGCGAATAATCTTCTTAGCATACAGGATATCGGCCAGTCTTAGCATGATCCCGCTGGCCGCACCGATAACATCTAGCCGTATTTGGCATATACAGCCCACTGTGGCGGTAATGACATCTAGGGCACTCCCTATCCCTAGCAGAACTATAAACACTGCTACTCGAAGCCTAGGACCCAGGCCTCCTGACCGCTTACCCGACATCGGTCCCCTCGATCTCTAGTCCATGCCCATGTATCTGTCGCGTCTCTGCCCTGAACTCTGACCTGGTAACCGCCACTGCTCTGGCTGCTGATCTCTGGGAACATCCTCCGGGCACCTCCAATAGTTCGAGGACTGCTCAGATGTCCCCGTACATAGTCGCTATGAGGCTGGTTGCTCCCTCTGCTTGGTTCTCTCCCGCTCCCACATGTGGGCAATCTCTAATGCTCTGGCAAAAATAGGGGTCTCGTGCAGTCCCACAAACACTCGAATATCTTATCGTAAACCATCGATAAATGCATCGGCCTTCTGCCGCTCTGTATCTATGTGTTGTGTAGCAAACTGCGAATACTCGTTAAACCGATCCACATACTGCTGTACTGTCAATTCTCCCTGTTGCAAGTGAAGGAATCAGCGCTCCATCTCTAAACTAATCCCATGTCATCGCGTAGGCAGCAGACAATGTCATCGAGGACTCAATAGACTTCCGCCCACTGGAAAGACTCGCCCCTCTGGGACGTAGATGAAGAGGCACCTGCCCCAGAACCTGCTCCTGTCACTAGAATACTAGCACCCATGCCCTGTCCTGTGCCCTGACCGGCACCCTGCATCCTGAAGAACTGAGCCAAGATATCCGAAAGGTTTTACCTGCGGATGAACTCATCGCCCACTGATTTGTTATCCCCTGAATCATCACCCTGTCCTGACATAATGACCTGCACAAATCGAAGCAGTTAAAAATAACAAGTAGATCACCTAATGTTATACAATAAGCTAGGTCAGTTAATTCCACTCATATGAATCATAGGAATGATTCCCAAGGATCTGAACAAGGTTTAAGTCAAGCATCAACTAACGATACTCAGGCTTCAAACCACAAGCTCTGATACCATCATCTAACACCCTCACATTTTGCATAAAAGCCACGTTATCACAATATTATAACTGGAAATAATGCATATAATCCATATAACACGTGTCAGGAGAGAATGCAAATCACTGATAATTCAAAACTTTAAGACAAACAGTTAACGATGGACTCATACAACAGATACATACAATCAACCTGAAATGCTACTACCGACTTGTAGATACAATACTAGACAGATATACAAGTCACTAATTACAGCTTTCAAAAGATACTATCAACATGCAGGACTAATACTTTAATCATACATCAGCTAATACAGTAATCCCTGCGGCATCTAGATCTATACTTCTGCGACTGCGGCTGCTGATCCCCTTTCTGATTGCCTAAACATGTTAGACTCGAAAACGTTAGCTGGGAAGCTCGTGAGTATGCGAGGTTTAGACTATATAGAATAAACACGTAGCACAAACTCATAGCACATAGCACACAAACATATCTCTATCAAGAATGAGCATGAGATTAGAAGCCCTGTAAACACAACCCCTGTGGGGACACTTCCCCAACTAACAAACCGCACACAACAGTGGGTCGCAAATCCCTGCCTGGCTACAGCGCCTTCCGTGTATACACGCTCTGTTATATATCAGCTTTCTACTGGCTTATAAGTCAATACCATGGTTCTAACATCATATAACACATAAATCAGTAGCAAAAATTGGTAGTAACTTACCTTTTCACACTTCAAAACTCTACAAGAAGATGGTGATTGGTTTCAGCAACGAATTTCCACTTCAACAAGCTTTTCTATGCTAATTTACTCTTGTTTCAGCTCACGCACACTCACATTTTCTGTATTTTGCAAAGAAGAGGAAACAAGTTTTCAAAAGGATGCCTATATATATTCTTTCCATTTATGGCAATATTCGAACCCAATAACCCGAACCCGATACCACATTTTCAATATTAATATCATTCCAACCCATTTAAACCCGTGATCTCATAAATATAATTAATCAGCTAATATTATAAACTGGTGACACGTATATCGCAATCCCGACACGTATAAATCCACTAATCCGGAAATAATTGGACCAACGTAACATAAATAAAATACTAATCCACTAAAATAATTCCACGTACCAGGTCTGAAAATGGGGTGTTACATTACTAATAAAATTTTTCCCTTAAAAAGATTTAAGAAAATTGTCCATCTTAAATAACATTGGAAAAAAATAATTTTATGGTTCTAAACGATTCCTACCAAAACATTAATGTCGAGATTAAATCTCGCAACATTAAACCATGACAGAACATGAAACTTAAAGGCACAATTTCATCAATCTAAAAATAGAATCATTAATTTAAACTCATTTTAATTTTATAATGCCTTTTATGGAACTAAATATTAAATGCATTAATTTAATCTAGTTTATAAATTAAAATTACCATAAAGTTTTATTAGGCCAAAGGTTTTTAAAAAAAACCATGACATGAACGATCTTAACGAAAAGATGATGACATTAATTTTAATTTAAATATAAAAATTTACCTTTGAATTAAAACCGATTTAATTTAAACGACGAATAACCGGAAAATGGAAGCGAACCAACTTAGTTAACCGACTCATACTCAGGCTCAATAACCCATATGAACCGAAAACAAATATGGTATTAAATCATTTGACGGCTAGAATTAATCGAAGCCATTAGTCAATTCACTTTGATTATTTCGATTTCATATTTCAATTAATCGTTTTATTATCGAACTGAGTAACATTTAAATCGATTTATGAATTTTATAAAACTATAAAGTCTCCCACCTTAATTTTATAAAACCGAAACATATATACATTTATTTTAGTCACAAATTAAATATTAATAACCAAACACTTTCGATTTATTGATTCGATATTTAACGCATTTAATTTAATCTTTCGAGTTTAACCATTAATTAAACAACACGAGAGATTGAACCCTCATGGGTTCGATCACCATATCAAAACTGAGAGGTCATGGGTTTAAACCAATCGCCGAAATCTTCAGGCTTGATTTTGCGAACCGGAAACGTTTAATTCTCGACTTTAATTAATTAAACACTTTAAAGAATCAAACATCAACTAAATAAAATCCCGAGCTCCAAGGATCTCCAAGGTGGTCGAGAATCACCAAGGGGTATCCAAACCATTTGCTCGATTTTTTCATGCCAAATCAAAAGCTTAAACGTTTTAATTATCGATTTTGATCCCTTAAACACTTTTAATTATAAAGATAAAAACTTTAAGAACGTTGGAAATAAATACACAAATAATACTATCATTATGTTACTGGAGGTGGCTCTGATACCACTGTTGGGAATTAGTTGCGGTTTTTAATAAAAACATAAACTTTAATCGAATTAACCGCACAACGGAAGGTTTTTAAAATTTACGAATTCTGTATACGAATCATCAAGTATACATATGATAAGTAATGAGAAAGCAATAAATTCGTACATTTGTAGTTGATAACAAAAAAACACACTAATAGAAAGCTTCCGGTATCCACCGGCGATACACGGTCGAGGCGGTGCCAGGTACGCAATCAAACGCACGAAGAAGGAGACGAAACAAAAATGACACACGGATTTGTATGATTTGTTTTTCTTTTTGGCCAGCACACATCACACACACACTTACTATGTGTACGTGTGTTTTTGCTTTGTGACCACTTTTAGGGGTAACCGATTTATCTTGTCGGTTCAAATAAACCAAGTCGTTCAAATCATTTTTCTACGTATAATGATTATATCTAATTTTTCTTTAGCAAAACAATATAGAATTGTGTACTTCATCAACTCAAGTTTTTAATGAAATAACAAAGTAAACAAGTAGATTGCTTAAAATATCTTTCTTATTGTTGTAGTGGTCTCAATCAATAATCATGCACTCACACTCAATAAACAATTATATAATCGATCAAACAAAGAGAATAACATTCAGTCTTTGGATGAAATACAGAGAGAATAATAAGAATTGCAGCCACCACTTTTTCACAATGAGACAAAAGTTGGAAACCCTAGGCATGGGTTTCCATTAAATACATTTGTACGTTTGAAGGGTTCACACTCTACACCTCTCAACTTCTAAATAAAAGAAAACATTACATGTAAAGGAAATGAAATTACATAAAATTGATATAACAACTATCTATTACAAAAAGGGGCCACAGGATTGAAATTTAATATTCAACAATCTCCCCCTTTTCAATCCCTGTGGCAGGTGGCATGCTTGCTCAACAGATTCTCGCATACCAAGTATGACATCGAATTTTCTTGTGACTTGGCGAACATGCAGTCTCTAATTGATTAGCTCAATTGCGTTGAAAATGTCTTGTAACTCATTGGGCTTCTTCTTGAGCTCTGAAAACTTCTGGGCATCATCCTGTTGGAGTCTCCCGTTCAGCTCAGCTCTTATTAAACGTAGTATGCCGTCAGAATAACTAGACGACTCCCCAAAACGCAAGAACCTCTTTTGCCCTTTTTTATCCAAAAGTATGACGCCCTACTCTGCTCTCATGAAGACCCGATATATCTTTTGATGATCGATACCAAAAAATGTCTGGTCTGGAGTCTTTAGACCCACCTTAACTAGATAGTTCTCGATAGCCATTTGAAAATCTCTTAAGCACATGATGATGAATTGCCGTCTCATAATCTTGGTCAGAGCAGCTAGAGCCGTGACATGACTCAATTGCCCCTTGACTTTGTTTTCAGTTTGTTGTGCATTGTTTCTATGTCATCAGGGTTCTTAAAGTGAAGATTACTCCCGTGTACTAGTTGGGAATCTTCTCTTTTGATATCAAATGAAGGAGTAAACAGATGTGCCCTTTTGTACATAGATATAGGGAAGATCTTTACCACTTTCCATCTTGACCAAACTTGTGACTTCGGTCTCGTTTCTTTTAGCAGCATCTGATTATATTTAGCCTGTTCAGCTTTGGACGCATCACTCAATTCCATAAGCATCCATCTACTGTACATCCCAGACATCTTCATAAATATAACCTTAAACTTTTCTTCAAGATAGGGCTCAAGAAAGTCTCCTGCTTTCATATTCATTATGTATTGCTTGAGCCCTTGGACTGGTGGAGCCTCAACTTCTGCCGTAGGAATTTCTAACATTTGTAAGACTCGACCCTGGTGGTCGAGCCTCAGAGTATCTCTCCCCTCAGTAGGCAGAGTATGCACTTTGCCTTTTGAGAACCAATTCACCCAATCCAGGTCCACCTTATCGTAAATCAGAGTAGGCTCAGGTATTTCTTGAAAACCATCCATAGTTTTGGGACCTGAAGGTTCTACGGTTTTAGTTGGTGGTGTTTGGGTGAATGTGGAGGTGGCAGGGTTTGATGTAGGCTTTTGAACATGAGGAGGGTTAGGAGCTTTTATAGCTGATAGGTTTTCTTCTTAGGGAACATGAGTGGGTGAGTTGAGCAAGTCAAAAGATGAAGAGGATTTTTGTGTTGACTCTGGTTTTGGTTTGGGTATTTCAGTGCGTTCATCTCGGTCAATCTCTGAGTCTGAATCAGACAGCAAGATGACTTTGATTTTTTCAGGTTGTGGTTCAGATACTACCATTGCCATTGTCAAGTCTTAATATTCTTGTTGACCTTCTGGGGCAGCAATCATTTGCTCCCCACTCACTTCTCCTAGTTCTGCTCCCTGTAAACCCTGTATATCTCCCTCAGGCTGAACTCTGGGCGTTTCTCCCCCTCAGAATGACCAGGGTCTTCCTGATCATCATGTTTGTGTTTGAGAGACTCAGCCTGAGGGCGACAGACAGTCTGCAAGTCTATCACCGCTGATTCTAGCCTCTCTATTCTTTTGTGCATATCGGCCTCGACACGCAGAATTAGCCATCGCAGGCTTTTAATTGAATCTGTGAAAAGAGCAGCTGTCGAGGCTAGTTGATCTTGTAGGGCAGGTGTGGATTGGACTGATGAGGTACCTAGTGGCAACTCCTGAGTTGCAGCACCCTTTCCCTTTAAAAGTGAGTGAAGGGAGGAATGTTGTTCCTCAGAAGCGGCCTTGAGGGCTGCCAGGTCAGCCCGGGTAACTAAACCGGCCTCACGAAGAATGACCGTTAATATATCGGGTGTTACCCCTTGATGGCCTGAAGCAGACGGCATTGATGTTGCCGCATCAGGACTTCCTTCCCTCATTTCTACATCCCCAACTAGGGGTGCAGATCGGGATGTTTTTGGAGACGCCACAGAGGCGTCTTGAATGTGTACAGGAGTGTTGTGGGGTGTTATGTGAGTTGTGATCAAAGGAAGTTCGGTCAACGGGGGCAGCAGGTGACCTGTTTCAACATCTCCCCTCTCTGAGTGAGGTGGTGATGGCATTTGAGCTTCTTCCCCGTGAAATGAAACAGGTTCGCTTTTGAGGGGAACCTGAATGGCTGGGGAGTTTAAGGCGACCACTGAACTGGTGGCCTTTCCTGACTCGTCTAGTTGTGGGTAGAAGGTACTCCCTCATCCCTCATTCTTTCCGCCCTCAATGGGTTAAAGACGCATTCGGAGTCACAGACCTCTGGCATCTCACCTCCTGCTCCCTGTCTATCACCGCTCAACTGTAGGTCCCAAAAGGTTTTCCTAGTGTCTTGTTCTAAGCTGTAGAGGGGGGTGAATACAGAAATATAAAACTCAACACTCTTTTCTCAATGTTTGTATATATTATTAACAAGTGTTAATTACAAACAAGCTTGACTGCGAAAAGGTTCAAGCTGAGATGACAGATACTACAGATGTTCAACTAATCTAACACACACTCAGACTAGATACATTGAATACACTCACTAAGATGAACTCAATGATTTTACAAGACACAGATGGACAGCTTGGACACACGTTACTGTTTTATTCAAGCAGACTTGCAGGCATGGAATAACACACTTCAATGCACGATCTGAATTTCTCACTCTTGGTTATCTCACAATCCTTAGAAGCTTCCATTTATACTCTCACTGAGAATCTCAGTGAAGCTTCTTCTTTGGACGATGAGATAGTGGGATGTCTTTCCAAAAAGACAAAAAAACTTTTCTGCATATTCTGATAAAGCAGACTTATCTTCATGTGGCAGAATCTTTGGCTTTTTCTTTTTGTCTCTGTTGCATAAGGCTTTAACCAAAAGAAGAATGTCAACTTTGCATCTTTCTTATTTTGTTAAGGCCATTTTGATATAAGAAATGGTCTGTCACCCATTTCAAATATCCTATTTGTCTTCATGAAACAAAACAGCGTAGGCAGCTTTAGCATCTTCTGTTTTCCACTTTGTCTTCGACTTGTAAACTGATCTTGTAGCCAAAAACAATACATGGGGAGTTGGAAACATATTCCATGAAGTGTTTAGCCTATTCACAAAGAACAGGTTCTGTTCACAAAGACCAGAATACTTAGAATCTGCCCAAGCTGCTCAGCAGAATAGAGCAGCGTAGACAGTTTATGTCCAGCCTGTTCAGTAGAAAGAACAGCTTGGTCAATCTGACTTTGTTGCAACGAATGCAACAGGGTAACAGCTTTGACTTATATTGCAAATCACTTTTCAGTTTTCCATAAGGCATTAACAGGCCTTAAATTATACCTTCAAGTGCATCAAACAGGTTTGATTAAAAATCTCCCCCTAAGATGTAGAGCAGGTTTGAGTGAGGCCTTTTTGTGCCTAACAATCTCCCCTTATTTGCAATAATCAGTCTAAGCTGATTTATCAATAATCACTATATATTTTTACAATACATTTTGCTGAAATGAAATTGTAACATCAAGGTAAAGTAAATGATCAGTTTATATGTATACTGATTTTGATTACATAAACAACACATGGTTTTACAAAAGCACAACTAATGTACTAATGCATATTACAACTGATGTAAATTAAAAGTTACAACTAATGTAACAAAGTACAACTAATGTACATAGAGATTCAACAAGTTGGAATGTTGATGATGGGAGCAAGTAATGGCAAGCCTGTCCAACTGATGGACAACTTCCATTCTTCATCTACTCAGATAGTAGATGGACTTCAAGGTAGTGGTGGCACTCTTGCTTCAAACATCTCTTCAAGTTGTTCCCTGGTTTCATCCATTTCTTCCATTTCAACTCTTAGGAACATGAAACTGGGATGTTGAAGCTCCCCTCTTTCATAAAAGCCTCTGAGCTGATCCCAGATGGCTGCTCTCCACTTTATGGATTGCCTAAAGAGTTTGCAAGTCTGAATGCAATAAGATGTTTGAGACCGACCTTGTGCAAGTCTGATGCTCTTTGAAAGCACTTCTTCTTTGTAAGGGGATATACAAAAAATACCCCCAGTTCAGGTTCTTCAATCAGCTTATCTTCCTCATGTTCCACTCCTTTAGGCAGGCTGTGGTCTACTCCTTTGATTTCCACGGCTACATCACCTTGTTCATGATCAGGAGTTTCTCTAGCTCTGTATCCTTTCTGTTTCTCTTGGCCTTGATCTTGGGTGTAGCCACTGAGATACCCTTGATCGGTTCTTCTGAGATCAGGCCAAGATCCTTCACTCTTTCCATCAACTTTTTGACGTATGCCCTGATAGTCTTAGCTGTTTCAGACTTAGACAGGCTCAGGGCAACTGCCAACTCCACCCATTCCCTGTATCCCATTTGTGCAACATCAGTGTATTCATATGCTTCCAGTTCTGGGCCTGAAGCTCCCATCCTGGTTATCTGTATTTTCCATAGTTTGCCTTTTCTTGAGATGGGAACAACTTTGACAATTGATTCCCTGGCAAGTCTTTTGTCAGCAACATCAAAGAACTTTTTCCTTGCCAAGTTGTCAAAGTGAATCTGGGCTCTTCCAGAGGAGGATGCTTCCTTGGATTTGGTCACTGAGACCTAAGCACCCAGTTCCATTTCACCTTCCTTTTCTGCCACTGACTCCTTAGCAGCCTCGAGCAATTTTCTTTGCACATCCAAAGAAGGCATTTTAATTTTGCTTGCCTCTTTGAATGCAAAGGATCTAGCAGCTTTGGAAGAGGCTTCTTCCTTATTTTTTCTTTCAAGGGCTTGGAGCTGTTCATCTCTGTAATCATAATATTTTTCAATAAAGACGCCCATTTCATTAGCTCTTGCCTTGTCAAACTTTAGCTGTGCAGCTCTTAGATGGTCAGGGTCAACAGATGCTTTCTTCTTTCCTTTAGCTGTTACAGTTGGAACAACTTCAAGAATCTCTTCCTCTTCTTCTTCTTGCAAAATAAGATGCCTCCTTCTGCTTGGCCTATCCCCAGGAATGGATTCCTCCCCCTTAGTTTATGCAGGGTTTGGAGATCCAGCCTGAGTAGGCTGAGCAGCTTCTGTGTGATGGAAGACATCCTCAGTTAGACCTGTTTGTGATGCACCTGCTGCTTAACTAACAGAGGCTGATTTCTCCTTAGAAGGAGAAGAGGGTTTCTCCCCCCTTAGACTTAGTATTTGAGGCAGATAACTTTTCCCCCTTTGAAGGAGATGGCTGAGAGCCTTCAACAATTGGTCTGCCTGGAGAAACAAATTCAGCAGGCTTAGCAGCAGTTTTGGCAGCAGCCTTGGGGCCAACTAGGCTATGCACTAAGAAAGCCAGAGTGTCCTTAACCTCTACAAGCTGGGTAAGGCAGGTCTGAAGAGAGGTAGATTGAGAATCAACAATGGAGGACAGCTTTGATAGGTTTTCTCTGTCAGAAGCTGTGAACAACAAACTCTGAAGCTGTGCAAGATGTAATTCAAGAGAGTCTTGCACATCATCAAGGTTTGCTGACACATAATGGAACAGAGAGACAATGAGAGTATTTAAGCTGACCAATGTGGTGGGAAGGGTAGTAGTGCAAGTGGTGAGGAGAGTGGACAGCTGTTGGGAGATAGCTGTGATGGAGGACACAGAGTCCTGTTGATTGGAAAGGATAGAGGAGAGAGTAATGGATATATTTTGCAGCTGTGTAGTGAATGCTAGCAGCTGTGAGGACTGCTCAGCTTGAGAGGGGTTGGAAAGGAATTCTTGAACAAATCAAAGAATCCTTTAAGCTGTGCAGACACAAAGTCTGAGATTATTAAAGGTAGGGAGGTCATGGAATTTTTCAAAGATCCAACTTTGTTGGTCAGCAAAGAAAGCTGATCCTTCAAAGGAAGATCTTTGGGGGATGGAGGAGTATGGGTGGACTGTTTGGATTGTGTAGATGGTGAGGAATGAGAATGCGATGAAGATTAAGCAGGTGTTTGAGGATGGGAGGGAGAAGGGATGGTTACTTTTGAAAGAAATTCCATAGCTTGGGCATAAGTAAGATGGCCCAGCTTGGAAGGGTCAATGGATCCTTTAGCAGTGGCTGTAGCTGCTTCATTAGGAGAAGGGGTAGAAGATGGTGGCCTTTCAGATGCTGCTTGTTTTGCAGCACCCTCATGAAAGCTTGGGGTGGTTCCCTCAGCAGCACCTTGGTTTAGAGGTGCCTCATCATGGGGAGATGGGATGTGCATTTCAACATCAGCAGTGGTGAAACCTGTTAATCTAATTTACATTTGAGGTGCAGCCTCACCAGAGGGATGGTCTGGTCCCTGTGGTTCATCAGCTTGGGAGGTTGGTCCCTCAGCAGCTGTTGGGTGTACAACAACTGTATCACTAGGAGCAGAAGTTGGAGGCTGATCTACTGGATGGTCTAGTCCAGCAGGTGTGGCACCTCGTGCAGACTTAGGTTGTGTAAGAGAAGTATGGAGTGGAGACTGTGTGGACTCAGTGTGTAGTGAAGTGAACTCCTATCTTTTAATATCCTCAGCCTGTTGGGAGGCTGGGATAGTGGATGTGGCAGTCTCCATATGTACAACTGGCTCCTGTTGGGAGGAACCAGAGGGCCTAGGCTTACTCAGGGTGGACTCTTGTTGGAGTGAAGCCTTCTCCAATGATGCTGGCCCTTCCCCTAAAATAGGAGAGGCAGCATGGGTTGCTTCTTTGTCAAGTGACTATTGTTGAGAAGAGTCAGAGGGGCTTGTTTGGGTAGGTTGTTTCTTCCTAGATAGTGATTTTCTCCTCGAATATTGTGACAGTGTGGGGGATTGAGGAGAAATAGCAGGGAATTGTGTTTGGACTGGTGGTGAGACAGGTTCAGAAACAGGGGGTCAGCCTGTTCCATGGTCTCAGGTGCCACAGAGGCACCAGCCACAAAGGCTTCAGGTTCAACAAATGAACCAGGGTGAGAAGCCTGCTCCCCCTCAGCCACAGAGGCTGATGGGGCAGGCTTAGACTTAGCTGTTTTTGCCTTCTTGTGGGGACAGGCTCAGCTTGAGTTGATTCCAGGACCCTTTTTACAACTTTGGGCCTGGATTTGGATTTTTCCTTAGGAGCAGTCACTGGATCCACCATCACAGTAGATGGTCCTTCCACCATACCAAGCAACCTCGTCATTGGTGTAGCCAGAGGAGGCTCATTGGGGAGTACATGGGTGTAGAAAACTCTATTCCCAATTACTTGGAATGCAGCAGTAAGTAACATAGGCTGAGAGTTATAGAGATTCTCACCACAGACATGCTTGGAGATGAGGCTTAGAAACCGTGGGTATCTAACAGCAGCTGGACGTGTTTCCTGCTGCACCAGGTTCCTCAAATTCATGAAAATCCACCGAGCCATGTTGAGAGTAGTCCCATGTACAAGCTGTAGAACTATAGGGATTTTATCATGGCTGAGCTGGTCAAGGGAACCAACTATGCTGTTGAAGCACATTACTGCAGAGGCAAATAAGAAGCTGTAAGTAGGTGAGTGATCCTTCCTGAACAGTGTGGCTCCAATTTTGGGTTCTGCTACACCACAGAAGCGTAGCAAGTTTCCCATTTGGACATTTTCAGGCTGTGGCTGGTCATAAGTTTCAGCCACAGGGAGATGAAGTACTTCCCTGATAAGACCAGTAGTGATATCAATGGTCTGAGTCCCATTGAGAATGGTTCCCCTGATGATTTTGGTTGCTGGGTCACGGGCACAGGTGTACCAAAATTCATACACCATCTCCTGGTACATGACACCAGGAGATGCAGTCATGGCGTAGTATAGAGGTGAACCTTTAGAAACTCCACCATATTTTCATAACCTTTCCCCACATAGTTTTTGGGAATGGTTAGGTTTGCTATGTAGTTTGTGGGTTTCAGTGTTAACATCGTGGTAACAGAAGGATGTTTTTGAACATCCTTACCAACGAATACTGGGAGTAAAGGGTTGTTTTAATGATCCATTTTGGAGTAGTGGAGAGAAAAGTTCTGGACACTTTGTCGAGTTTTAGGGTTCTTTGGGAGTTATGGTAGCAGTAGAGAAAGAAGAAGATGAAACAGTAGAGGAGGTATTTATAGGATTCGTATATGAGTGGGTAGGAGAGAGAAAGGTTTGGGCAGTTGATTTGAAATGTTCTTTAATGGAAAACGGAACGCTTGCCAATGTCAGAACGGTTGTCAGACCACTTGAACCTTTATATTCACTAACACACGTTAACACACATTATCCATGAAAAATTAAGTTAAATAAATACATAAATTAAGTAACTTGATTATGAAGAAAGGTAATTTAAACTGATGTTCTAAGCTGATGGTCAAACCTGTGATGAGCAGGTTTCATCACAGACTGTTCATTCCTCAAGCTGTTTATTCAACCTGTGTAGCTATGCAAGAACAGGTTGTGTTCAATAGCTGACCATGTTACAAGACAATGTCTTCTATGACAGATTGAGAGAGTGAGCAGGTTGGAGATTTGATCAGCAGACCAGGTTTGAAGTGAAAACTGATGGTGTCAAACCTGTTATACGCTCAAGCTGTTCAAGTTTTCAGAAATTGGCTAACTGTAGAACATGCATAGCCTGTTCTGTCTAAGCTGTTCTGAGAAACTTGAGCAATGTGAGATATATAATGCCTTAGAACATCTAGGGAACTTAGTCACTTTTATTTAGCATGCCCAGGTTGCTTACAAGATAATTAACATGTTTTCATCAAGAGGCTTGGTGAAAATGTCTGCAAGTTGTTCATCTGTGGAAATAAAACTTACCTCCACATTACCTTTCTGGATGTGATCCCATATGAAGTGATGTCTGACTTCGATATGCTTTGTTCTGGAATGAAATACTGGATTGTTAAATATGGCTATAGCACTTGTATTATCACACAGAATAGGAGTTTTCCTATATACAAGGCCATAGTCTTCAAGCTGATGCTGCATCCACAGAATCTGCCCACAGCAGCTTCCAGCAGCAATATACTCAGCTTCAGCAGTAGAAGTAGAAACTGAGTTCTGCTTCTTGCTACACCAACTTAGCAACTTACCACCAAGGAGTTGATATCCACCTGTTCTGCTTTTCCTGTCTAGCCTGCATCCTACAAAATCAGAATCTGAATATCCTGTTAGCTCAAGACTTGAGTCTTTGGGATACCAATGACCCAAACCTGGTGTACCCTTATGGTATCTGAAGATTCTTTTTACAGTAGCTAGATGTGATTCTTTAGGATCAGCTTGAAACCTAGCACATAAACAGGTGGCAAACATAATATCTGGTCTACTAGCAGTTGAATATAGCAAGCTCCCAATCATTCCTCTGTAAGCTGTTACTGAAACAGCTTTACCACTGGCATCTGCATCAAACTTTACATTGGTTGCCATTGGGGTTTGATAGGAGAACTTTGATCAAATGTAAACTTTTTCAAAAGATCTAAAGTGTACTTTCTTTGATTTATGAAAATTCCATTTGAGGTTTGTTTAACCTGTAATCCTAAAAAGAAAGTAAGTTCCCCCATCATACTCATTTCATATTTTTATTTCATGAGTAATGAAAATTTTTTGCATAACTGCTCATTAGTAGAACCAAATATTATGTCATCCACATAAATTTGAACAAACATAATATCAGACTTCACCTTCTTTATAAACAGTGTGGTATCCACTTTACCTCTGGAATAACCATTGCTCATAAGGAAATCAGTTAGAGTGTCATACCAGGCTCTAGGGGCTTGTTTTTAACCATAGAGGGTTTTGTCCAACTTATAGACAAAACATGGATGATTGGAGGCTGCTTGACATACACTTCTTCTTTCAGCTTTCCATTCAAATATGCACACTTTGCATCCATTTGAAATACCTTCATGCTCTTGTGGGCAGCATAGGCCAGAAACAAACGAATTGCCTCTAACCTGGCCACTGGAGCAAATGTTTCATCATAGACAATGCCTTCATCCTGTCTATAGCCCTGAGCAACCAGTCTTGCCTTATTTCTATTAACATGACCTTGCTCATCCATTTTGTTCCTAAAAACCCATTTGGTGCCAATTATTATTTTTCCTTTAGGAGCAGGGACCAGCTTCCATACTTTGTTTCTCTCAAACTGATTGAGCTCTTCTTGCATGGCAGTGATCCAATTAGCATCTTTCAGAGCTTCATCCAGTTTCTTAGGCTCCATCAGGGACACAAAACGTGAAAACATACAAAAGTTTCCTAAGCTGTCCCACCTTGTTTGCACCCCTTTGTTGATGTCACCAATTATTTGATCATTTGGGTGACACCTGATCCACTTAGGATCTTGCCTCAATGAAGATTCTCCTGAGTTATCTTCAACAGGTCCTGTTGAGCAGCTTTCAAGATTTTCAGACACACTGACATCTTGAGCCTGTTCACTTGTTGAGCATGACTCTCCATTGTCGAACATATCAGCAGAGGATCCAGGAAAATAAGCATTGATTGGTTCAGGACACGATGTTGTAATTATGTCAGTACACTTCTTCACACAGGGTGTATCAACATAGTCATCATCATGTCCATCATGATTAACAGGTTCCACTCTAGATGTAGTGGAAGCTTTTGAGTCCTTTTCTTCTTGAATGGAACGCATGAGATCATCAAAGCTGAACTCTCCTGAAACTAATTCAGGAACAGCTTTTGTAGAAGCACTCCTTGACTCTTCAATGGTGACATTGATAGATTCATCTATCACATTTCTTTTGTTGTTGTATACTCTGTAGGCTTTAGAGATAGCAGAATATCCAACAAACACACCTTCATCAGCTTTGGGTTCAGACTTTTCCAGTTGGTCCCTCTGATTCAGAATGACACAGAGACATCCAAACACATGGAAATAGCTAATGTTTGACCTTCTCCCTTTGATTAGCTCATAGGGAGTCTTGTTGAACCTTTTTACCACCAAGGATCTATTTTGAGTGAAGCAGGCAGTGTTGACAGCTTCAGCCCTGAATGATGAAGGTAAACCTGATGCATGCAACATGGTTCTAGCAGCTTCAATGAGAGTTTTGTTTCTCCTTTCAGCAACTCCATTTTGTTGTGGAGTTCTGACTGCTGAAAAGTTCTGTGAGATTCCTCTTTCTTCACAGAATTCCTCAAGAGTACTGTTTCTGAATTCAGTACCATGATCACTTCTATGCTGCTTAACTTGAGCAGAGTTCAGCATTTCTATCTTTTTGAAAAATCCAATGATTTCTCTAGCAGCCTTTCCTTTGCTCTCCAGAAAGATCACCCATGTAAACCTGGAGAACTCATCAACCATTACTAGAGTGTATCTTCTACCTCCTAGACTTGGGACACTGACAGGTCCAAACAAGTCCATGTGGATTAAGAAGAGAGGAGTATCAATAGAAAAATTATGCTTAGATTTAAAAGATGTTTTTATCTGCTTTGATTTTCTCACAAGTTGTGCAGAGTTTATCCTTAACAAAGGTTATAGAAGGCAAACCTGTTACCAACTCTTTCTTACAGAGTTTGTTGATATTCTTGAGGTTTAGGTGTGATAGTATTTTGTGCCATAACCAGTTCAGGTCTGCATTGCTTCTTGAGATAATGCAGGTTTCAGTTGTGGGATCAGCAGATTTCATGTCCACAACATATACACCTTTCTTCCGTTGTGCACACAGCACAACTTTGCCTTGGGGATCCAATATGTAACCTAGGTGCTCATCAATTTTAACCTTGTAGCCAGCATCACACAGTTGACTTATGCTTACAAGATTATGTTTTAGCCCAGACACATAGGCTACCCTTTTGAATACAGCAGCACCAGCTTGAAGAGTTCCATATCCTTCTGTGGATCCCTGTACATCGTCACCAAATGTGACTTTTGGCCCATTTTCAGGCCTGAGATCACTCAGCACGTCCTTACAACCTGTAATATGTCCTGAGCAGCCACTGTCCAAGTACCAAACCTGGGATGGTTGTTTGTCCTGCAGAGTGTCATGGGAAAATATTAGTTATTTTTAGGGGAATCATCATAAGGATTAGTTCTCCTACTTCATCAACATTTATTGATGGACCAGTGATACCCACACTAATATTCTCTATTTAGATAGAATCAGCTTGGATACCATCCTCATTGACTATGTTACCTCTAACACTGCTTGTTTTTGCAATGATGGAACTAGCAGAGTCAACAGGCCTCCTGTCCTCAGTTTCAGGACAATCTTTTGCCATATATGTCTTCTTCCCACACTTATAACATTTTCTCTTTTTAGCCTATTTTGAAAAAGAACCTCCAGAAACATATTCTAAATTATTTTTGTTGATTCTGTTAGTAGGTTTAGCAAACTTATTACTGTTTTTAGAAGAATCAACAGTTTGGGTGGAAGGCACAATGGCAACTGCTTTGCCTGTATCTTCTTTCCTCTTTTTAGGAGGACAGATATCAAATACAAGAAGTTTGATTGGCCTTTGACCTTCCCAAGTTTGGGAAACTTATTCCCAAATTTCTCAGGTTGTGCAATGGCTTTGCCTTTGCCCTTACTGAGATGTGATGGATGTTGCCTATCAACATAATCACTGCTTTTGGTTTTGAAAGACTTACCTTCATTTATAACAAATTTTTCACTATGATTTAAAAATTTATTTGAAATCACAGCAGATTTACTTTCAACATGAGACTTACCCCTGTTGAAAGCAGGCTGCTTACCTTTTGAAAACTTTTTTCTCAAAATGATCAGCATCAAAAGGATTGACAGGTCTCTTACCATCAGCTTTAGACCCAAAGCCTGTTTTGTCAACAGGTTTAGAGTCCATAGCTGTAGCTTGAGCTTGCTTTCCTTTCTTTTGCTTGTGTGAACCAGCTGAGCACTTACGAGACTGATTTGATGGAGAACACATTCCATCATCAGCTTTTGGAGCTTTTTCACACAAGCTGTTAGTGTTTTGAGGCCTGACAAACCTATTTGTTGAGACTAGCTTACCATTTACTATCTGGATGAAAGTGCTTGGAAGCTCACCAAGAGTGGATAAGTCATTTTTCAGATTATTTATCTCAATAATTAAAGCTGCTTTGTCAATATCCCCTCCAAGATAGGCTTTGATTTGAGCAGAGATCTGTTGACTTATACAATGGCTGACTTTTTGTGCAGATTGGCACCAAGAGTCAACAATCTTTTGAAGCTTTTCATGTTTTATGTCTGTTTCTCTCTTTTCCTCTAATAAAATGGAATTGATGTGTTTTAATTCATCAAGTTCAGTTTCCAACTTATGGAAACTGTCCAGTTTACTAGTTTTTATTTCAAGATCAGTTTTTATCTTGGAGATTCCAGACAACAAAACATTGTGCTTCTTAATAGCAGCTTTTATATCAACAAGCATATATTCAAACATTTTTACTTTTTCATCAGAACTATAAGCCATAAAGTTTTGTACCTTGTACATCATCGTTGGATTCCAGTTCTCTAAGCTGCTGAAGGGTTCAGCTTCAGGCAGATCTTGTTTGAAGTTGCTTGTTGATGGGACATCAGTGTTGGCCATCAAACAGTTTTTATCTTCTTCATCTGAAGAAGAGTCAGATTCCTCCCAATCACATGTCTCAGCCATGAGTCCCTTTTGCTTGTTGGGAGCCACTATGTCTTCCAACTTTTTCAGCTTAGCCATGGACATAAGGTACTTAACCCTGTAGCCATCGTCCCTGTTTGTCTTGAATGGTTTGGATGATTGACCAACAGCTTTAGACACACAGTCAGTAGCTATATGGCCAGTTTTACCACATTTAAAGCATTCAGCCTTAGTTTTATCAAATGCCTTTTTTTTATGGCACTTAACTTCCTTTGCAGCATTCTTCCACAAAACCTCTTCTTGTTGAATTTCTTAACAAGCATTGCAATCATTTGCTCATCATCTAGTTCAACAAGATCTTCACAGTCTTCCTCTTCAGACATCTCTTCCCTTTCATCATCAGCCTATTGATCAGGTTGTGTGAACACATCACATAACTGACCAACAGGTTGTCTCACGCTGGCCACAAAGGGAGCACCTCTCTTAGACATTTCCAATGCATTTATTTTCTGTTGCCTTGACTACTCATCATTCAGTAAGGATCCATACAGATTTACAAGATCCATACCTTTCATGGTGCCTGAATTCCTCAAGATAGTAGAAAAATAGTTACATTCTTCAGGCAGGATGTCCAAGAACTTGTTCACCATAGTCAAGCTGTCCTTTGTGATCCCAACAGCTTTGAGATCATTGATAAGAGCAGTGAACCTGGTATAGGTTTTTGTCAGAGACTCCTTTGGTTTTGAAAAGAAGAGTTCATACTGTCTAACAAGATTGTTAATCCTATTATCTAGTGTGATTGTGGGATCATCATAGACGGTACACAAAATATCCCGCATCTCCTTTACAGTCTTCATTTTCTCAACCTGTTTGAACACATCATCAGGAAGAGAAATGACCAGGTTATTCCTGGCTTTTGTATCAAGAGCAACCAGCGCTTTGTCTTCATCAGACCATTGAGCTTTGGCCTTCTCAAAGGTTCTGATCTCAGGGGCAGCTCCTTCAACGGCAGGAGTGATAGTAGTAACAGAAGTTGGCACATAGGGACCTTCCATTACTATCTCTGGCAGTTGTACACCCAGATTCTCTAAGTAGAGCATCATTCTGCACTTCCAAGCAGAGAAGTTTTGATGATTGAATTTGGGGGGGTTTGGCAATAGAACCATTGTCATAGTAAGAGGAGGAGCTGGCTGCACTGTTGTTCATGGGAAAGTAGGGAGAATGAGAGATCTAAAGTTAACACACACTCTATCTGCTTTTATACCAGTTGTAGGTCCCAAAAGGTTTCCCTAGTGTATTGTTTTAAGCTGTAGAGTGGGGGGGGGGGTGAATACAACAAATTAAAACTCAACACTCTTTTCTCAATGTTTGTGTATATTATTAACAAGTGTTAATTACAAACAAGCTTGACTGCGGAAAGGTTCAAGCTCAGATGACAGATACAACAGATTTTCAACTAATTCAAGACACACTCAGACTATATTCATTGAATAGACTCACTAGGATGAACTCACTGATTTTAGAAGACACGGATGGACAGCTTGAATAATAACAGCTTGGACACACGTTACTGTTTTATTCAAGCAGACTTGCATGCACGGAATAACACACTTCAATGCACGATTTGAATTTCTCACTCTTGGTTATCTCACAATCCTTAGAAGCTTCCTTTTATACTCTCACTGAGAATCTCAGTGAAGCTTCTTCTTTGGATGATGAGATAGTGGGATGTCTTTCCAAAAAGACAAAACAACTTTTCGACACATTCTGATAAAGCAGACTTGTCTCCATGTGGCAGAATCTTTGTCTTTTTATTTTTGTCTCTGTTGCATAAGGCTTTAACCAAAAGAAGAATGTCAACTTTGTATTTTTCTTCTTTTGTTAAGGCCAATTTTATATAAGAAATGTTCTGTCACCCATTTCAAATATCCTCTTTGTCTTCATGTAACAGAACAGCGTAGCCAGCTTTAACATCTTCTGTTTTCCACTTTGTCTTCGACTTGTAAACTGATCTTGTAACCAAAAAAAATACATGAGGACTTGGAAACATATTCCATGAAGTGTTTAGCCTGTTCACAAAGAACAGAACACTTAGAATCTGTCCAAGCTGCTCAGCAGAATAGAGCAGCGTAGACAGTTTATCTCCAGCCTGTTCAGCAGACAAAACAACTTGGACAATCTGCCTTTGTTGCAACGAATGCAACAGGGTAAGCAGCTTTGACTTATATTGCAAATCACTTTTAAGTTTTCAATAAGGCATTAACAGGCCTTAAATTATACCTTCAAGTGCATCAAACAAGTTTGATTAAAAATCTCCCCCTAAGATGTAGAACAGGTTTGACTGAGGCCTTTTCGTGCCTAACATCAACTCCCACTCCCTGGAGCCCAAAATGTTTTCAGTGACCTCCCATTCTCCCTCAGCCTCACTCAATCGCTCCTCACATTCAAAAGTGGATGGCTATGTCGGTTCTGACAGAGCCTCTCCGGATACACTCCCTAACAATAAACCCGAACCCTCTCGAGTCTCCAATCTGCTAGTCGAAGGAGTGACAACGGAATATTCATTACTGATACTCGATGAAGTTCCCTTGGGAGTTTGAATCTTTCTAGAGCAACGGTCTTGTAGACATTTGCTTCCGGCCTTACATGAATATCGTCATCATTTTCCATTGCGAATTGAATAAACAATTGTAGAAAACGCTGGAATGGAATGAACTTTCACTCTCTTTTAGTACCTTTATCTTGCACCGCTCTCTTCAGCTCATGAAAAATAAACGCCACATAGTCGTAGTGGCGATCGTATGCAAAGGCAGCAAACATAGCAAGAACATTGATTGAAGCGTAGTCAAGAGCTGAATGTTTTCCAGTGAAGCACTTATTGATCACGTCAAAGAAAACTCTCCAATGCGATTGGAGCTACTTAGTTTTCAAGTCTGATGTCTTGGATAGGACACCATCATAGCCGAGGGATTGAATTTCTTGAAGTGTTTGGACTGGGGTGAGTATGGGAGCAAAGGAGTATTTGGTTACGGAGAAATTTTCAGATGGAAGGCGGAGAATATGGCGGAAAGCGTCGAAGGTAATGTAGATAGGTACGAAATCAATTTTGGTTATGAAATGAGGGACTTCCTCATTGATAAATTGGAGATGGAACCAGAATTGATGAAGGTATATGATGGGGAAAGAGATGGCTGTGGTGAGAGAGTAGAAAATTGAGTGGCCTTTGACGAAATCAAAAGTGATATCCTAGGCCTCAGAGCGAAGAAGGGAGAGGTCCAGCTGCCAGTTATGGGGGCAAATTCAGTTAAATGGGTGGGGTGAAGAAGATTGACTTCGGGCAGCTGTTTGTTGTTTAGAGGTATGGGAGGGTGTGGAATGGATAAGGAAATCTTAGGATCCATAAGTCCTGTACAAATGCAACATAGTTAGGTAAGCAGACTTAAAAAATAAGACATTGAGATTTCGTCTGAAATAAGGGTGAGATAGAACCTGTTTATTCTATTTAAAGCATCGGGATTTTTATCAGTAGAAGGTAAATTCTACTGAATAAAATCCAAAGTCGATCGTTGATAGACCAATGCTAGAATAGACGTGTTCACTTAAACACTTATTTGAACTAGGACCAATGGTGCAAAGGATACGGAATTTAGTTTTTGAGAAAAGAAAAAAATTTTATATGCAATGAGAAAAAACAGAAGAAATCTAATTGTGGAACATGGGTTTGGGACCCGAAGTTCGGATGTGCCCTACCCGAAATTCGGGTGTGGTAGAATTTCGGATGTGTTGATGCATGAAAATTTAAACAAAAAAGGCTAAGTATGAGGGTGGCCTGAATTTCGGTTGAATCCGAGATTCAGGTTTGACCGAAGTTCAGATGGGTCCTTGACAAGGACTTAGGCAAAATATGAACAACCAAAATTCAGGAGTGGACCGATTTTCGGACGGACCCGAAGTTTGGGTGGGTTCATGCTATACACTTAGAAAAATATATAAATGACATGCTTGGGAAGCGTCCGAATTTCGGATGAATCCGTGTTTCGGATGGGCCCAAGGTGAGACTTATATTTTTAATAAGGCCATAATGAATTTGATCCGAATTTCAGATGGATCCGAAATTGGTTCGTGGTATACACGTAGACTTAAATGAGTGGCTTATTAGTGGACCGTACAAAGTTCGTATGGGACCAAATTTCGGATAGGTCCAATGATAAATAAAAATGTAAGTACAAAATTACCTAAGTGTGGGCCGTCCGAATTTCGGATGTGTCCATACTAGACACTTAGAACTTTGGTCATTGATATGATCTAAAGTCCATGGCCATGCAAAACTTCAGGCGCACCCAAAGTTATACTTAGAACATAGTACATTTACTGTGTTCATGCACATGAATACGTGTACAATACTAAAAACTCAAAAATGCAGATCCTAACTTATAAAAACTTGATTTAATAACCTACAAAGCAAAAAAAAATCAAGAGAAAACCCTCGAAAAAATACGAAAAATGAAAACCTATTAAATGTATGTTAAAATTAAAAATAAAGGAATAAGAAGGTTACCTGGTATGCGATTAGAAGTAATACGCAAGAAAACAGAAGAAAAACAGAGGAAATCGAAGCCTTTTTGAGTTTGATGGGGGTGAAAATGGGTGTGTGAAGCGTCAGAGAAGGTAAACAGTTTAAGTAGTGGAGAAAAAAACCAAATCCCGTCTATTTATAGGGGGTGGGTCGGGTCAGATTCCTTTTGACCCGCACGTTTTATCACAGAAATGGGCCAAACAGAATAAATTGGGCCATTGAAAAAAATATAAAATTGGGCTAAACAATCTAAAACTTAACTAAATAAAATTTAAGAGGTGGCCCAAAAAACACTTTTTGTGTATTTTTATTTATTTATTTATTAAAAACCTAATTAAAACTAACTAAGCATAAAATAAACCATACGAAGTAAAAAAAAATAATTTTTTTTTTAATTTTTGAACTATATGCAAATGACAGAAATTGATAGAATTTTTTTTATGTTTTTAATGTTTTTCAGAGAATGACACTAAAAATAAAAATAAAATAAAATAAAGTAGAATAAAATAAAGATAATAAAAAATGGAAAACACCTTTGCTCTTTGACTCCCCCTCAAATAGACAATTATCCTTCCTGTCTAGAACCCAGAATACTTACTAAACTTTAAAATTTTGACAAAACTGGATATATTTAGCGTCCCACTCAAACTGAACAATTCACATAGCAACTGTAAAGATCATCAACATTAAATACATACATATATAAATAGATAATGAACATAATTTTGTGACACTACCTTTAAATTTAAATATCATATATTTTCTAAATAAAGGAATTTCAAACAATTATAATAATTGTTTGAAACGGAATTATTTATGGAATATCTGAAAATGTGGTTCGTCTAAAGCCTTAGTAAAAATATCAACAAGTCGAAATTTCGTGCCTACAAAATACAGTTCAATTATCCCTTTTTCTACGTGGTCTTTAATAAAATGATACATAATGTCTATGTGTTGTGTTCTTGAGTGCTGCACAGGATTGCAAGATATGGCAAATTCACTTCGAGAATCACAGTATATCGGGATGTTGGTGAGAGAAAATCCTTAATCACGTAACTGTGTTCTCATCCACAGCACCTGAGAGCAACAGCTTGCGGCTGCTACATACTCGGCTTCGGCTATGGATGTGGATACATATTCTGCTTTTTGGAGGACCAACTCACCGGTCTATCACCCAAGAACAAAATACCACCTAATGTGTTTTTCCTGTCTACTCTGCAAGCTGCAAAATCAGCATCCGAAAAGGCAGTAAGATCGAAATTGGTTCCCTTTGAATACCATAGACCAAGATTGGGTGTATCCTTAAGATAACGAAATATGAGTTTTACCGCAGAAGGTGTGATTCTTTCGGGTCGGCCTGAAAGCGAGCACAAAGACATGTAGAGAACATTATATCCGGTCGACTGGCCATAAGGTAGAGTAAGGAACCAATCATGCCTCTGTAAGTTGTGTTATCAAGACTTTTCCCAGCGGGGTCAGTATCCAACTTACTGCTTGAAGCGATGGGAGTTGCAATAGTCGTGCAAGGGTCTAACTTAAACTCCTTGACAATGTTAAGAGTATATTTCGACTGGTTCACAAATAATCCATCTTCAAGTTGTTTGACTTGTAATCCGAGGAAAAAATTCATTTCGCCCATTATACTCATCTCAGACCTGGACACCATTAGGGATGAAAAGTCCTTACAAAATCTATGGTCAGTAGATACAAATATAATATCATCTACATAAATTTGGACTAGCATTATATGTGGGCCTTCCTTTTTCATGAAGAGATTTATGTCCACTACACCCTTACTAAACCCTATAGAAAGAAGAAAATTAGAAAGACTATCATACCATGCTCGAGGTGCTTGTTTTAAAACATAGAGAGCTTTATCTAGCACATAAACATGGTCTATTAATGTGCATCAATAAAGCCTTGTGATTGTTCAACATACACCTCTTTGTTAAGTTCACTGTTTAATAAGGCTATCTTGACGTCCATTAGTACACTTTGAAGTCTTTGTGTGCCGCATACACCAAGAAGATTCTGCTAGCTTCAATTCGTGCAACTGAAGTGAAGGTCTCGTCATAATCAATGTCTTCTTGCTTTCGGTAGCCTTTGGCGACTAGTCGCAGTTTGTTTCTTACCACAATGCCGTTTTCATCTCGTTTGTTCTCAAAAATCCATTTCGTCTCGATTATGGCTCGACCTTTTGGTGTGGGAACTAACCGCCATAATCTTAGTTGTTTGAACTGGTGAGCTCTTCTTGGATTGCTACTATCTAGTCTGGGTCTTTCAAGGCTTCATCCACACGAGCTGGATCTATCATACTAAGGAATGATGCAAAGAGACATTCATTAGCAGATGCCCTTAGTGTTTGGACCCCATTAGAAATATCACCAATGATTTTTTCTGTTGGATAATTTCGGGTCCATTTCGTCTCGTGTGGTAGGGGTGAACATGATGGAATCTCAGTGGTGAGGGTGGGACTGGATGAAGAGTTCTGATCAACGGTTTCGAGTGAAGGTATCACTGGTTCCGATTCAGGGTCTGTTGGGTCTTCTAGAGGGATAATGTTTGATACAATGTGTGAGGGTATTAACGGAGTAGATTCAACTTGAGGGATGTCTATGGATGAAGTGGAAGGTGATGAAGATGATGAAGGAGATGATGTATGGATTGGTGAAGGAATTTGTGTATCTGATATTGGTGGAAGAACATTTGAATCTGATGAGGATGTGTTAACTGTAGTAGATGAAACAAAAGAAGAATTACCACTAGGACCAAAGAATTCTACATAAAATGATCAAACAAATTAGATAAGTCAGAAGAAGAAAAAGAAGTAGGTTTAGAAGAGTCTCCAGGCATTTAAGTAATGTGAGGTCCTGATTGGTCAACTTCCGGAGCCATTTCAGCCAATTCATCGAATGTGATGTGCACACTCTCGTTGACTGTCCAGTTGCGAGTGTTGAATGTGTGATATGCCTTTGAATTGGATGAGTATCCAATAAAGATCCCTACATCCGCTTTCTCGTTGAATTTTCCGAGGATGTCCTTGTCGTTCAACACATAGTTACTGCAACCAAAAACTCGGAAGTATTTGATATAAGGAACTTTATTCATATAGAATTGATAAGGAGTTTTATTGAAACGCTTATGGATGATTGAGCGATTTGGTGTGTAGCAAGGCGTAGACACGCCTTCAACCCACAAGAACGGAGGTAGCTTTGAGTAGTACAACATGGTGCGGGCAACTTCCACAATGGTACAATTTCGTCTTTCTATGATGCAAATCTGTTGAGGAGTTCGTGCAACTGAGAGCTCATGGTGAATACCCTTGGATAGCAGGAAACTTTCTACTACCGAGTTCTTGAACTTTGTACCTGATGTGCCGCTAGCACACCTTTGTTTTAAATATAAAAACGGAAATAATTAACTAAAACTAGCGGACAAATAGGCAAGTATTACCTATCGTATACTAGAGTAGCTAAGTAAGTCCGGGTTGTCGATCTCAGGGATAATGGGAATTTCAAAACAATAAGAAGTAGATTAAAGGTTAGATAGCCGAAAATGTGCAAGATTTATCATTAAGATTTCGATTATCAAATGAGTTTAGAAACACCATGACAATAGTAACGAGAGAAGGATTAAAACTTGATGATTAAAGGATGATCACTTGGGATTATTTCCCCTAACAAATGGATGATTAAGTAATGATAATGCCTCGGAATAAAAATATGCTATTGCTTAAGTTATTCAACAGCCAAGATCACTCAAAGACTATCAAATAGCTTAACTCCTTAACTAATATAAAACTATCAAAGGATCACTCGCTTCAGAATGTTTACCAATTAAGATATGAGTACGAATTCAAGTATCAAAATATTATGCAAATAACATTTGGTACCAAAAGATATATTCATAAAACAATGAAGATCACTCAATCATTATTTTACAAAAGTTAAGAACATACATTCATACTCGTATATTGGTTATTATCATGGATGATGTTTTCACTTCACAATGTTAACATAATTTGCATTAGACTCACATCCTTACACAAATAATATAATGATTCATAGCAAACCATTTCTATATCCATTTTCCATTGCTCTCACAAGTTAAAGGATTTAAACAAAGCAATAAAAAATCACTTCATTTAGAATAGATATTAATAAACCCTAACTCACATCAGAGGTTAATCAACATCCAAAATGAATGAAAGCATGTTTTTGCAAACAAAACACTATATTCATCCATAATAACAACTAAACATATTAATATTAACGATCATCAAATGTTAAGGTATTTCATACCCAAATGATCAAAACGTTACTACTCCATCATATTGAAGAGTTTTACAACACAAATCGACATGAACATTGAATAACTCAATATCAAGACAAAATGAAGATGAAATCATTCCCCTATTGATGAAATTGGTGTTAGATGGTTGAAATGGATGAAAACCCTTAAAAAATCAAGCAGCAATTCACATTCTATCGCCAAAAATCATCACAGCAACACCCCTGTTCGAAATCTGCTTTTCAAAAACGAGTTTCTGAAATTATATACTGTGTCATTTACGCGCCGCGCTTTTGTGGGAGCGCGCCGTGCTTTTGAAAGGCTGACTTCTTATTGGACCTCCGTGGAAATTAATTTAAAAGTTGCAAGTTGCTGGAGGCCGTTTACGTGTCGCGCTTTTGGATGAGCGCGCCGCGCTTTTGAGTGACAGGATCAGGATGTGTTTCTGCTGCTATTACCGCGTCGCGCTTCTAGGATCCGCGCCGCGCAATTTCCAGAATAGCTACATTGAGTACTTTTCATAAAACCTGCTCCAACCCACAAAATTTCAACAAAATACCAAAACTTGCACAAAAAGATTACTATAAGTAATATTAATATATAAATCAAAACAGATATCGCCTGATAAATATACACAAAAATGGCGATATCAAATATTCCCACACTTGACAATTGCTTGTCCTCAAGCAAGCATCAAAACACACATTAGATAGGGGACAACATTGGCTATACAAGAAGCATTTAAAACTTTCAAGCACTCAATCAATATCATAGAACATAATATACCCTTATTGGATTGCATATTTTGAAGGATAAACTTTGAAGCAAAATGCATGAATCCAAGTAAGCATACATGGCTTTCACAATTCAAGTCATCATGATTCATATTCAAAGCTAAACACCTCACAAAAAATAAAGACACTCAAGCACTTAGTGTTTAGGCGAAATCAAAGTGCACTCTCATTGCACGAAATTGAAACTATCATGAGCATAGGCTTGCCAATCAATCTAATCTCCAACACTTTCTTATTGAATTGCAAACATCAAGAGGTCTTTACAAGGGTTGTAACAGGGCTTGGTTTTAGGTGAGGAACTTTTGGTTAAGTGACGAAATTAGCCAACTAAAATGAATCAAAAATAAAGAAATTAACTAAGCAAGCAATACGAGACACCATCTATCCAAACCTAGGCAACTAAACAAAGAATGGACTCCACTACTTTTGATTTGGCAATTAATAACCTTCCATTCTTCTAGCTATAACAATTCTATTGGAAATACTCTATATTTACATTACTATGCATCTTTGATGCTCTTTCTTTTTCTTTTTTTTCTTTTCTTTTCTTCATTTTCAAAATTTATTATTATTATTATTATTAACTTCCAAAGCATGTGTACAATCACTTTGAAAGGACTGCTATAAACAAGTGTATACTTCAAGTGTCTATTCTTCTAAGATAGCTAACTCCTAACTTGACAACATAGAAGTTGGGCTAAGGCTTGCTCAAGTTAAAAGGATAGAAAGGCTAAAGCTAAGGGGTTTTAACACAACAAAAAGGGTAAAGGCTCAACTTGGCTTCTAGGGAATGTTAAGGCAAAAAGGAAAAAAAATAAAATGCTAAAAAAAGGGTGTTAGACCTAAATGCCTCTATCACATGAATGCAATAACAATAAGGAATGTGTTCTTGATAAGCATTAAAACCGGCAAGTTCTACCATGAATAGTGATAATCGGCACACACATAACCAAATGAATTTTTTTGAGCAACTAATATATCATGAATGCTCTTCATAGGTCAAATCTTACGAAATGAAAGGAACATGGGTTATGTTGTGCAAGCTTTGATTATTGATCAATTAAACATGAAATATGAAACCCAAAGATATCCCCATTCATCAACTTACAACACTTGTTTGATTTATTTTCAAAACTTAAAATCCAAAAGAGATAATGATGCAAGATGATATTTGAGATTACTTGAAAGTTTTTTTTAAAAAACATTTTCTCCAAAATTTTTCCCAAACTAAACATGCATTTTATACTTAACTTGACAATATAGAGATGGCGGGGAAAAGAATATGTAATAAGGGTTATGTAACCCTCCTTCCCACACTTGAGGATTTCATTGTCCTCAATGAAACAAAATGCACAAACATTTGCAATAAAGCATAAAACATGAAGCACGAAGCAAAAGGGCGTGGAAAGAGACTCCCTGAATGTTGCGATTGGAAATGAAGGTAGATCGTCAGCTTTTGTGCAGTGCCAATCAATTATGCAAGTATGAGTGAAGCTGGAAATGAAGGACCAGCTATAACTCTGTGCCATGAAATGCATATCATCAGAGAGTGCCGAAAAATCTGAAATATGAACTATGAAATATGAAAGTTAAACCTACCATAGATTAATGTCAAACAAAATACGCTAAAGTGAACAACCATCCCAAAGTTTAGTTTACGGAAAGTAAAAGTGCAGAAAAGTAAATTTTTTATCGGCCATTGGCCACACCAAGAGACAATATTCAAAAACATCATGTTCAAAGCAACCACTGATTGAGTGAAACAACCACACTATTGCGGAGCCGGTGGACGATGATAGGGATGACCCGAGGGAGAATAAGGATGAGCTGGCCATTGTGATGATGATCCCGTAGACGATCCTAGTGGTGGTGGATATGAGAAAAAGTTCTCTATCGTCTGTTAGAGGGAGTTTTTGGTCTGCTCAATTGCGTTCATACTTCTCTCATATCCATCGACTCGCCTTCCATAAGCTTCCAACTCCTCTCGGTATGCCTGGACGTCTTCCCTATAGTGTTGGACGTCTTGACGGTATTGATGAACGTCCTCTCGGTATGCTTGTTGGTTCACCGAGAGAGTGTTGAATTGAGCGTCCAAACTATCAAATCGGCGGCGATTCTCCTCATGATAAGTATCTTGAGAAATCCTGTAAGAATACATAGCAGTTAAAATATGGTCAAAAGATGTATGCCAAGGATATGGTGGAGGTCGAAATTGGAAGAAGCCGCTTTGAGGTGGTTGCTGCTGTTGTTGTTGTTGTGGCTGTGCTTGTGCTTCTACTTCCTCTTCTTCTTCTTCTTCTTCATCTGCCGGGGCTGGGGCTGCTCATCGAGGTGCTAGATGGAGAAACCCTACCGTTTTTCCCAAAAAATTATGAGAAATGAAGTAGTGTTCATCAGTGTTCTCCACCGGGTATTCTAATCTAAGCCCCCGAACTGCCTGACTCGTTAGAATCCCTAAAGACTGTGCGATCCGCGAAATGAATCTTCCAACACAAATAGCACTTGTTGGGCTCTTACCCCCTGCCTTTGTAAACTGTCTTGCCACGAAATAAGGAACACAAAGATGGACATCATTAGTCATCAATTTGAACATGAAGAATAAATCTTCTACAGTAATACGTTCAGGGCTAGACTTCCTTGCAGTGAGGGATAAGGAAATGCATCTGTGAAGAAGTCTATGAAGTGGATTGATCAACGCGGATTCCCGGGCATCACTAGGCACGAAGTGGCCTCTTCCGATCATCGCCCAGAATTCTTTGTCTTTAAGGTTCACAGGCTTCTTTTTCAACCCAACATCAAGATATTCCACAAAATCGGGGTGAGCTGTCTCTTCTCTAGTATATAGCCCCATCCACTCGGCTAACTGTACCACTGAACACTTTCGTTGGAACCATCCTAGTCTGAACTCGATTGCCGACTTTTTCTTCATATCTTTTGTTCCTTTATTAAAATTCATAAGTGGAAAGGAATTCCAATGTAAGCTCAGTATAAACATCCTCTTGGATGTTCATGAGGTTCAACCATGCATGTGACACAAAATTGTTGTACCGAATGGTAAAGAGGCTTCTACGTCTTGCCCCCACTGAATCATTCCCGTCAGTTGTCGGCACAGTATCTAAAATTCTCGAATTTATGACCCGGCTGTTATTCAATGTTTTTGCTGCCAGGTCATGAAGATGCTTCTGATATTGATCCTTCATAGACGGTGGGAATTTAAAATAGGAATGATTCCAATTCAGTGGAATCCTATGATGTTGGGGCAGCTGAAATTCTGGCTCTTCAACTTCTGGAAGCCATTCTTCGTCGTCGTGTGACGGACGAGAAGAAGACGGTCCAGATTTTTCTCTCTTTCTACCTCCGGCCATTATCCATACAAAACAAAAGAGGGAATTAGGATTATATATATAAAAACCTTAAGATGTTAATTATAAAGAGTGATCAAAGAAAGTAAGTGTACTTTCCCACACTTAAATAACAAACATCAAAAAGCAAATACTAAGTTAGAGCACAACACCCTAAAAACACGTTATGAAGTTAACTGTGTCTAGCAAAAGCAAACTCTCGCCACCATGAAAAACATAATCTCCCTCCCCATAATTTTTCCACAGTGAAACTTCCCACACTTGGGTATTACCATTCCTAGTTATATTAACATACAAAATAACTCAAAGAAATTTAATTGACGCAACAAAAATAGGTACCATACTTCTAAACATCAATCCTAGATCCTAAATAGAATCACAAGTGACTTGTGAACAAAACAAGGATAATCATCATACTAGATAATAAACAAGAACGGAAATATCACTACTAAGTAAACATGGTATCATACTATAAAAACAAATAACTAAAATTAAAGAAACAAAAATCTGTAAACTAGATAATGTAACAACATTAAGCATATCACAAGAAAAGAAACAACAAAGCATACTGTCTACTAACCAAAATGACAAACACTATGTACCAGTTAAACTACATTTAGATGAAAAAATAAAAATAAAAATAAAACAGGAGTTAATCCACTTACATTACAAGAACATTGTATAGACCAACTTAAAAACTTAAAAAAAATAAGAGAAAATATCTATCAAGCAGTGGGAAATCAACAAAAAGGGGTAATCTACGAAAATTCGGTGGGATCTCCAGCCAAAATCAACAAAATCCGGCGGTAGGTGAGAGTGAACCTTGGAATGGCCAAAAAACTTCTCAAATCTTGCAACAAAAACTTAGATATATGAGAGGCTTTGAATGTGGAAGATTTTAAGAATTTTTGGGAGAAAGATGGTAAAAAATGGTAGAAAATACTTAATTTTCGGTGAAAAACGGCAGCAAAGAAGTGGGAGAGTGGCTGCAAAATGATACAAGTCGGCTAGGGTTTCAGACTATATAAGCAGTCGACGCTGCGCGTCTTTGAAAAGCGCGGCGTGCTTTTTGCCTTGCCAGCCTGGTCACGCATACAAAGGTTGTACAATTGACTTGGTCAACGCAGCGCGTTTTCGACTAACGCCGGGCGTAATTGTGGAAAGAAAATATAACTAATTCTGTTGGTGGTTTACGCGGCGCGCTTTCTCAGTCCGCGGCGCGCTTTTGTGATGCAGAATCTGGGAACCATTCTGTTAGATTTTAGGCGGCGCGTTTTATGAATCCGCGTGGCTTTTTTGGACTGCAGAATGTTGCAAAAATTTTTGTATTTATTACCGCCACACGCTTTTGAAATCCGCGACGCGTTATTGAACAGCAGATTCAATAACAAAAAATTTCCCAGAATTTCCACAAACACTTCAAAATTCAATCCGACTTCATTCTAAAATGGTTATTCAATATTGGTGCAAATTTCGTCATAAGAATTATAAGTACGAAATGCAACCAATATAGATCAAAGAAGTCTATGACTTACCACTAACAAACTATACACAACCATTCACATGATTTGTAACTGTTTCCGACTCGTTCACATTTAGGCACACAAAAGAATACTACGGTTACCACAACTCAACTCTTAGAACACAACGAAGCTATCTATTACCAAAAAACAATTCACACAAAGACACAAACATGAAGCTTTTAGCAATTGAAGTTTATAGCAAAGACAACAGCTTGTTTATTTATGAGTCCTTAGCTTGACTCATCCCTTCAATCCTTTAAGTTGAAAATGGAACAAGGTTGATCTCCTTAACCTCTTCAACACACAGATCGGAGTCCAATTATTTCTTAACTCTATGACCATTAACCTTGAAAGTGCTATTATCATTCGGGTTAATCAATTAAAGCGTGCCATATGGAAAAATGGTTTTCACGATATAGGGACCTGTCCAACGGGACTTCAACTTGCCCGGAAAAAGTTTTAATCTTGAATTGTACAAAAGGACCTTGTCACCTATATTGACACTTGATCGAACTTTCAAACGTATCATGTCATTTCATTGTTTTCTCTTCATACAAGCAAGAATTTTAATATGCATTTAATCTTAACTCATCTAATTCTTGCAATTGCACCTTCCTATGTTTACTAGCCATATTCAAATCAAGATTACATGCCTTAATGGCCCAAAATGCTTTGTGTTCTATCTCCACAGGGAGATGACAAGCCTATCCATAAAGTAAACGAAACGGTCTGGTGCCAATTGGAGTTTTAAAAGCAGTTCGAATGGCCCACAACGCATCATCTAGCTTTTCTGCCCAATCTTTTCTATTCACATTAACAGTTTTCTCAAGAATTCGCTTAATGCCACGATTCGTATTTCCAACTTGTCCACTTGTTTGTGGATGATAAGGTGTGGCCAATCTATGGGTTACCCGATATTTTTGAAAAGTTTTATCAACTTGATTATCACAAAAATGGGTACCCCTATCACTTATTAAGGCTCTAGGAGTACCGAACCGCGAAAACAATTTCTTGAGAAACTTGACAACCACTCTTGCATCATTGGTTGCCAATGCTTGGGCTTTGGGCCATTTAGACACGTAGTCTACAGCAACTAAAATGTACTTATTACCGTACGATGATGGAAATGGCCCCATAAAATCTATTCCCCATATATCAAAGACTTCACATACCTGAATAGCATTTTGGGGCATTTCATTGCGAGAAGAGATCGTACCTGTTCGTTGGCATGAATCACACTTGCTTACCAAACTGTGGGCATCCTTAAAGATTGTAGGCCAAAAGAATCCATAATGTCCTCCAGTTGGTCCACTGTGGCAGTGGTCTAGAAGTTGATTCGCTTCTTGTCCATAAAGACATCTCCTCACCACTTGATCAGCACATACTCTAAATAAGTATGGATCTTCCCAAAAATAGTATTTGATGTCAGCAAAGAATTTCTTCTTTTGCTGATGTGTCAAGCCTTTTATCAATGTTCCCCCTGCAAGATAATTAGCAATGTCAGCATACCAAGGAGTCTCATCCAATACATGTGCTTTCATTAAATGGTCATCGGGAAAGTTGTCGTTAATCTCCGATTCCTTCAATACTTCCATATCTGGATTTTCCAGGCGAGACAAGTGATCCGCAGCAAGGTTCTCCGCTCCCTTTTTGTCTCTTATTTCTATATCAAACTCCTGCAAAAGAAGGATCCATCTTATTAATCTTGGTTTTGCATCTTGTTTAGCAAAAAGGTATTTAAGAGCCGAATGATCCGTGTAAACAATAGTTTTAGACAACACCAAATATGCACGGAATTTATCAAACGCAAATACTACTGCTAGCTACTCTTTTTCAGTTGTTGTATAATTCTCTTGAGCATCATTTAAGGTTTTGCTAGCATAGTATATCGGCTGAAAATGCCTTTCCTTCCTTTGGCCTAATACCGCTCCAACTGGAAAATCACTTGCGTCGCACATTAATTCAAACGGTAAAGACCAATCTGGGGCAACCATAATAGGAGCATTGGTTAACTTTTCTTTCAAGAAATTAAATGCAATTAAACAATCATCAGAAAAGTTAAAAGAAACATCTTTCTGTAGGAGTTGTGTCATAGGCCTTTCTATTTTTGAAAAATCTTTAATAAACCTCCTATAAAATCCAGCATGGCCTAAAAAACTCCTAACCGCTTTCACTATAGTAGGAGGAGGAAGTTTTGAAATTGTATCAACCTTAGCTTTATCAACCTCCATACCTACTTGTGAAATTTTATGACCTAAAACAATACCTTCTCTCACCATAAAGTGACATTTTTCCCAATTAAGAAAAAGGTTTGTTTCTTCACACCTAGCAAGCATCTTATCAAGATTAGTCAAACAAAGTTCAAATGAGTTACCAAAAACCGAGAATTCATCCATAAAAACCTCCATTGAAATTTCCACCATGTCATGGAATATTGCCATCATGCATCTTTGAAAGGTTGCCGGTGCATTACACAATCCAAATGGCATTCTTCTATATGCAAATGTGCCATAAGGACATGTAAAAGTCGTCTTTTCTTGATCTTCCGGGGCTATAGGAATCTGGAAATAACCTGAAAATCCATCAAGAAAACAATAAAACATGTGACTGGACAATCTTTCCAACATTTGATCAATAAAGAGTAAAGGAAAATGATCTTTTCGTGTGGCATCGTTCAACTTCCTATAGTCTATACACACTCTCCATCGTGTGATAGTCCTAGTAGGAATTAACTCATTCTTGTCGTTTGTTACCACCGTCATTCCTCTCTTCTTTGGTACCATTTGCACTGGACTTACCCATGGACTTTCTGAAATTGGGTAAATCAAACCTGCATCCATTAGCTTCATCACTTCCTTTTTTACCACATCTTTCATAGTTGGATTGAGCCTCCTTTGGGGTTGCCCCACCGGCTTGTACTCCTCCTCCATTAAGATCTTCTGCATACAAAACGAAGGATTTATGCCTTTGATATCCGTGATGGTCCAGGCTATGGCTGACCTGTGTGCCTTCAAAACCTCCAAAATTTGACTTTTTTCTTCACCTGAAAGGTTAGATGCAATAATAACAGGAAATTTCTTTTCATCATCTAAGAATGCATAATCTAAGTGAAACGATAGTTCCTTAAGCTTAATTGAAGTTGGTCCTTCAATTGAATCCTTAAACTTCACGTCTTCATTAATTCCCACTTCTTCCAAAACATGATTTTCCAATGATGGTTCATCTTTAAGCATACTCTAAAGTTTGTCAACAATCTCATTATGACAAGCGCTTGCATCCACATCTTCCTTCATGAGTTCATCCCATTTCTCTTGTTCAGTCGATTCCTGAAAATATTTTTCAACATGCAAATCAATAGAATCAACAAAATACACAGAATCATCACAATAAGCCAGGATGCTTCATAGCCTTTTTCACTTCAAAAACAATTTGCTCATTTCCCATACTCAAACTAAGTTTGCCATTTTTCATGTCGATAAAAGCACCTGATGTGGCTAAGAAAGGTCTACCCAAAATAAGAGGCACTTTCTTATCCTCATCCATATCAAGAATGACAAAATCAACGGGAAATACAAATTTATCAACACGAACCAACAAATCTTCAACAATGCCTCTAGGATATTTAATTGATCTATCGGCTAATTGAATGCTCATATTCATTGGTTTCAACTCACTTAGGCCTAGTTTTTCAAAGATTTAGGTTGGCATTAAGTTTATACCAGCACCTAAATCGGCCAATGCATTACTCACAGACAAGTTACCAATAAAACAAGGGATAGTAAAACTCCCTGGATACTTTTCTTTTCAGGTATCTTGCTTTGGATAATTGCCGAACATTCTTCCTTGAGTGATATGATTGATGCCTCTTCAAGCTTCCTTTTGTCTGTAAGCAAATCTTTCATAGACTTTGCATACTTGAGCATCTGCGTAAGAACATCAACAAAAGGCAAATTAATATGAAGTTGCTTAATTAGTTCAAGAAATTTAGCATATTGCTCCTCCATTTTCTCCTTCTTCAATCGATGAGGGTATGGAATTTTTTAGGTAGCAATTGGTGCCTTGGTAGCCATAGGAGGTTGGATTTGCACTATACTTCGTGGGCTTGGAATTTGTACCTTGTCCGTTATGGCCTCCTTTTCTTTCCCTTTATCAACCTTCACACCTTCAACAACAATATTGTCATTTCTAACCGGAATTGAAATAGGATCAAGAACCTTAGCACTTCGCAAACAAATTTCCTTCGCGTGCTCTTTTGGATTCTCCTCGGTTGTAGAAGGCATTTTCCCTTTCTCTCTATCCACCAACAATTGGACAATTTGCCCCATTTGTTTTCTAAGCTTTGGATGGAGGCTTGCTGGTTTCTCAAAATATCTTCAAGAGTGGGTTTATTAGTTGCTTGTGGGGGTGGATTAGGTTGGGTTGGTTGTGACTTGGCATGATATTGCGCTGTGTAAGGGTGGCGTGGTTGATAAGGAACATTTCTTGGATTAGAGGAGCTAGCTCCTTCAGATCCGGGTGGTGTTACGGGTGCATCATTTGATTGCCTCCACCTAAAGTTCGGATGGTTCCGGATATCCACATTTGGATTATAGTAAGATTGAGGTGGAGGTTGGAAGGTTAATTTTCTTCTCAGGAAGTCATATTGATCACCACTTGAATACTTTACTTCCTCATCTACCGGTTCATCTACATAATTATCATTGCATTCCTTGGCCGTGTGAGGATCACCACATAATTGGCATACTTCTTGGATAGCTTTTGCGGTTGATTGTCTTGTGAGAAGCTTCATCCGACTTGGAAAATTTGGAGCCGTACGTGGGCCATCACAAAGATGACATGTCTGCTTTGGGGTAGAAGGATTTTGCAGATTTGCAAGTTGTTTCCCCATCTTTGAAACCTCGTCCCTTAAAGATTCAACTTTGTGATCTCTTCGGGTTGAATGTCTTTGTGGTCGATGTCTTCCCGAAAAACTCCATTCGTGTGCACTAGTGGCCGCTTTTTCAATTTTCTCTATTGCTTCTCCGGGTGGAATATATTTTACACTTCCTCCACACTTGAGATCTACAAGTTCTTGAGTAGCATTCGTTAGGCCTACATAGAATCTCTTCAATTGGGTGTATGCATCAAGGCCATGGTGTGGGCATTTTCTGAGAAGTGTCTTGTATCTCTCCCAAGCTTCATACATCGACTGTCCAAGTTCCTGTTTAAAATTAAAAATTTCGGTTATAATTCGCTCACTCTTTGAAGGTGGGAAATAACGCATAAGAAATTTATCAACAAGCTCCTCCCATGTAGTAATTGATTGAGGAGTGAGTGAATTAAACCAATCTCTAGCCCTCCCACGAAGAGTATATGGGAAAAGGCATAGATTTAAAGATTCAACCGGGGTTTCTCTAGTCTTGATGATATCACATATGTCTAGAAAACGAGTAAGATGCTCATTGGGATCATCGAAGTCAAATCCCTCAAAAGGACACATTTGGCTCAGGTATCGAAGATGTTTAGTCTTTATTTCACAATTGGCCTCTCGAGCTCCCGGTCTAACTATTGGTGAAGTTGTTCCAACATTCGTGGGCCTCGACCAGTCCCTCATAGTACGTCTATCCGGTGGTGGTGGTTGGTCTGCCATCTCTTCCACAAATACTAATTCGGTCTTGGGCTCGGAATGTTCAAGATTTACAACGGTAATGGGCGGTGGAACAACAGATGTTGATGGTTCTCCTTGACTTGTCTCCACGTTTCCTTTCTTGCTTATGTTTCTTTTTCGAAGGAGGCGCTCCGGATCGGATAAAGCTTCAACCAATTCCGAATTTAGGTCCCTATTCATACACGATCAACAAAAACAAAAAGAGGTTCGTGTAAACCCGAACAAGGAAAATTGAATAAAAGAACTAAGTGAACAATAAAATAACTTTAGGGAATGAATCCCCTAAAGGATCTCTAACAATTAATCTTCAACTTATACGACAAATACCGTTTATCCCCGGCAACGGCGCCAAAAAGCTTGATGTGCCGCTAGCACACCTTTGTTTTAAATATAAAAACGGAAATAATTAACTAAAACTAGCGGACAAATAGGCAAGTATTACCTATCGTATACTAGAATAGCTAAGTAAGTCCGGGTTGTCGATCTCAGGGATAATAGGAATTGCAAAACAATAAGAAGTAGATTAAAGGTTAGATAGCTGAAAATGTGTAAGATTTATCATTAAGATTTCGATTATCCAATGAGTTTACAAACACAGTGACAATAGCAACGAGAGAAGGATTAAAACTTGATGATTAAAGGATGATCACTTGGGATTATTTCCCCTAACACATGGACGATTAAGTAATGATAATGCCTCGGAATAAAAATATGCTATTGCTTAAGTTATTCAACAGCCAAGATCACTCAAAGACTATCAAATAGCTTAACTCCTTAACTAATATAAAACTATCAAAGGATCACTCCCTTGAGAATTTATACCAATTAAGATATGAGTATAAACACAAGTATCAAAATATTGTGCAAATAACATTTGGTACCAAAAGATATATTCATAAAACAATGAAGATCACTCAATCATTATTTTACAAAAGTTAAGAACATACATTCATACTCATATATTGGTTATTATCATGGATGATGTTTTCACTTCACAATGTTAGCATAATTTGCATTAGACTCACATCCTTACACAAATAATATAGTAATTCATAGCAAACCATTTCTATATCCATCTTCAATTGCTCTCACAAGTTAAAGGATTTAAACAAAACAATAAAAAATCACTTCATTTAGAATAGATATTAATAAACCCTAACTCACATCAAAGGTTAATCAACATCCAAAATGAATCAAAACATGTTTTTACAAACAAATCACTATATTCATCCATAATAACAACTACACATATTAATATTCCAAGTATTTACATAACCATCATCAAATGTTAAGGTATTTCATACCCAAATGATCAAAAAGTTACTACTCCATCATATTGAAGAGTTTTACAACACAAATTGCCATGAACATTGAATAACTCAAAATCAAGATGAAATCACTCCCCTATTGATGAAATTGGTGTTAGATGGTTGAAATGGATAAAATCTGGTTTTCAAAATCTGATAGCAATTCACTTTCTATCGCCAAAAATCGCCACAGCAACACCCCTATTCGAAATCTGGTTTTCGAAAACGAGTTTCTGAAATTATATACTGTGTCATTTACGCGCCGCGCTTTTGTGGGAGCGCGCCGCGCTTTTGAAAGGATGACTTCTTATTGGACCTCCATGGAAATTAATTTAAAAGTTGCAAGTTGCTGGAGGCCGTTTACGCGCCGCGCTTTTGGATGAGCGCGCCGCGCTTTTGAGTGACAGGATCAGAATGTGTTTCTGCTGCTATTACCGCGTCACGCTTCTAGGATCCACGCCGCGCAATTTCCAGAATAGCTACATTGAGTACTTTTCACAAAACCTGCTCCAACCCACAAAATTTCAACAAAATACCAAAACATGCACAAAAAGATTACTATAAGTAATGTTAATATGTAACTCAAAACAGATATCGCCTGATAAATATACACAAAAATGGCGATATCAGTGCCGTTATCTGATCGGATTGATTGCACTGATTGCTACTGTTGGGTTTCGACACTCTTGATGAAATTGATAATTTCTTGAGCGGTCTCATCCTTGGATCGTAAGAATTTTACCCAGGTATATCGAGAGTAGTCGTCAACGATAACCAACACGTATCACTTCCCATTTATGCTTTGCGTTCGCATAGGACCGCATAAGTCCATATGTAATAACTCCAACACTCTTTTCGACGATGGTTCGGGCTTTGGCTTGTGAGATGATGTCTTCATCTTTCCTTTCTCACATGCTCCACACAAGTGATTTTTTTCGTAACGGAGTTCTCGGAGTCCCTTAACCAGTTGTTTTGATGCCAGCTTGTTCAGATTTTTGAAGTTCAAGTGCGATGTAACACCCCTCCTGATCCCATAAATGTCACGTCAACTAGGTATCATAAGTGGAAATATCGCATTCATCTATACAACACATGTCACAGGATAACAACGATCACTGGTAATTAAAAACGTTAGCACAAAAGGTTTATCAGTAATTGCAATTCAGTAAAAACTATCACCCTCGCTATCACACCCAAAACAGGCACGAAAATCCTCCAGTCCCGATCCAGCAACCACGGCTACTGATCCCTTCACTGATTCCCTGAACATGGTAGACTCGACTACGTAAGCTCTGAAGCTCGTGAGTACGCGAGGGTTAGACTCTGCACAGTAAGCACATAGCACACACACACACACACATCACAGTCCATGTCCCTGGCAATCAACAGCATAATACAGGTATGAACACATAGCATGAGATCCGGAGCCCTGCAGACAGTATCACTGAGGGGACACTTCCCGGCTAACGACCGTGTATGGCGGTGGTTAGCGAAAACTCTATAACACGAGCGCGAACTGGCTACAGGCCCTGCCATGTATACACGCCCCAAGGACTGTTAGGGGCAGCCAACCCGCGCGATCACTCATCGCGAATCACCGTCCGCATGGAACTCATCACGGACCCCTGGACTGGATCTCATCTCATGCACATATATCACATATGTAACGATAGAATCATACCTGACGTCTGAGTCCCTGTCTCACACACATTATCTCACAGCATACACAGATAGCAAGACACGACTTTGAAAATGGAGCGCTCGTTTGGAAAAAGGCTCGGGTACTCACCTGTCTATCGGTCAACCCGTCTAAAACCCCGAATTCTATGATATCTGATCCGGATCACCTCCCGGTCGGCTCTTCCCTGTATCACACAGATCCCAATTGTTAATTCCTATTTCAACCAGCACATATAACATAGTGACCATAAACCCAGAACCGACTCACACCCAAAACACTCCCTACGAAACCCCAAAAACCCAATCAATCCCGACCCAAAGCCCCCTGACAAAACCCGGCCTTGGCCCCAACAAGACCCCGCCCCTAGCCCGGCCAGCATGCCCACGCCCCTGCCCAATCTCGGTCGCGCCCGGCCAGCCGCGTCGCGTCCACGACCAGGAAATCGCGACCGCGACCCCTGGCGATGTAGTCCGTCCCTGTTCGTCTTCTACATCTGTTCAGGAGCACACATACTCCATAATTCCGATTCCAGCCACCCCAAACGAATATAACCAATATATAAAAATTCCCAGAGGCCTAAAAGCCATTTTTCACAAACTCATAACAAGTCACACGAAATTAGGCAATCAATCAAGCTTTCTTACCTCAAGAACACCAAGGAGATGAAGAGGATTCAATTTCCAGGAATCAATTTCAGTTAAAGGTTGGCTGTCTTGCTTCTGAAGTATCATGTACACACACACTTGACAATTCTCAGTTGCTAAAGAGGAAAGGGAAGAAAAGGGAGTCACGTATATATATTTTCGACTTTTAGGCGGGTTCCGACCCAATAACTCGAACCCGATATCCCATTTTCACAATTAATATCCACTTGACCCATTCAAATCCACGAACTCATAAACATAATTAATCCACAAATATCATAACCCGGTGAAACGTAATTCATAAACCCGACACGTATATAATCCACTACTCGGAATCTCATTGGACCAACAATAAAATAATAAATTGAACTTCCACTAAAATAATTACATGCAATTATTTTAGAAACGAGATGTTACAAATCCTCCCCTCTTAAAGAGATTCCGCCCCCGTAATCTATCTCAAGCTCATTCGCAAGTACTCATCTCCGCGTTAAATCCACGAAAACTTTAACTTAGGAATCTCAATGTGATTATCAACAAACATGTTGAATTCGCATTTGAACTCTGAATGTCGTAATCATCACTGATACACATTTGCAATTCACAGTTAGGCAATCCACTAATAACTCAGTTAAATCCCCTAACTTGCATATCTGTAATTGGTATATCCTATATTCGCAGAGTCTTCTTGTGGCATCACCTCATAAGCCACTTGGTTCACATGTATCATCTCAACTTGTTGGGCTTCATTTTTTCATCACGTCCTCGTATAGCTCTATATGGATCATCCACTAACGCAATAGATGTTCCAATCCACTTATAGTTACACATAAAGACATCTCCGTCGAATCACAAAACGCAAAATCATAGATGTGGATAGCACACACAAGAATTTAAATCCACTAGCAATATGATAATCCTCTAACACAGAAGCGCATTCACATTTATTACCCATATGACTCACATAACTCAACAGGATCGATCCACTAACATAACACAAAGCCCAGCTCTGAAATCCTGATAACCCAACTTAGCACGATATATCCCACTCTCACATATATACCCAAACATAACTATCTCATATAACACATAGACCACAATCCCACACCTCTGTGACTGGATCTCATAATCACGAACAAAAACAAGGCAATTGCACGCAACAGAACACACACAATCCCACAATCACATACCAACATCCTGCCCCACAACTGATAAACACACAAAGCAAGTTCAAATATGCATACCCGAAATAATATCAGCAGCGTCCCGAGCCTCCTCTCCAGTCGCCTGAAAGACCCTACCCCGTGCCCTAGTATTGTGACGACTGGATGACGATGGCTCCGCTCTGGCTCCACTTGAACCCGCACCCTGCACCATTGGTCCCGGCTCAGGACACTCTCTTACTCTCTGTCCCGGCCTCCCACAATGTAAGCATAAGGGCTCCACAACCATACACGCAGCGGCGGCATGCCCACACTGACCACACTGATAACATCTAGGTGCACATGACCCATTGTGTCGACGGTGACACCTCAGGCACACCGGATCCCTAGCTGAACTCTCTCCCCTTTTGTCTCCTTTTCGAGGCCTCTGCCCCACACTGCTCTGGCTCTGCCAAGTATACCACGAACTCTACCTCCGACTTTGACTATCTGACCGCTGACTCCGTTCCGGTCCACTCGACCTCTGCTCCCTGTCCCTGTCTCTATCTCGTCTGTTTCTCAAACTCTGGCCTGAACGTCGCTCCCTGGAGTCATCTCTAAAATGCCTTCAGTCTCTCGAGGATCGTTCAGGAGTCCTCAAACGTCGGCACTGAGAAGACAACTCCTCTCTCTGCTTGGCTATCTCCCGCTCCCTTATGCGGGCCATCTCCAATGCTCTGGCAAAAGTAGGAGTCTCGTGCAGCCTAACAAACTCTCTGATATCTGCTCGCAACCCATCAATAAACATATTAGCTTTCCGCTGCTCCGTGTCGATATGTAGAGTAGCAAACTGGGAGTACTCATTAAACCGGTCCACGTAATGCTGCACCATCTTCTCACCCTGCTGCAGATGTAAGAACCGACGCTCCATCTCTCGCCTCTCGTCTCTAGGGTTATACTGCAGCTTGAACATAGCCCTGAACTGGTCCCACGTCATTGTGTAAGCTGCAGAAGGCGTCATCACTGACTCAATGGACTTTCACCACTGGGAAGCCCCTCCCCTTAATTGATAGGTCGCATATGCAACCATGTCCCTCGGGTCAACATGAGCCACTCGAAACGCAGCCTCTATCTCCCTCTCCCAGGCCATAGCAACTCCAGGCTCACGACTGCCCCTGAACTCAGGTGGGGCTCTTATCATAAAGTCCTTGAAGGACCCAAGTCTACGCGTAGAAGATGAAGCACCAGTCTCTGACTTTGTCCCCGTAGGCTAAATAACTGGCCTTATACCCTGACCCCGCTCCCGTTGCTGCCTATAAAATTCTGTCAAAACCTCTAACAGCTCTGACCTGCGAATATACTCGTCCCCAACTGGCTTATCAGTGCTGGATCCCTCATCCTGACCAGCCATGACGATCTGCACAAACCGAAAGAGTTAAATAACAAACCAAGCACCCAACGTTATACAATAAGCTAGGTTAGATAATCCACTACTATGAATCGCAAGAATGATCCCTCAAGGATCGAAACAAGGTTTAAGTTAAGTATCCACTAATGATACTCAGACTTTGAACCACAAGCTCTGATACCATCATGTAACACCCCTCCGGATCCCATAAATTCCACGTCAACTCAGTTCATAAGTGGCAATATCGCATACCATCTATACAACACATGTCTCAGGATAACAATGATCACTGGTAATTAAAAACTTTAACACTAAAGGTTTATCAGTAATCACAATTCAGTACAAACTATCACCCTAGCTATCACACCCGAAACAGGCACGAAAATCCTCTAGTCCCGATCTAGCAACCACGGCTACCTATCCCTTCACTGATTCCCTGAACATGGTAGACTCGAATACATAAGCCCGGAAGCTCGTGAGTACGCGAGGGTTAGACTCTGCACAGTAAGCACATAGCATACATACATATAGCACATACACACATCAAAAATCCTGTCCCTAGAAATCAACAAAATAATACAGGTATGAACACACAACCTGAGATCCGGAGCCCTGCACACAGTATTAAGGGGACACTTCCCCGGCTAACGACCGTGCCGTGTATACACGCCCCAAGGACTATTAGGGACTGCCAACCAGCGCGATCACTCATCACCGTCCGTATGGAACTCATCACGGACCCCTGGACTAGAACTCATCTCATGCACGATTACCACATATGTAAGGATAGGATCATACCTGACGTACGCGCGCCTGTCTCACACACTGTATCTCACAAACTACAAAGATAACACGACACGACTCAGAAAATGGAGCGCTCGTTTGGAAAAAGGCTCGGGTACTCACTTGTCTATCAGACAACCCGTCTAAAACCCCGAATTCAACGATCTCTGATCCGGCTCACCTCGTGGTCAGCTCGTCCCTGTATCACACAGATCCCAGTTGTTATATCTTATTTCAATCGACACATATAAGAAAGTCACAATAAACCCAGAACCGACTTAGACCCAAAAAAATCCCATCGGAACCCTAAAAACCCAATCGAACGCGAACCAAAGCCCCCCGACCAAACCCGGCCTTGGCCCCAACAGCACCCGGCCCCCAGCCCGGGAAGCGTGCCCACGCCCCGGCCCCATCGCAGCCGCGCCCGGTTAGCCGCGTCGCGACCACGACCAAGGATCGCGACCGCGACCTCTAGCGATCTGCTCCGTCCCTGTTCGTCTTCTTCATTTGTCCAGGAGAACAAATACTCCATAACTCCGATTCCAGCCACCCCAAACGAATGTAACCAATATATAAAAATTCCCAGAGGCCTAAAAGCCCTTTTTCACAAACTCATAACAAGTCACACGAATTTAGGCAATCAATCAAGCTCTCTTACCTCAAGAACACCAAGGAGATGAAGAGGATTCAATTTCCAGCTATCAATTTCAATTAAAGTTGGCTATCTTGCTGCTGAAGTCTCACGTACACACACATTTCACAATTCTAAGTTGCTAAAAGAGGAAAGGGAAGACAAGGGACTCACGTATATATATTTTCCACTTTTAGGCGGCATCCGACCCAGTAACCCGAACCCGATGTCCCATTTTCACAATTAATATCCACTTGACCCGTTCAAATCCATGAAGTCATTTAAACACAATTAATTAACTAATATCATAACCCGGTGACACGTAACTCATAAACACGACACGTATAATCCACTACTCGGGATCTCATTGGACCAACACTAAAATAATAAATTGAACATCCACTAAAATAATTACACTCAATTATTCTAGAAACGAGATGTTACATGCGATAACCTCCGACGTCTTAACCATGAGTCCTTTGAAGAGGCTTTTGATAAAAGGCAAATGCTATCCTTGACCATAAGCTTAGCAACATCTATGGTATAAAGGTCTAAGTTGCAGAACCCAGTTAGGATTTCATTCCTGTCACCGCTATAGACACTACAGTTCTTAGATTTAAATGTTACTTCTAGCCCTTTATCGTAGAGTTGTCCTATGCTAAACAGTTTGTGAGATAATCCTTCGACATAGTCAACATCCTTGATGACTAGATTGTTCATAACTAGATCCCCGTATCCTTTAATCTGAGCGTGGTTGTCATTCCCAAAGTTAACTGTTCCACAGTACTGTTCAACGATATTTGATAGGAACTCTTTCCTCTCAGTATGTGCTTGGAGTAGCTCGAATACATATACCAAATTGTTTTTTCCTGTAGTGAAAATTGGTTACAATGATGACCTTTAGGCATATGAAACAAATCCATTAAAAGAATGACATGCAAATCATGTTCTGAACCAAATTGTTCAGAAAATATGTTGGATTAAGACCGGGTCCTGAGCTGTGTGCACAGAAGCCGAACATATCGGTTTTAGTATAACATTGCACATAAACCGATTCACTGAAGGACGGGTCCTAGTCTGAATTAACTAGAAGCCATTTTATTGAGGTGGGGGTCTTGATCTGAAGTAACCAAGAACCATCTGCATTTAATCAAACAACTTTGGGTACCCATCTTAGGATAGGTCCATTTTGGGTTAGGTGAATCAGGTGTATATGTCACATTCATAGTTTTAGGAACCCATCTTGCACTTTTGTGTGGTCTAGATGCAGAACCTTTTGGAATCCATTTGTATTTGTATCCAACTGGCTTTGAAACCTTAGGCGATGAAGTTGCCTTTGGCTTAAGACTTTTTGAAACCTGTTTTGTATTTGCTTTTGGTGTAGGCCTAGGCAAAATACATGAATCAATCTTTGATGAGGCCAATGATGCACTGTTTTTAATTTTCTTTTTATGAATTCATTTTTCTGGGTATGACACATATTTATTCATTTCTGGCACTTGATGTCTAAAATGAGTAGGACATTAAACAAACATATCAGAACCGAATATTTCGGTATCAAATTTGGTTTATTTTACGTGCTTCATATTTAAATCTATTAGTTTCTTCAAATAATATTTCAAACAAGACAACGAATCCATTACAGAACAATCATTGTTTTCTAAGATTACATTCAACCTATCTCTGGAAACAAACACACTTGGCATTACATCCTTCTTCACAAAAAAACTAGAAAAATCTTGCATTGTCGTTTTGGGAACTCTTCTCACATGATCTGTAGGTACAAAACAAGGAGAGTCAGTACGTTAGGAAAACATGGATTTAGAGAGATTACCTTGGTGAGTGGGTTTCTTGGAAGACATTGATTTACTCTAGTCTTCTTTGAAACCTCAACATTTGAAGATTTCGAACACTCACCTTTGAGAATGATTACAGGAACTTCAATCTTGGCTTTACCTTTGTCTGATGATGTTTGTAGGACTTTGGCAAGAGGAGAATTTTTCTAATCGTTTAAGTGAGAACTTAACATTTCTGAAAACTGTGTTAAACCGTTCTTTGTAAATGGTTAGATCTATACTTTCTTCAAAACTTTGTCTAACAAATTTTTACTCGCTTGTGAGGAGAGCTTCTTGACATGTAGAAGCTTTCTCAGGAGCTGTCCTTAAATCATTTTCTAAATCATTTATTTTGTGTTGAAGAACACTGTCATTTAGCTTTTCATATTTAAAAGACATTTGCTTGTTTTCATTTTCAGTTCTCTTCTCCTCCTCTTGGGTCAGGTCTTTTTCTGATGACTGATAAAAGAAGGCCTGATACCCGCATCCCATGTATCTTCTATCATATATCATAGGTACAATCGATTGAGCCTTGTTAAAAAACATAGGATTTTTACCTAGTTTCTTTGGGTTGATTTAGATGAATAGTTTGTTCAGTCTGACCCCATTTTAGAAATTCATCATCTAGGGTTTTGATCCGTGAGTACAAACTTATTCTCTCTTTTTCAATCATTTTAAACTTTCTCTCATTCTCTAAGTTTTCCACGTTTAAAGCCTCTAATCCTTTGGTAAGCACAGATAGTTCTGACATCAAGGAATTCTTTTCCTCAGTTTTTGTATCAATACAATTCTTAAGGGAAGTGTTCTTATCCTCAACCAATACCTTTTCACATAGAAATGTTTTGACCAAGTTATGCTCATTTAACTAGTTCTTTTCAAACATGTCTGATGTTTCTTTTGGAGATTGGGCCAATTGTTCCGTCTTGACACACTTTTCTTTTTCAGCATTGTACTTAGCTTCTAACTCAAGTATTTGTATGTGTCATTTACATTCATTTTGTACAAATTTAGCATTTAAAGACTTTAGAAAGTAAAAGGAATATACCTCATTTGTCTCAAAATTTGATGTGGAGCATTCAGAATCCCTGGAGATGGTCATCAGACAAGTTGTAGCTTCTTCAGTATTCTCCCCCTCTACGGACTTGTCTGATTCAGTGTCTGAAGAAGTAGCATACTCCACATAGCCAATCTGTTAACCATATAACAATTTCTGCCCCTGGCGTCTTCATCATCAGATTTCTCATCTACCCAGTAGTCTTCCTGTGCTACAAGGGCCATAGCATAAGCCTGTTTCTTCAGGACCTCGACCTTCCTCTCGTAGTAGCACAGATCACGCTCAAATTGATTCTTGCATTCTCGAGCAAAATGAACAGGTTTCCTACATTTATAACAACCTCGCTCATTAGATGATTTGGCTCGTCATTTCTAGGTCTGTCATCTCAACGTTCAAGCATTTTCTCAGCGCGGCGGGAGTCCCGGCTATCCTCACAGCGATTATACTCCCGCTTATCATCGTTTCTCCTATCGTCACGCCTTTCATAATGGAGATCATCTCGATAATCCCTCCAGTCATCTCATTTCTCTCTCTCTCCTGTCATCATAACATCTGTCATCTCGATCATCTCTCCTCCAGTCCTCTTGGTTCCTATCTTCCCTGTCGTCTCTCATCCAGTCCTCTCTTCGCCTTTCATCCCTTTCGTCCCGCTTGTCATCTCTTCTCTCATCAGAATACCGTCGTGGGACAGTGTCATATCTGAGCTAATTATTGGTCTTATTATGATGGAAACGCGAAGATGATTCGATAAGAATGCCATTTGTTCATGAATGTGATCCTCTTCTGCATCCAAAGGTTCAGTAATTTGTGATATGGCATATGGATAGTGAGAGGAGGAACTAGCTTGGTTGTAGTAGGGCAGGGGTGATGGGTTTGGTTCACAGTCAGCAACAGAGAATCCATAGTGTTGGCCATCTGTTTGTGAGCGTTTACATCTCCCTGGTATTTCTTGAGTTCCTTAAACACCACATTTATGGAGACGTCAGTGATATCCAGAGCTCTTTTAGTTGCTCTACCAGCAAGTGCCCATTCTGGAGCCAGGCACGATAGGAATTGGATATTAATGTCATCTCGTTCCTTGTGAATGTGCAGCTTGTTTAACTCATTCAGAACAGTGTAGAATATGGTAAAAGTTCTCTGAATGGATTCTCCATCCTTTGCCTGGAACTCAGAAAAATTTGGCTTTGGCTTCTTCCGTATTAGCCCTGTCATTCAGGTCGGCCCCAAGCACTTGCATGTCCAGTTCATCCCACATTTCTTTTGTTGACATTTTGGTATCAACACTGACGAGAATTTCAATGGGAAGGGCCTGATAGAGAAGGTATTCGGCCCTGTAATCTGCTGCTTGTCTCTCTCTCTCTCTCTCTATCATCCTCATGTCCATGAACTTCCCTGGTTTTGCTGGAATTGGAGGAACAGCAGTTCTAACTGCTGGAATGTCAGAGTAAAAGACAGCTGGTCCCTCATTAATGGATTAGATCATGAGTTGAGCCATTGGCTGCATACTAATGAATTTGAGGAACCGCTTCATCCATTGCTCATATTCGTCGGGATAGAGAACTGGTGGTCTGTTCTCTAATCCAAGGACAAGAGCTTCTCTTATTATTGTATTAAATGTATAGGCTTATGGAAACTTGTTAATAAAATCAAGCATATTCTTTTTATGTAAATAATTATGCAAGTTTTTAGTTTTAAAGTTTTCCCAACTAGCCATCGTAAACTACCATGTATAGTAACATTATTTCAAAGTTAAAACAATAAAGGGTCCAACATGCTTCCGTACCTTAATTTCCGTTTTGATTGAAATATTGCCGGGTTACACTAAGAGAGTTTTATCAAGCGTTTCAGGTTCAACCACAAGGGTAACTTCTCTTTAGCTCCTTCAGCAATACTCAACACAACCTAGTTTTGTTTCCTACCTCTAGGTGTATGGAAAAAGGTAAGGTTTATATGTAGGAATCTTTAGAGTTATAAGAAGGAAATAACATAACTAAGTATGGTGATTATAATAGCTAGATGGAAAAGGAAAGACTTTTATTCCATGAACATATTTTACAAATAAAGTAGTATGTAGTTTTCTTTCATAGGTCAACAAATGATGCCTCTTTCATTCTTCTTTCGTCCTATTTATAAAACTAGACAATTATCTATAGCATGACACCTCAACTATCTATAACATGACACATCAACTATATAGTTACCTGTGTCATTCTTTTATTCTTGACTTACAATTACATCACACGTAGCTTAGAAAACATAAGCATGTGAAAGTCACATGGGGGCCATCTTGTGGTGACGTGTCTTCATCCATGTTGGCAAGCAAGACAACTGTAAGTCCGGAATGATCAAGCAAACAAACAATTAAACAATATATAATAACGATTACGAACGAGAATAATAATAATAGCAGAATATATAAACCTTGAACGAAGAACACGAAGAACAAAGTTTCTCTATATATGCAAACGGCTACACACTCCAAAACACCATCAATTATACACACTAAAACCTAGTAAACCCTATATATAATAACCTGATGAGGCCTAAGCCCGTGGGTTATACTATTAAATCCCGTACATAAATAACCTATGAACTATTAAATAAATACAATTAAACCCATAGACTTGATTACAATTAATAAGGTCTAACAATCGCCCCCTTTGTGATCAAGTCTGGTTTCTTCAAAGTAAGCTTGACCTTCTGATGAATAATCTCCCTCTTCAATGATCTTCTCTTTGAATAATAGCTTTCGGAGATTTCTCAACAGCGAAAACCTTAAACTGGAACGAAACTGATCTTCAACTTTGATGAGAATCTTTAATCGAACTTGGCAATGAAATTCATCACTTTGAGAATCAGAAGACTTAAACTTTAACACTAGCTTCAGATAAATTGTAGAATGATTTCTTCTTTCAGCTTTATTCTTTAAATCTCTTGAAGCTTTTGAACTTTTAAACTTCAACTTTCTCTGATCTTTGACACTTTAACTCTACTCTACCCCCCCTCCCCCCTGATAATTCAACCAAACATAGATTTTCTTCAAATTAGCTTTCATTTTGGTTAAAACTTTCTTTCTCTCTTTGAATTCTTTAGTTATCTCTCTCCTTTTGTATTCTCCCCATTTACTCATAGTATTTTCCTCCCCCTCATGATGATTAAGAGAATCTTAATTATCATGTAACCTTCTCAGATATCCTTGGCAAGATGCTTACTCCCCCCCTCGAAATATGAATGCCTACTCTTCATCATCACAAATAGCCATTAGGCTTTGCAACCTATGACATTGAAATAGAACTTATAGGGAAGAAATAACAACCGATCCACTTAGGTTTCCTGTTAACACGATAGTTAAAAACTATGTGACCTACGTTCAGCGCTACTTGATGTTAACACTTGTAGGATTTCCAACTTATCATTGTGAAATACTTTTAGTAAGCACCACTATAGTTGCTTCGGCTTTGTCACATTAGACAAGCATTAATTGTCACACAGACATGACTTAATAAGTGGCCTAAGTAGTGTATAATCAATAAGATATAGACACAATGTGCAATCAAATGATGTTTGGAGACCGGAGCAGATGTCTTCCTGTATCAATATCAATTAACTCCAAATGAGAAATCGATAGTTTATGCGGTATATCTCCATGAGAAATGCAACAATACCCTTTTAAGAAGCAACTGAGTAGCTAGTAGGGTTATGTGCTTGCGTCACTGGGTCCATGACGTCTTCTTCAATACCAAATCTCAACGAATAAGATTCGATATCATATGTAGGATACCCAGTTATTATTAGGTTTGGATAGGATATTTCTTTTCTTTATCCATTCTCTCCCCTCAAGCTCTTAATTTCATTTTTCAACTAATGCTCCCTCTGATTCACTTTTATCAACAAAGAAAGATTTGATGCACCCCCATCTCCTTTCATTTAAACCCTAGTCATTTTCATTTTATCTCTACTCGACCTGATCAACACCCCCGTTGTGTTTGATCCTCCTCAACTAGATCTAAAGACCCTTACCTCTCATCGATGGGAAGGATTACTCCATGTGTTGGTACACCCTGTGTGACGATAGCAGTCTAAGTGTTCTAGCATTTTGGTTCAAGTAATAGTTCAAAGTATTGGGTAATAATGAGTGTTTGATATATGTGTTTATGTATGTTTGATAGTTATTGATTGTGTGTTTGAACTTGATGTAAGGTATTACAAGAAGTTCAAACATAAAGTTTTAAGATAAATTCAAGCATAAGTTAAAAACATAAGTTCAAATATAGGTTGAATATGTGAAAGTCGAATTTAGAATAAATTCGAATTCACTAGTAAATGGAATTCGAATTTATGGCAGATTCGAATATGATCTATAGGGCAGATTCGAGAGTGTCAAGGGGATAAACTCGAATGGGCCTTGGGCATGATTCGAATTTGGCCCATGACAAACTCGAATGAGCCTCTATAATTAGGGATTAACTCGAATCATTAGCAGACTTTTGTAGAATTCGTGTGAGATTAAGCAAAAGGGCGATCTCGAGTTTATCAGTGTTTTGAGTGTTGTTTCGGAGAGAATCATCTCGTAGGTGCGTTCGTGTTCGTCCATACAGCATTGTGATAGTCTCCGTGTTCCGTGTGAGAGTTGTATCCGTCAAGCCGTTAACGAGGATTCCGCACTCGTTGACGGTGTCGCGTCTAGATAGATCTGTGTAGTGCAAGACCTTACAAGTGGTATCAGAGCCTAAGGGGTGTTCTTCGTGTTCATAAAGACACATCCTAGGTTTCTTGACGCTTTTGGACGGTTAATCTCACAAGTCTTTAGATTTTTCGAGCTTGTCAAATTGGAATCCGGGAAATACTTTGCTATTTTTCACGTTTTTGATCGAAATCAATATTTTTACTTGTAAAAATATTGATTTAATCTGAAAAACGTTAAAAACTCGAGGTATTAGCCGTTTCTCGAATTTGCGGCGCTCGAATCTGTTAGGAGTAACTAGGGTTTTGCTTATTTTCGAATTTGACCAAATATACGCTCCTTTCGAGTTTTCTAAAGAGTGCTTTCGAGTTTAGAGTGTTCGAGTTTGCTTCGATTTTGGACTAGAGTCGAATAGGGGCTTCGAATTTGACTGGGGTTCGATTTTGACTGTTATTCGAGTTTGCTTGGACCTTCGAGTTTGGAGACCTTCGAATTTGTCACATATTTCGAATTTAATTGGATTTAAGAACTTAACTCGAATTTAATCCCAAATAGGTTTGAACTTAATTATATTCGAATTTACCTAAATTCGAAAGAATTAACCTAAATTAATTTCGAATTAAATTTATTAAGTTAAAATTCAATTACCTTTGAAACAATGACAAATCTTCAACGGTTTCTGGAAATGGATCATGAGGTCGGAAAAGCTAATACTCCGCCTAAGCTAATGAAGCTTGAAGACTATTACTGGTCGAAAGACCGGTTTGCCGATTTTGTGCGCTTCAACGACATGCGTATGTGGATATGTATCGACGAGGGATACATTCCACCGACTGCTGAGATAGAAGGACGCCAAAAGGTTGTCACGTATTCTAAAATGAAGCACGATGACAAAAAGCTGTTTGAAGCTGAGAACCGCGCATACGCTATCATACGAATGGCGTTACCTCAGGACATACTGCACACTTTCCGCAATCAAAAGACATCGAAGGAGCTTTGGGAGACGTTGGAAAAGAGGTGTGAGGGTAATCGGAGGGTTCGGAGGAAGCGTATGGAGTTGCTTAAACAGCAATTTGAGATCTTCAAGGCTTTGAAAGATGAAAAGCTGGACGACACCATCACACGTTTTTATCATCTGCTGACAGAGCTAGAAAGTCATGACATTGAGTATAGCGACACAGAAAAGAATAATAAGCTTCTGGATGCCTTACCAGCCAAATGGGCGATGTACGTGGCTATGATTAAGCTTGATGAGGATAAGTACTATACTCAATCTCTGGAGGATGTAGTGGGAACGCTGAGGGCGTATCATTTCGAGTTACTGAAGGCTGAAACGGATTATGAGCAAGTCCAAAATCCAGCAATGTATTTTGGAAAATCGAAACCTTCAGTTGCAGCTGATATGAAGACAGCTACAGCCTTCTTCACCGGAGAAACGTCGTCACCGGCAGAGACTGATGACGCACAGAATAGAGCTTTCTTAGGGTTTGATAGACCGGAAGAACAGCAACATCAGGCAACACCGGCATCAACATCTCAGGGCTACTCTAAGATGCCCATGAGCGCTAAATCGGCCAAAAAACATTTAAATTTATTGGCTTCATTCGTGGCCGCATATGGAAACTGCGTTCAGGGTAAAATAAACGATCCTGCACTCTGGGATGAAGATTACGATCAGGTAGACCCTGATGACCTTGAGGAGATGGATCTCAAATGGCAACTGGCCATGGTAACGCAACGGGTTAAACGATTCATCAAACGGACAGGGAGGAATCTGAATATGAATAACAAGGGGATTGGCTTTGATAAGTCCAAGGTCAAATGCTACAACTGTCAAGGCTTAGGACACTTCGCTAGAGAGTATCAGAGACCGAAGGTAGAAAATTACCAAGGGCAGAATCAGTCTCATGGACAGTATCAGAACCAATCTCAACAGAGATATCTTCCGAGCACATCATCCAGTCAAGCAAACATAGCTGGTCTGTTATCTAACGTCACATCAGACAGACAGCTGGACGGTACTTACGACTGGAGCTCACATCCAGAATCTAACGCTAGAGCCTTTATGGCTGAAGTAACCGAGAGTGGATGTGAAGGAGAAGAGCAGAGCATAAGGGACAGCAGTCAACAAGAAAACAGTCCGATGTGGGTGGAGAAGTCGAATGATCAGACGATCTTGGAGTTTGCCGCTCAGATGGCCAACGTCGAATCAGATCATACAAAGGTAAGTCTGAATTTCTCTCTTTTCCATGAATTATGTGTTTTATGTGCTACTTCTAATGATAGGTTAAATCTAGTACTAGAATCACATAAAAATATATCTGCTCAAAAATGAATCATTAAAATCAGATAATGCTAGCCTTATTGATATTAAGCAAGATCTTAGAGATAAACTTAAAGCTGATGCACAAGATGTCATAGTTCTAAAAGACAAGCTGAGTGAGCAGTGTGTTAGATTAGAACTTATGTATGAGCATGTAGAGGCTTTGACCAAAGATCTTAAGATCAAAGAAGTAGAGCTAGCTGAATCTAAGGTGAAGGTAGCTGAGGCCAATAGTAAACTAGAAAAGTTTAGGAACTCAAGTCTTAACCTAGGGAAAGTTTTAGATGCTCAACGCCAATCTAAAAAGCCTGTAGGTTTAGGATTTCATGAGATTCCTCCACCATTTAATGCCAACTATGTGCCTCAACCTCAGGAGAAAACTGAGAAATCAGTAGACTTAGAGGAAATACCTGAACCAGTATCTGAGCCTGTAAAGGAAACTACACCTAGGGTGACTGATACAAATGTCAAGATTAAGAAAGTCAAATTTGTGTCCTCCTCTAGTGAAACACCTGTAGGAAAACATAAAATTGATTTTAATGATCAGGATGATAAACCAGTCACTATAGATGCACAAAAAGAACCAGACACTAGTGAGACACCTAAGTCTAAGGGCACACACAAGAAGTCCATTGACAAGATGTCTTGCTTTAGATGTCACGAAAGGGGGCATGTTGCTTCTAACTGTCCGCTTAGGAAAGTTGACACTACACCTAAGACAGGGAAGCCAGCACAAGCTAAGCCTTCAACAAGTGTGGCGAGCACTAGTAGTTCTCAGAGTACCGAGAAAACTGTGCAGGCTACACCAAAACAAGCTGTGAAACAAATACCAATGAAAGGTGGACCAAAAGAAGTGATTAGGACTAATTCACCGAATCGAGTCATTAATCAATCTAGGTCTGGACCTCAACAACAATATAGGAGCCCAACACCTAGCGGAGCATACACTCCGGTTAGGTCACACACTCCTGTTAGACATCACACACCGGGTAAAGCTCAGGGTAATCAATCTGAAATGCAATATAATCGTAATTATTCAAGAGCTCCATAACAAATGCCTACTCAAAGGAAAAGAGTGAACTTAAATCACTCGGCACCACAACAAACTCCAATTCAACGACCCAAGTCACCTGAAAGGCGAGATGGGTATTTGAAAGAGTTTAAGTATGTGGACGAGAATGGTATAACCAAGTCAGTTATGGCTTGGGATCCCCGTGATAACTAACCTATTTTCTTTCATGTGCAGGAGAAAACCACAGGTCTAAACAACAAATGGTTCGTCGACAGTGGATGCTCCAGGCACATGACAGGGGAAAGAAGTCTCCATACAGACTTCAAGGGTGGGAATCGAGGATTTGTATCATTCGCGGGAAACAAGGGAGGAAACATCACGGGTACTGGAGTGGTCACTAATGGGACGATCAAGTTGAATCAAGTTTATCATGTTGATAAACTGGTTCACAATCTCATTAATGTATCTGAAATCTGTGACAAGAAGAATTCAGTGTTGTTCACTGACACTGAAGCGTTGGTGCTAAAACCGGGGTTCAAGATACCTGAAGAGTGGATTTTGATGCGGGCTCCAAGGAAGAATGACTTGTACATGCTCAATATGAACAAGCCGGAAACTTCGTTGGGTCCAATCTGTTTATTATCTAAAGCTTCAGAGACTGAGTCGGTTTTGTGGCACAGACGCATGGCTCACTTGCACCTGAGAAAGATGAATTATATTACGAAAAATGGATTGGTGCAAGGTGTGCCTATGAAGAGTTTTCAGTTCGAGGATAAGTGTCTACCATGCAAGAAGGGCAAACAACATAAGAAGGCACACAAGTCCAAGACTCAGAACTCCATCTCTACCACGTTCGATTTGTTGCATATGGACCTCTTCGGACCAATCAACAAATGGAGTAGGTGGTAGTTGGTATTTTTTAGTTATCACTGACGATTACTCACGATTTTCTTGGGTTTTCTTTCTAGGTACAAAGGACGAGACGACATCCAAGCTTATCGGGTTCTTAGACCAAGTGGAGAATTCCTATGGAACAAGGGTTAAAAGGCTTCGTAGTGATAATGGAACTGAATTTAAAAACACTGTAATTGGTGTATATTGCCTATCAAAGGGCATCGTGCATCAATTTAGTGCACCCTATGAGCCACAACAAAATGGGGTGGCCGAACGAAAGAACAGGACATTGATTGAGGCAGCTAGGACTATGCTTTCGGATTCAAAGCTTCCTACCATGTTTTGGGGGGAGGCAGTGAATACCGCATGTCATATTTTAAACCGGGTCCTAACTGTCAAATCTTTGAACAAAACCTGTTATGAAATTTTGAATAAACGGCCACCTAATTTAACTAGCTTCGAACCGTTTGGGGTACCATGTACTTTATTGCGAACAAAACATCAACCTAAGTTTGGTGAAAAGGCTGACGAAGGATACTTCCTAGGTTATGTGCCGAACTCACCAAACAAACGGGTTTTTAACAAAACAAATGGTACAGTAGAGATTGTGTATAACATTGAAGTCACAAGTTATACACATGAACCCCAAACAGGTCCGGAATGGATATTTGACTATGATAAATTGTTTGAGTCATTTAACATTCCTTTGGATGAAAATGCGGGTACCATCGAAAAGGACATGGCGACGTTGAATATGAATGACGAAGGTCATACCTTTCCGAGGACTACATTTCAAACCACATCTGAGCCTACTTCGACTGAAGATGGATCTCCAGAAGTCACTGATTCAGAAGCACCTTCAACTGAGAATCAAACTCAGACAACAAATTCCAACCCTGAGGAAACGGTCCACGAGGAGGAAAATGTGGAATCTGAGGTTGTTCCCCCATTAGGTGAAATAGGATCAAACTTAGGAGATAATCTGAGAGTTGACGAGATAGAGACATCTAAGATCAACAAGAATCATCCTATAGAAAGCATCATAGGAAATCCTAATGAGGGTGTGAGGACTAGGAGTAGTTTAAATAACAACACTGTGTTGTTGTCGATGATAAATGACTCCGAGGCCTTTCATACCTGCCTCTATTCTTGTTTCATCTCGCAAGTAGAGCCGAAAAATGTGCAAATGGCACTAAAGGATAACTCCTGGGTTGAAGCGATGCAGGAAGAACTCTCTCAGTTTAGGAAACTAGAAGTGTGGGAGTTAGTTCCATTACCTCGAGGGGAAATAGCAATAGGAACCAAATGGGTTTTTAAGTGCAAAAGAGACGATCGGGGTATAGTCACTCGCAATAATGCTAGGTTAGTTGTAAAGGGTTTCAACCCAGAGGAGGGAATCGATTACAATGAGGTGTTTGCGCCAGTAGCAAGGCTGGAAGCAATTCGTTTGTTTCTGGCTTTTGCTTCTTTCAAGGGCTTTAAGGTAAATCAGCTAGACGTTAAGAGTGCTTTCCTCTACGGGAAAGTGAAGGAACTGGTGTATGTAGAACAGCCGCCCGAGTTTACAGATCCGAATTATCCAGACATAGTATATCGATTAGATAAGGCTCTGTATGGATTGCATCAAGCACCAAGGGCGTGGTACGAGACTCTATCCAACCATCTGTTAGAGAATGGGTTTGAAAGAGGTAGGATAGATAGTACGCTGTTCGTTAAGCGAAAAGGATAACACTTCATCTTGGTACAAGTGTACGTCGATGATATCATCTTTGGATCATCAGACGAGCAAATGTGCAAGGATTTTGAAAACGTGATGAAGTCAAAATTCGAGATGAGTGCAATGGGTGAGTTGAATTTCTTTTTGGGGTTGCAAGTTGACCAGAAGAAGGAAGGAATGTTTATCCATCAGACGAAGTATGTCTACGACATATTAGAGCGCTTCGGGATGGAAGGGACGAAACTGACAGCTCATTTCAGCACGCCGATTCAAGTGAATCACAATCTCGGACCGGGTACTGAAAGTGATACCGATGTGGATCCGACGTTATATCGGCCCATGATTGGATCACTTATGTATTTAACTGCTTCAAGACCTGACATTATGTTTGCTGTGTGTATTTGTGCTAGGTTTCAAGCTAATCCGAAAGAGATGCACATGAAAGCTGTGAAGCGGATTCTAAGATACCTCAAGTCGAAACCGAAGCTGGGACTTTGGTATCACGCGGAGGGAGATCTAGAGTTGGAGGCGTTCACGGATTCAGACTACGGAGGATGCAGCTTGACGCGCAAGTCAACAACTGGAGGTTGTCAATTCCTTGGAGGGAGACTCGTTTCCTGGCAATGCAAGAAACAGACGTCGGTAGCCGTGTCAACGTGCGAGGCCGAGTATGTTGCTGCTGGTAGTTGTTGCTCACAGGTTCTGTGGATACAACAACAATTGCGGGATTACGGTTTGGCTTACACTCAAACTCCTATTAGGATAGATAACCAGTCTACTATCGCAATAACTAATAATCCAGTTAAACACATTAAAACAAAGCACATAGACATAAGACATCATTTTATACGTGATTGTGCTGAAAAGAACTTAATCAAGTTGGTAAAAGTGGCAACGGACGATAATAATGCTGATTTATTTACCAAAGCCTTTGATAAGTCACGGTTTGAATATTTGATTCAACTAAATGGAATGCACAACCCAGAGTAAATTGACCTTAGTAGAATTTTTATTTCCTTTTATAGCAGTAGTCTTTCTTTCCTTTTATAGTAAGTTTACTAAATTAGGATAGTTTCTATTTTTAGTAAGTTAGTAGGTTATATTATTTTCTTGCTATTTCTTATGAAAAACAAAAAAAAAAAGAGAGAAAACCATAAAAAATTCAAATAAAGAGAATATCAGAAAAAGAGTTAAGTCTTAGATGCATAGGTTCAAAGTGACGAAAATTTCGTTACAAACTCTAAGTGTTTAGGCTTTCACACATAATGCACCTTAAATTCTAAGTGTTGTACATTATCTAGTTAGATGTGTTGGTAGGCATAATACATAGAGGGAGTCTCAAGGCTAATAAAATACTCAAGAAAAAGTCAAACGTGTCACTAACATAGATGTATGACCAATTGGTCTTAATTTTTATGTACGAGACATACAAACTTTGATTATAAATGACGTATGCAAACTTTCTGGGGATGTATAGCAACATCAAATATATCTTAAAATGGAAAGCATAGAAAAATCATACTGAATTGAGAGTCAAAAACACGTAACTTTGTTGTACGTAAGTACAGACCTGTTGCCTCTGTTTTTATTCGGGTTAGCAAGATAAGTCGCTTTGTTGTACGTCGGTACAGACCTGTCACCGCTGTCTTGCTAACTTTATAAATAAACCTTAAGACAAACTAAGACACTTTGTTTTATGTAAATACAGACCTGTGTCCGATGTTTTCCTTTTAAAGAAAGTTTGCAAATACCATAAAGTTAGAATCATTGTCTGTATGCCTTGATCATAAAAGTATGTCTATGTCTGAGTCACGTAAGATAATTTCATGATAAATAAAAAGGCCAAGGGATTTTCCGGAGTGTAGCGTGTTTAAAGGGGATATAATACCAACAATCGGCTAGAAATGTATGTTACGCCAAACAATCAAAGGGATCAAAAATTCCTAAATGTGAAAGTTTAAATACTGAAAGTGCGTATTTGACACCGGTATCTGATTGAACCTTTCTTTGACTATACTCATCAAAAATATTCTGTTAACTTTTAGTATAGGTGGTAAATTTGAAATAAAGTAGATTAGTCTAAAGTTTAAATCTTGTTCAGAATTTTAACTTTAATTTATTTTAATTTTATGTTTAATTTTATTTTTAGTTTATTTTAATTTAATTTTATTTTATTTTATTTTTAATTTTAGTTAGGAAAAAGGTCAAAAATTACTGAGGGTGCATTCCTAGTTGAATAAAATAAACATTGCGTGAAAATCTTGTGCTTAGGGTAAAAGATTTGGGATAGTTTATTCCGTTCCACGAAAAGGTTGAAAAAGTTGAAAAAGTTGAATTTATTTCAAATATTTTCGAAATTTTCAAAAATGTCAGATTGAATACGAGTTTAAGCTAAACTCGAATATGGCAGGGCCTCGAATCGGTCAGTAGATTCGAGAATGGCAACAAACTCGAATGTTGGTGGTATAAATAGGTCAACAGTGATGGTCATAAATCACCTGTTTTCGAATCTATACCTTCGAGTTTGTCTGAGCGATTTCGAGTCTATTCTTCGAGTTTGCCGTTTTCAATACACCTACTATTTGTCGAGTTTCTGTTCGTTTGGGTTCGATACTACTAGTAGATCTAGGTATAACCAAGTGTATTATACAAGATTTAGGTAGTTTTATACTCCATTTAGGCCAAAATCATTGGAATTTGAAGTTTTATTGGTAGAAAGTTTGTTTTTTAAAATTACAAACTTTGAACCGGTGAAAAGCCAAATTAACTACAAATATCATTGATTAGAACCTAGTAGGACTACTAGATGTGATTTTCTAAGTCTAACATGGTTAAAATCTTTGATTTTAGTGATGATGGTGGCCGACTCCTTCGAGTTTGTTCTTGGCCAATCTCGAGTATGTCACTAAACTCGAAAAGGGCATTAAACTCGAATGGATGTTCGAGTTTGACGGTATATTCGAATTATTTAATTAAAATTTCAATTAAAATTGTAGAAATTCATAAGTGTTGGATTTTGGCTTTATACAAGTTCAAAATAAAACAAATTTGAATTTAAACAAGTTTATTTTCGTTTTAATAATTCTAATATTTTATTTGTTGTATTGTGCAGACATGGCGGATAGAATTTTTGTTCCAAAGCATAACATGGTCATTTCTCCTGACCATGCTATTCCTGAGGCGCAGGCCTTCCGCCAGATGGTGGATTTCTTGGTGGGGTTCAGAATCTCGTATGCGTTATCTCACAATATCCAGATCGTCATTCCTTACGTGCGACAGTTCTATGATCATGTGCAAGTAGACTGTACTGTCACTCCGACAGTTTTGAGGACAAGGATTGCTGGTAATCCTTTGGTATTTTCAGCGGACATTCTACGTCAAGTGCTTTAATTAGGCACTCAAGAGCAGGAGGATGGGCCTATTGACTTTCAAATATCAATCAGGCAGACTGCCTTTGTAAGAATGGGCTATAGTCTGGATGTTACTAAGTCATCATATATGAAAAGTGGGCTTATTGGCCAATGGCGATATCTAGCGCATGTGTTCATGGTCTGTTTCGCTGCGAAGAAAGCTGGTTTTGATTATATCGTGTCAAAGATCCAATCAGGGATGATTGCATTAGTTTACAATAAAAGATTCAGTTTTTCAGAGATGTTCTTCTCAGAGTTTGTTCATCAGATAACAGCTCCGGAACGGGAAAGATTTCTACTTTACCCTCGCTTCGTGATGATGCTAATCAGGCACTTCTTGCCCAATCTGCCACGGCTTAACGATATTCAGAGCGTTGCGGTCATCGATAAGAGAATATTTGCCGATTGCTCCTCTCATCGAGGAAGGTTAGCTATCCCAGTAGAGGGACCTTTGTTTGGTGCTGTAATCGACCTGAACTTTGTAGCCCCTGAAGATGCCAACTGGGCAGGAGTGGTGCAAGTTCAACAGCAACAGCCACAGCAACAAAGACAGCAACAAACACGCCCTTAACAACCGAGAAGAAGACAAAGGCCTTCCGCGAGACAGATTCAGGCAGATAGGCCTTCTACTAGCCAACCTCAAGAGCTGGAAGAGGCTGGACCTTCAAGTGCCCAATCGACATCTGATCCGACGTTACAAATGTTGGAAGAGATTTGGGCAGCCGGTCCAAATGCTAATGAGGAAATAACTGCTGAATTAGTTGGAGATTTATTGAAGCCTCCAGAAGGAGAAGTTGATGTGTTTAAACAAATTGATGATTATCAACCAGCGCCAGAAGGCGAAGCCATATCAACTTCTGAATCTGAAGAAATGGAAGAGATTGAAGTTGAGGCTCCAGAGACTGTAACTGAAGATCCGTCCATCCAAATAGGAACATATGGATCAAGAATAGTGGTAACAAATGAAGAAGCTACAAGGCGACGAGCGTCGAGGGAGTCTGATGACTCAGATTTTGAGGAGGAAGAAGTTGCTCCGTTGGTAACAAGGCAAAGGGCCAAACGTCATAGATTCATGCAGGGAGCTTCCTCGGCCTCTGCTTCCTAGCCAGAAATACCTCCACCTTCATCTGTTCAAACAACCATTCCACCACCACCACCACCTATTGACCCATACATTCCATCGCCAATCATTCCAACCCCCATACAATCCATACCATCCACTTCCTCCACTTTCACGGAAAATCGACGGTTTTCTGAGCTGAAAAGAAAGGTCGACTTCCAACAAGTCCAAATCTTTGGTCTGACTATAGCTCTCGGTGAAATTCAAGCTCATAATGCAAAAATAGACAACGAGAATGCTGAATTGAAGAAAGTTGTGGGCAAGATTGAGGAAGAAAACTCAGAGCTCAAAACCTTTGTTTCCGATCAGGCGGCCGAGATACGATCAATGCGCTCCCTTATTGAGCAATTATTTAAAAACCTAAAGGCTCAGGGGGAGACAAGTTGCCGGGATCAGGAAGAGCTGCCCAGGGATGGAGATGATGATGGCAATGATCCCAGCGCGCAAAGAGATAATGAGCCAGTAGATTTTTCTGTTGCTCAGCATGCTGAGGTTCAGGGGGAGCCAAGTCAATCGGAAGCTACAGGAGGAGAGGCTAGTACCTCAAAAGTCTCAGAATCTGAAGTACGTGAGATGATCGAAGCACTAATGGACATTGATGAAGACCCTCTAGAACTTGAATTTGATTTTGAAGATGATATAGAGGATCTAGAAGAAGGAGAGTTTGTTCCAGATGATGGTTGTTGATTGGAAATCTGATGAGGAGGTTGTGATAGATGAAGATGACAATGTAAATGAAGTAATCATTCAATCGCAGCCTGTCACAGAACAATATGAGCAAAATGATCAACATGTAATAGATATTGATGACGTCAAATTGGCTTCGGTAAATGATTCAGAACTGGAGGAGGCTGAAAGAGAGCCAAGCAGAGCTGAATTGTTAAATCTATGGTTCCGTAAGGAAGAGAAGAAAACTGAGCCAAAAATGAAGAAGAAGATGAGAAATCCGGTGCAGAAAATCTCTCTGGAGGTATTATCAGCTGGTTCTTCGACAGAGAACTGCAGCTTTTTTATTCTAAAGAGGAGAGATGGACTGCAGTACCTGAGGCGCAAGCTTAAAGTATTTAACACATTGGCGAATGTAGAAGTGAAGGAGTTAGCATGGAAAGAGCTGATAAATATTGGTGACGACCCTTATGCTGAAGTAATTGCTAGAATTATTGAGATTGAGGGTCGGCCAGGGAAATTCGAAAGGCTCAAGCCAAGGACTGGGAAGAGAGATGAGGACGCATCAAGAATAGATCCTCATACAGGTAGACCATGGGCGAAAATGGTTTACAAACCTATTAAATGCTTAAGAAGGGTGCCAATGAAGAAGATGCCACAAGATGTTTTGAGCAATATGAAGTGGTGGTACATTGATAATGAAACTGCTGAAGCTATCATGGAGGATCAAGACGAGAAGGTCATTTTGAAGGTATATGATCCACTGCATTTAATAAACCTATCGAAGGACGATCTGAAAAAGTTACATGATCAGCATATCTTCTTTCATGAAGGATGGAGATCTGAAGCCAGAAAGTTCCAAAAGGTAGTCAGAGTATGTATAGATGCAGGTATATATGCAGGAAGTAGTATATATAGTTCTAGTACTTAATCCAAATGTAAATAGTTAGTTAGAAGCTATCGTCAAGTGGGAGTCTGTTGGTACACCCTGTGTGACGATAGCAGTCTAAGTGTTCTAGCATTTTGGTTCAAGTAATAGTTCAAAGTATTGGGTATTAATGAGTGTTTGATATATGTGTTTATGTATGTTTGATAGTTATTGATTGTATGTTTGAACTTGATGTAAGGTATTACAAGAAGTTCAAACATAAAGTTCAAAGATAAATTCAAGCATAAGTTAAAAACATAAGTTCAAATATAGGTTGAATATGTGAAAGTCGAATTTAGAATAAATTCGAATTCACTAGTAAATGGAATTCGAATTTATGGCAGATTCGAATATGATCTATAGGGCAGATTCGAGAGTGTCAAGGAGACAAACTCGAATGGGCCTTGGGCCTGATTCGAGTTTGGCCCATGACAAACTCGAATGAGCCTCTATAATTAGGGATTAACTCGAATCATTAGCAGACTTTTGCAGAATTCGTGTGAGATTAAGCAAAAGGGCGATCTCGAGTTTATTAGTGTTTTGAGTGTTGTTTCGGAGAGAATCATCTCGTAGGTGCGTTCGTGTTCGTCCTTACAACATTGTGATAGTCTCCGTGTTCCGTGTGAGAGTTGTATCCGTCAAGCCATTAACGAGGATTCTGCACTCGTTAACGGTGTCGCGTCTAGATAGATCTGTGTAGTGCAAGACCTTACACCATGGGTACGTCATCCGGTTCTGGGTAGACCATAGAAGTGATATATATTCCTAGTTCACTTATGTGGTGCATTTAAGTCAGTAGATATCATCAAAAGTGATGAACTTGGAATTCTAAACTACCAGTTATGACAGATAACATAGTATGCTCGCGAGAACTGCTTTAGCAATGAGAGTGAACTCAATGAAATGAATCAGATGAGTATGGAGATTAGTTGATGAATCAGATAAAATCAGATTAAGATAATTCATAATGAATGAATGATTCTGATTTGAATGAGATCCGAGATTCATATAGAGATGAGATATCGGGTTATCGAGAGAAATATTTGAATGAATGAAGAAGAATTAAACACAATTATGATATGAACGAATTTAGTAATGATAAGATTCATAGGGTGTAGAGAGATTCTCAGAGAATTGTGATCATGTGATCTGATCAGTCAGAAAGAATCAGAATAAGTGAATCAGAATGAATGAATGTATCCAGATTGGCATGAAAATTGAACTGATCTCCTCAGATGAAACAAAAAATATTTTCTCCCCCTTAAATGATGATCGGATAAAATCCAAAAGAGTTTGTTTCGCTAATAGTAAAAAAACTTTATTAAAAAAATTAAATAAAACCACTCCCCTACAAGTATGCACTCAAAGTTAATTCTTTTACAAAAATTCTGCATACAAGAAGAGTGAAAAACACGTCGTCGTTAACGCGTAGTTGAAAACTCGCCCTGTAAATAAGAATAAATATCAGTCAATAGAATATAGAAGCATAATATAAGAAAGAAATTCATGCTCCCTGTAGTCATTTCGTCCTTGATGTTGTACTGACATTCGGATATGCACATCAGAGTAGAATTTTTAGAAACACTGTAACATGGGTTCAAAACAGAGGTGTTTAGAAGTCATTCTATAAAGGTTGGGTTCTATACGGATATGCACAGAAGCTATTTTATTGAGGCTTGGGTCCTGAACTGAAATGAGCAGGAGCCATCTACCTTCAAAACAATCACGTAACTTTTGATACCCATTGAAGTTTGGGTCCAGTCAGGTTAGCTTTGGGTACCAATCTCTGAGTAATGACCTTCTTTGGTAACCATTTTCAATTTGGTTCCATCATGACAACCTTTGGTACGCAGCGCAGAGTGAATCTGGGCCCTTTGTTCATATTTATGTGATACTTTACATATTTATTCCTAATGTTGGATACACAACCATTCATAACATAAGCAAATTACAAAGTTTAGTGGGACGAAAATCAAATAACAGCTTAATAGAATATTTCAAATACAGTTTATGCGATATAGAAGCATCACATGAAGCAGCCTTTTGACATTAAATTGAACATTATTATTCTTTATGACTTGAGAATCGAATGTAAATGGTTGTGAGTCCTTAGGATTCTCGTAACGATTTTTCACTTGAACAGAGGAGAAGCCTGAGTCATTCTTAGTAGAGAACCAGTTATGACTATTGTTGGAATCTGATGTTTTGTGGCTTTCGGAAATTCCCTGTACTCTTAATATAAGAGTATATTGAATTCCTTACACCTCTTTTGGAAGAGGATTTAGAAGATTCACCGGTGTAAATCTTGATCGGAACTTCCAAGTTTTCTTTGCCTTTCTTGATATCAGTTCAGAGTATGATTCCTTGGATTTAGAATGACTTTCAACTGTTGAATTGTTGATGACAGAAACTTGTGGATTTAAACAGTTTTGGCTAGGAACAAGTTGATATGTCAGCCCCCTAATGGTGGTTAGTAGCTGATCTTGTTTGCTTGTCAAATGATTTACATTAAGTTTAAAATTCTGTTCTCGAATAGAAAACAATCTTTTTGCCTCGTTAAACACATTTTCTTTTCTTAAAAAATTGTTTCTGTCTGCATCAAACAATTCTTTGGTTTCTTTTTAGGCTCACTCAAGGACATGGATGTTATCATTTTGTTGTGAAGTGTCAGCTAGAGAAGAATTAAGTCGGGCTATTTCGGCTTCAAGATCTGATATATTCTTTGAAAAATCTATCATCTCTTGCTTAAAATGTCGTGGTGTAGTTTCAAATATCCGTTTTAGATCAGAAGCCCATTGTACTAGAACAGAATATGGTATCTATTGACGAGGTTTTGGCAAGGTCGGATATGGTGTTGTCTCCTTTGGTTCAACAAATTCCTCTTCTCTAAAAGATTTTTCTAAGTTTCCTTGAAGAGAGTCGTAATTTAACCAGTCATAAACAAATTTAATATGTTTTATATCAGGTATTGCTCGTTTTTCTTCTTCTTCGGCTAACACTTCCGGCCAAGTTTTGTTATAGGGCATCCCAAATCCTCGACCCTGGTACCAACATGATATAATGTACTTTTTTTTTGTTGATCATTTCTTCCATGACATTGGGACCGGTGAACCCTAAACCATCTCTAGATTTTAACTCTCAAGGCTTATACATGTTTATTGGTTGATCAGTTTGGCCTCTTTTATAAAATCTATCTTCCATGTCCTTAAGTTTTTCTCTCAATTTCGTTCTCTCTGCCAAAACAAACTCATATTTTTGGATGCAATCAGATTTATCTACCTTAAGCATTTGATGATCATATTCTAGTTCAGACATTTTGGCAGACAAGTCCGTTTTCTCATTATTAATTAGTCTTAGACACTTCTTCTTGTAACACTAAAATGTTTGATTTCAACTCAGACTTTTCGTTTTGAGTATTCCTAAGGGCAGTCTGAAATGCATCTAACTTATTAGCTTCTTTTCTTACAAGATCTAATTCAGCTAAAACTTCTTTAGGAAGAAAACTTACCTTATTATCGGATGCGGAGTGTGCCTTGTCTGAAATCTTCTCGTTCGGTCAAGAACTCTTGAAATGCTTGCTTGAATGGATCTTTTAGATTGGTGATTGACTTGAACTTGATTCAATACTTACCAAAAAACTTGAAGAAGTACCCGAAAGTTGCAAATTTCGAATCAAAATGATCCAAGAGTTATGACTTTCGAATTGAATGAAAAACTCAAGTTTAAATTTTTGAAGTCTGAAAAAAACTTTATATCCGAAAGTCTGATTAAGAATTATTCGAATATTATAACTTTCAGATGCTAAGGGTCCGAAAGTTTTAACTTTCGAATGTAAGAATTAGAAACACTTAGTCAAAAATTTCAAGTTTAACTTTTGAGTCAAGAAGGATTAGACTGTTACAACTTTCTTATATAAAAGGATTCAAAAATTTAACTTAAAAAAATGGAATGTAATGGTTCAAAAAAATCTAGATCAATTCTTTAACGAATTGACTGTAAAAACAGAATGATGTTCACCCGAAGTGATATAGTATCAAAAGAATTTTCACAACCAACCATGAGTAACCGATCATTGATTTTAATTACCAAATTACAGTTAACCCCAAAATTTTATAAAAATGTATCCGAAAATTAATTGAATTCAAAGTGTATTCAAGATCTACATTGATTCTTTTATGAATTGACTGTAAAAATAGAATGATGTTCACTCGAAGGAATATAGTATCAAATGAATTTTCACATCCAACCGTTTAGAAGTAATATTCAACTATAATCCAAAATTCAACGAACCCAAAAATTATTAGACAAAAAAATTAACTCGAAAGTAAACAAATAAATGATCGGATTCGAGAGTTGTCAAATCTATCTATACTATTACAAGAGTAACTAAATGCCACATGACATGCTCTCATTTAATTTGCCACATGTCGCTCTCTCATTTTGCCACGTCATTTACTGATTTTATTTTTAAATTTTAAAGCAAAGCAAAACTATGTAAATCTATTATGGATTAATTTAATAACTAACTAACTAAAATTAAGCAAACTTTATTATTCATATAATTATTATATGGGAAAATGGCATCAAATAGCTCTGAACTTTCGACTTTGTACACATTTATGTAGTGAACTTTTTTTGTGCACATTTGGTAGTCAAAGTTTCAAAATTGTTCCAATTTGATAGTTGGCGTACCTGTTAACCGGTTGCTTCCGGTTTCGATGCATATGTGGACAATTTTTTAATGATGTGGCTACCCGTTTTTATATTATACCCGATTTTATCTATGTGGCAACCCGTTTTTTACATTCACCCGGTTATAAACACGGTTCATTTTTTCATACGATCGATCCAACTTGTAAGAACCGGTTTTATAACTGGGTAATAAAACCGGGTGATTTTAAAAAACGGGTTGCCATATAGATAAAACCGGGTATAATATTAAAACGGGTAGTCACGTCATTAAAAAATTGTCCACGTAGGCATCGAAAACGGAAGCAACCGGTTAACAGGTACGCCAACTACCAAATTGGAGCAATTTTGAAACTTTGACCACCGAATGTGCACAAAAAAAAGTTCACTACGTAAATGTGTACAAAGTCGAAAGTTCAGAGCTATTTGATGTCATTTTTTCTTTTTTTAATCGGTCAAAAGTAATCCGTGAATTATTTTAAAGGTTTTACATGCGTGGGTCTAACCATATTAAAGTTTTGTGCGGTTGAGAATTTTTTTTTGTCCAACAATTCTGTGAGTGCATGTAAACTCACATATTATGTTACTAGGTTGTTAACCATGTATTACATGGATTAATTTTAGACATTGATATTTATATAAATGTATAATATAATAAGGAAAAATGACATCAAATAGCTCTGAACTTTCGACTTTGTACACATTTATGTAGTGAACTTTTTTTGTGCACATTTGGTAGTCAAAGTTTCACAATTGTTTCAATTTGGTAGTTGGCGTACCTGTTAACCGGGTTGCTTCCGTTTTCGATGCCTACGTGGACAATTTTTTAATGACGTGACTACCCGTTTTTATATTATACCCGGTTTTATCTATATGGCAACCCGTTTTTTAAAATCACCCGGTTCTATTACCCGGTTATAAAACCGGTTGTTACAAGTTGGATCGATCGTATGAAAAAGTTTTCACAGATTTGATGTTTGACTTTTAAAACAAGAATCCTTTGAGACAGTCGATGATTTACGTACCAGATGATTGATCGCACCAATAATAATAACGAATGAAAAGAAAAATAATTATATGTGTAAATAAAATAATCGATCAAAAAAACCAACCTGGAGGCTCTGACACCAATTATAAGTCCGGAATGATCAAGCAAACAAACACTTAAACAATACATAATAACGATTACGAACGATAATAATAATAATAGCCGAATATATTAACCTTGAACGAAGAACCCGAAGAACAAAGGTATTTTCTCTATCTATGCAAACGGCTACACACACCAAAACACCATCAATTATACAGACTAAAACCTAGTTAACCCTTTATATAATAAGCTAATGAGGCCTAAGCCCGTGGGTTAAACTATTAAAGCCCGTACATAAATAACCTATGAACTATTAAATAAATATAATTAAACCCCTAGACTTGATTACAATTAAAAAGATCTAACAACAACCCTTTTTTATAGCTTTTCTTATTCTAAATTTAGAATTTTTCGAGCTAGTCAGTGTAATCAGAAGAGTTGAGATGGACTCCAGTCTCGTTTGTGTTGATCGTTTCTTTTGCGGCGAGCAATAAAGACACGTGTTTTTTGTATGTTTTCTGAAGCAGCAAACCCTAGCCAAGGCCTATGGGCTAAACTTTATAGTATCTTTATCTAGTAGCTTTATCTTTGTTTGAAGGAAGTTGTAAGCAGCTTTGGGATTATTTTTAGCTGGAGTAATCATAACCGAGCTAAAAAGCTTTTTTCCTTCATATGTGTGAAATGCTTTTTAAAACTCATTTCCATTCCCTATAGGACAATCATAATTCCTATAGCTCTTCGATAATGAATGTCTTCGACATCAAACTTTTGAAAGATTATTTGAGGTTTATCAATATTTTTTTGAGGTTTATTAATTTTTTTTTGTAAAAATATCTTCTTTCCCTAGTTGGATGAAGTGATGTGCAGGGTATCTATCTTCTTTATAAAAATCTAGACCTGTTGATAAAAGTTTGAGAGTTAAGATGTCATTTGCTTTTATAGTAGGATTATGAACATAACAGTCTTTAACTCCTTCTTTTATCCATAACGGTAGTAGAGATATTTCAGAAAAATCTGGACGGGTTACCTTTATCAGATTTACTGCTCCGAAATCATACCAATATTTTACTTCATTAGAAGTGGAATGTTGTAGAAAATCTATCCTTGGATATAATCCACTCTTATCTACTTTTCGAGTCTCCTTATTAAAAAGATTATATAACTCTTTCATTAATGAATTTTGTAATTCAACCGCCGAAGGTTGATCATCAAATTATACCCTTTTTGAGGGATTGAGTTTTTCTTTTTCAGATTTTTCCCATTGAGGTCTTAAAGAAATGTGTTTATTTGTATCTACTTCTGCTTTTTTTGAAGATTCATATTCAATCATATCTTCTGGGACATCTTCCCCAATATATTCAAAATCGATTTTCTTAAATAATTTTTTTCATGACTTCGTTATCGATTTTATAATTGTAGGTCGCAACAGGTTTTCCAAGTATGTTACTACAGGCTGCAGGGGGGGGGGGTGTAACAACCTAACTTTTGATCCGTTATGTAATGTTTATTTTGAGATAATAATATAATTTTTGTTATATTATTTGTATTTGCAAATATTGATTAAGAATAAAAATATATTAAGTAAATATAATTTTATATTATATTTATGATATAATTAAATTGAGTAAAATAAAAGAGATGTATTATACAAAAATAGAAGTGGGTTAAATGTAAATGAAGTATTTAAACCTCAAAATGATCATTTAAGATCATTTAACACAAATTAACTCTCTCTCTACTCTCTCTCTATACCTCTCGGTCAACACCAAAAATTCATTAAAATTCCATAAATTGTTGCAATCAATTGAAGATTCAAGGCAATTGGAGTTATAATATCATCAATCAAATTGGAATCAACAAAGATTAGAGGTAATTTTACTTAAATTTCGATATTTTGAGGTTTGGTTCGGTTTTGTGTAAAAACCGAAATCAATAGATTTAGATATGAAATTTTAGGATTTGCATGTTAGATTAAAGTGTTTAAAAACATGTAATGAAGTATATAAATGAAACAGAAACAAAAATTAGTGATCAGATTGTTCAAATAATCAAAGAAATCGGAAAATTTTGTTAATTATGTGTTCTTGACAAAAATATGAATATTTGGATGATCTTGATTAAAATATGATGTTATTAATAGGGAAAAATGTATAAAATTAACCCAATAATGTTAATATAACTATATATTTAGTTGCATGTTGATAAAATGAATTTTTATGAATTATTTGATAAGAACCCGTATGAACAAAATGATGAACATGAAGAACATTTCTGGGAAAATTAGTAAGTATGGGGTCCGAATTCGGTAAGGACCGAATTCGGATGGTACCCATTTCGGACCCATGTTTCGGTTCGGATCCCATGATTTCGGATATCCCAATTTCGAATGCTTCCAAATTCGGACATATACTATTTCGGATGATTGGACTATTTCGGATGCTCTATTTCGGATCTTAGCATTTCGGATCTTGTATGATCCGAATTTGGTGCCAATTCAATTATGATCCTAAATTCGGACTTATGCTTAATTCGGTTGACACTAAATTCGATCCTATGTCCGAATTCGGATGATGCTTTGATCCGGATCCGGATGATCCGAATCCGGGTTCCCAATCCGGATGGATCCGAATCCGGATTGATCCGGATCCCATTATTACATTTTGATATTTTTATTAAAATAAATGATTATATATATACATATAGAAAGCTTTTGAGAGAACTTATGGGAATTTAATGATAGATTGACAAGTTATCAGATATCAGAATCAGATAGAATTACAGATTCAATGACCAAAAGATGATGAAATTCCATGATAATGATGATGATAAAGATAATGAAATTGACATGATATTATCATGAATGAATTTGAACAGGTTCAGTATATTCTGAACAAAGATTTAAAGACTTAAAGACTTAAAAGCGGGTCAGAGAATTGATTAACAGATTACAGATTGACAAAGATAAAATCCTGAGATAACTCAGGTGGCAGATTCATATATCTGTTTGACCAAGACCCAGACCTGTGAGTTATAGATATTCAGATTGAACATGCATAGATCCGGTTGAGATATATTGCTGCTGTTAGATTTATTAACATTCATTTATCAGCTGGATTGAGACCTGTGCACACCATGGATGGGAGTTGCCCAGTGGATCATGATAGCTATTTGATTATCTTCTCATATTGCATTTAATATTGCTTCCGACTTTGCTTTATGATTCATTGCTATCATGACTTCTAAAGACATATGCTTCCATCATTGATCAGACATTTGATAGATTGATTCAGCTTGACTAGCCCTTATGGTCTATTGTTCTAGACTTGGCTATTTCACCAGTTCTTATGAACTTGGTAATGACCTCCGATGTTCCGCCATATTGACTTACTGGTAGCTAGCCCAGTATGTGGCTGATCCCCACGATTTAAGCGTGAGTGTGGCCTGAACATCATCCGATCTTATGATACTATATCTCAATCATGAGGGCTGTAGCGGCAGCCAAGACATATCACGCTAAGACTAATGACTCCGCTTGACACGCATGTTGATATTGAAAATCTATAAACTCACTAAGCTTTGCTTACAGATGTTGCATTAATATTTTACAGGAAAAGCCAAAGGAAAATCACCTGCAGGACCTAGTACTTAGGTCATTCAAGATCCATGTTTTGAAGCTTTCTTAGACCACTACTCAACAAACTCTCTGGTACTGATTGGAAGACAGCAAATGTGGTGGTTCTGGGTAGACTTGACGTGATGTATGATGTTATGACTAGATTAGATGTTACCCTTTTATAACTTTATTTAGAAATATGTAAACTTAAATCCTAATCTGTAATGTACATGTAATTTAATTTTCCGCATTATAATTACCCTATCTTAGTATGGCTGATATCGTATTGCATATTATGGGACCTGGACTAGTGAGCACTGCCCCGTAAGGGGTGGTCTTCACAGGATGGTATCAGAGCACTAGTTTGACTGAATCAAGTATTACGTAAGAATACTTGGTCTCAAACTGAAGCAATACATATGTATCAATCATTTAGGTGGTTTGAACTGAGATAGGATGTACAGACTGTTAGGATGGGAAAAAGGGTACATAGATCTAAGTCTATAAACTGATAGTTAATTGATTTTAATTTTCAGTAGAAGATGTCAGGATCAGGATCAGGTGATATTTCCAGCAACATGAACCACAACAGATGTTTGAAATGATGCAACAACTTCTAGCCCATCACTCAGAACAACAAAACAAAATAATGCAAGATCAGTTTCAGGCCAGAGATGAGGCCGAAGCTAAAAGACGTGAAGATAAAAAGAATAAAAGAAAAGAAAAGCAAGTCCAGACTAATGAATCTGATTCTGATAACACAAATCCCGAAACCCAAACTACTCAGCCAAAAGGCTGCAAATTCAAAGATTTCAAAGCTAGCGGTGCTTTGAATTTTGAAGGAACAGTTAATCCGATTCAGGCGATGGATTGGATTAGTCATACCGAAGAGATCTTTAGAATCTCTGACTGTTTAGACTCGAAGAAAGTGAGTTATGCGTCTGCACTATTTGTGGGAGCTGCCCGTGCATGGTGGAAAACTCAGCGAAGTATCTATGGTGAGGAGGTGATTCAGACTTTAGAATGGGAGCAGTTTCTTGATATGTTCAATGCGAAGTACTGCCCGATCGACCAACAAGATAAAATGGAAGTACAATTGATGCAGCTGACTCAGGGAACGAAGACAGTTGACGAATACGAGCACGAATTCTCAAGACTATGTGGCTACTCTTCCTATCAAGTAGCTACCGAGGAAAGAAAAATGAATAGATTTCGTGTAGGACTTAATCCAAGATACAGACATCCGATGAGCGCTATCAAATACAAGAGTTACTTAGAAATGGTAGAAGCGGCTAGACAAATCGAGCGAGGTTATTTACAATACGGCGATCAGCTTTATGCTCCGTCTACTAACCCGATGAATCCGTCTCCTCCAAAGAAACAGCGGTTTGGCAGATTCTTTAAGCCAAATAAGTCTCAGTCACAATCTCAGCAATTCCATCAGCAAAGTTCACAGCCGAAAGCACAAGTCTACTCCCTCACGAACGAACCACGATTCTGCAAGGGATGCAGAAGATCACACATGGGATTGTGCAATCCAGAAGATGTCACTTGCTTTGCGTGCAACATGATCGGTCACAGTAGTGAACAATGTCCACAGCAGGGACGTGGATGCGCAAAATGTGGAAAAAGAGGACACTTTATGTATCAGTGTCGTAGCGGGCCGCGTTATCAGTCTCAGTCATCAGCTGGAGGGTCTACAGTTAAGAATTCTGCTACAACGCCGACTGCACGGACTCGAGCTTTTCAAATAACAGCCAAGGAAGCAAAAGAAACACCTGATGTAGTTACGGGTATGTTTTTACTTAACTCGATTCCGGCTCGTGTATTATTTGATTCTGGCGCAAGTCGTTCTTTCATATCAACCTCTTTTGCACGACAATTATGTAAGATTCCATCAAAGCTTCCCGTGATACTAGACATTGAGACAGCCAGTAACGATTTCGTTATGGCTGATTCCGTTTATCGTAATTGCACACTACTTGTTGATAATATCGTATTCAATCTCGATCTCATCCCGATTCCGTTAAAAGAATTTGATGTCATCATCGGCATGGATTGGCTAATGAACAACGAGGCTACAATTATCTGCAACCGGCGAGTAATCAGAATCAAGTCTTCAGACGGCCGAGTATTGGAGATCAAGGGCGAGAAGCGGAAAGGTGCACATTGTTTCATATCTATAGAAAAGGCTCATAAATACTTGTCTAGAGGTCACGACTCCTATCTTTGTTATGCTCTATCTGAGTCCAGCTCTGAAAAGAAATCTTTGTCCGATATTCCTATCGTCTGTGAGTTCCCAGACGTATTTCCTGATGACATTTCCGGAGTACCACCGGAACGTCAAGTCGAGTTTAGTATTGACTTGGTTCCTGGTGCGGCTCCTATCGCAAAAGCTCCATACAGACTTGCACCTGCAGAAATGCAAGAAATGTCTAGGCAACTGCAAGAGCTGTTAGAGAACGGGTTTATCCGACCAAGTTCTTCTCCGTGGGGTGTACCAGTTCTATTTGTTAAAAAGAAAGACGGAACCTTCCGTATGTGCATCGACTACCGCGAGTTGAACAAAGTCACCATAAAGAATAAATATCCTTTGCCCAGGATCGATGATATGTTTGATCAGCTGCAAGGAGCCAGCTATTTCTCGAAAATAGATCTCCGTTCTGGGTATCATCAACTAAAAGTAAGAAATGAGGATATACCGAAGACAGCTTTCCGTACAAGATACGGTCATTACGAATTTCTTGTGATGCCGTTTGGATTAACGAATGCACCAGCAGCGTTCATGGATCTCATGAATCGCGTGTGCAGACCAATGTTGGATAAATCAGTTATCGTGTTCATAGACGATATTCTGATTTACTCCAAAACGGAGGCTGATCATTCCGTTCATCTGCGACAGTTGCTAGAGTTGTTAAGAAAAGAAAGACTCTACGCAAAGTTTTCTAAGTGCGAATTCTGGCTCAGACAGGTATAATCTCTATTATATATGTCTTGAGCTGTTTCCTTAACTATTCTATGATTCACATCAGAACTTGAATTTCTATCTTGATTATCTTATAGATTCAATTCCTTGGCCATATCGTTTCTGGCGAAGGAATATCCGTTGATCAGTCTAAATTCGAGGTTGTTCAGAAGTGGCAAACACCTCGCAATGCCTATGAAATAAGAAGTTTCCTTGGATTGGCCGGTTATTATCGGCGATTCATAAAGGACTTCTCGAAGATTGCTGTGCCACTTACAATGCTAACACGAAAGAATACTCCTTTCGTTTGGACCGATAAACAGCAAGAGGCATTCGATATTCTGAAGCAAAAGTTGATTCAAGCGTAGCCTTGCCAGAAGGTAATGATGATTTCGTTGTCTATAGTGATGCCTCTGGTACTGGTTTAGGATGTGTTCTGATGCAAAGGGGAAAAGTAATTGCCTATGCTTCAAGGCAATTAAAACATTACGAGAAAAGTGCACCAACTCATGATCTTGAGTTGGCTGCCGTTACCTTTGCTCTGAAGATCTGGCGTCACTATCTTTATGGGACTCGGTGTCAGCTCTACACCGATCACAAGAGTCTCAAATATCTTTTCACTCAAAAGGATCTGAACATGAAACAGCGTCGGTCCTTGGAGCTTATCAAGGACTATGATTGCGAGATCCTATATCATCCCGGCAAAGCTAATGTTGTCGCGGATGCTTTGGGTAGGAAAGTTTATCCGGAAAAGTACTGCTATGCCCTGACTCCAGTTATATTCTCTTCTGATCTTATTGAAGACATCAGAGTTGCTCAAGCTGAAGCAATAAAAGAAGAGAATATTGATTCTGAAAATCTTAAAGGGCAACTACAATTACTAACTCTGAACCATTTGGGACTTCACTGTCTCCAGGGAAACCGAATCTGGATTCCTAAGTATGGTTCAATCCGCAGCACTCTTCTGTCTGAAGCTCATCAGTCCAAGTTATCTATTCATCCTAGCAGCTCAAAGATGTATTTTGATCTGAAAGCCGATTACTGGTGGCCAGGAATGAAGAAAGATATCGGTAAGTGTGTTGAAAGCTACAGAGTCTGTCAGATGGTTAAGGCAGAACATCAGAAACCCTTTGGGGATATGCAACCACTACCCGTTCCTGAATGGAAGTGGGAGCATATAACTATGGATTTCATCACGAAGTTGCCTAAGACCAAAAGACAGCACGACTCCATCTGGGTAGTCGTTGACCGTTTAACGAAATCAGCACATTTCATACCGATGAAAGAAACTTATTCTCTCGATAGATTGGCGCAGTTGTACATCACAGAAATTATTTCACGTCACGGTGTGCCAAAGTCTATTGTATCTGATCGTGATAGTGGTTTCACATCCAGATTCTGGCAAGCACTACAAGATGGGATGGGTACTCGGATTTCTATGAGTACTGCTTATCATCCTAATGCAGACGGCCAGAGTGAACATACTATCCTGACTCTTGAAGATATGCTTCGTGCTTGCATTCTTGATTTAGGTGGTAACTGGGATGACCACTTGCCGTTGGTCGAATTCTCTTACAACAACAGTTATCATTCTACGATCAAGATGGCTCCTTTTGAGGCTTTATACTGAAGAAAGTGCAGAACTCCCACCTGTTGGCGTGAAACCGGTGAATCGCCAATAGCAGGACCTGCCCTTCTACAGTTGACTCATGAAAAGATTCAACTCGTTAGAAGGAACATTCTTGAAGCTCAAAGCAGGCAGAAGTCATATTATGATAATCAGCATAGATCAATCAGTTTTGCAGTTAACGATTGGGTGATGTTAAAAGTATCCCCAATGAAGAATGTGGTGCGTTTTATTAAATGAAACAAGCTAGCTCCGAGATTCATTGGTCCATTCAAGATTGTGGAAAAGATTGGAAATCAATCTTATCGTCTTGAACTGCCAGCGGACTTAGCTGGAATACATCCTGAATTCGATGTTAGTCACTTAAGAAAGAGTTTAGCTGATGAAAGGGAAGTTCAGATACCACATGTTAACTTGCAGATAGATGAGAAGCTTCGAATAGTTAAAGAGCCGGAGTGTATTCTGGACTCGAAGACTAAGAAGCTTAGAAATAAAGATATACAGATGGTGCTTGTCCAGTGGAAACACCACAAAGGTTCGCATCAGTCTTGGGAATCCAGAGATGTTATGAAAGCAACTTATCCCAGTCTGTTCGAACATAGCTAACTTCGGGGACGAAGTTTGTGCGTGGTGGAGCCCATTCTGTAACAACCTAACTTTTGATCCGTTATGTAATGTTTATTTTGAGATAATAATATAATTTTTGTTATATTATTTGTATTTGCAAATATTGATTAAGAATAAAAATATATTAAGTAAATATAATTTTATATTATATTTATGATATAATTAAATTGAGTAAAATAAAAGAGATGTATTATACAAAAAATAGAAGTGGGTTAAATGTAAATGAAGTATTTAAACCTCAAAATGATCATTTAAGATCATTTAACACAAATTAACTCTCTCTCTACTCTCTCTCTATACCTCTCGGTCAACACCAAAAATTCATTAAAATTCCATAAATTGTTGCAATCAATTGAAGATTCAAGGCAATTGGAGTTATAATATCATCAATCAAATTGGAATCAACAAAGATTAGAGGTAATTTTACTTAAATTTCGATATTTTGAGGTTTGGTTCGGTTTTGTGTAAAAACCGAAATCAATAGATTTAGATATGAAATTTTAGGATTTGCATGTTAGATTAAAGTGTTTAAAAACATGTAATGAAGTATATAAATGAAACAGAAACAAAAATTAGTGATCAGATTGTTCAAATAATGAAGAAATCTATAAATTTTGTTAATTATGTGTTCTTGACAAAAATATGAATATTTGGATGATCTTGATTAAAATATGATGTTATTAATAGGGAAAAATGTATAAAATTAACCCAATAATGTTAATATAACTATATATTTAGTTGCATGTTGATAAAATGAATTTTTATGAATTATTTGATAAGAACCCGTATGAACAAAATGATGAACATGAAGAACATTTCTGGGAAAATTAGTAAGTATGGGGTCCGAATTCGGTAAGGACCGAATTCGGATGGTACCCATTTCGGACCCATGTTTCGGTTCGGATCCCATGATTTCGGATATCCAAATTTCGAATGCTTCCAAATTCGGACATATACTATTTCGGATGATTGGACTATTTCGGATGCTCTATTTCGGATCTTAGCATTTCGGATCTTGTATGATCCGAATTTGGTGCCAATTCAATTATGATCCTAAATTCGGACTTATGCTTAATTCGGTTGACACTAAATTCGATCCTATGTCCGAATTCGGATGATGCTTTGATCCGGATCCGGATGATCCGAATCCGGGTTCCCAATCCGGATGGATCCGAATCCGGATTGATCCGGATCCCATTATTACATTTTGATATTTTTATTAAAATAAATGATTATATATATATACATATAGAAAGCTTTTGAGAGAACTTATGGGAATTTAATGAAAGATTGAAAAGTTATCAGATATCAGAATCAGATAGAATTACAGATTCAATGACCAAAAGATGATGAAATTCCATGATAATGATGATGATAAAGATAATGAAATTGACATGATATTATCATGAATGAATTTGAACAGGTTCAGTATATTCTGAACAAAGATTTAAAGACTTAAAGACTTAAAAGCGGGTCAGAGAATTGATTTACAGATTACAGATTGACAAAGATAAAATCCTGAGATAACTCAGGTTGCAGATTCATATATCTGTTTGACCAAGACCCAGACCTGTGAGTTATAGATATTCAGATTGAACATGCATAGATCCGGTTGAGATATATTGCTGCTGTTAGATTTATTGACATTCATTTATCAGCTGGATTGAGACCTGTGTACACCATGGATGGGTGTTGCCCAGTGGATCATGATAGCTATTTGATTATCTTCTCATATTGCATTTAATATTGCTTCCGACTTTGCTTTATGATTCATTGCTATCATGACTTTTAAAGACATATGCTTCCATCATTGATCAGACATTTGATAGATTGATTCAGCTTGACTAGCCCTTATGGTCTATTGTTCTAGACTTGGCTATTTCACCAGTTCTTATGAACTTGGTAATGACCTCCGATGTTCCGCCATATTGACTTACTGGTAGCTAGCCCAGTATGTGGCTGATCCCCACGATTTAAGCGTGAGTGTGGCCTGAACATCATCCGATCTTATGATACTATATCTCAATCATGAGGGCTGTAGCGGCAGCCAAGACATATCACGCTAAGACTAATGACTCCGCTTGACACGCATGTTGATATTGAAAATCTATAAACTCATTAAGCTTTGCTTACAGATGTTGCATTAATATTTTACAGGAAAAGCAAAGGAAAATCACCTGCAAGACCTAGTACTTAGGTCATTCAAGATGCAAGTTTTGAAGCTTTCTTAGACCATACGCAACAACCTCTCTGGTACGGATTGGAAGACAAGCAAATGTGGTGGGTCTGGGTAGACATTGACGTGATGTATGTGTTATGAACTAGATTATATTTACCCTTTTATAACTTTATTTGAAATATGAACTTAAAATCCTAATAATGTAATGTACATGTACTGTAATTTCCGCATTAATAATTACCCTAGTCTTAGTAGGGCTGATATCGTAGTGCATATGAGTGGGAATTTGGGACCTAGACTAGTGACACTCGGCCCCGTAAGGGGTGGTTACTTCACACAGGGGGGGGGGGGGTGAAAGTTAATTCTTTGAACACACTTTTTCTCAAGTGATGTATGTATATATTAACAAGTGTTAATTACAAACAGGTTTGGATTGCGGAATGATCCAAACAGAGATGATAGAAAGAACAGACTATCAACTAATCTAAGACTCACTCAGACTAGTTACAAATGAACTCACTCACTAAGGTGCACTCACTTTTTTACAAGACACAGACTGATAGCTTTGAAGTTGAAAAACTTAGACACACCTTTGCTATTCTATTCTTAGTTGAAAGCAGAACTTGCATGCATGAAAAACACAATTCCTTTTTGCACGTTCTGAACTTTTGGATGTCACTCTTGTTTATCTCTAATTCCTTAGAAGCTTCTTTTTACACTCACTCAGTGAATCTCAATGAAACTTCTTTGTTGTTTGTAGAGATAGTGGAATGTCTTTACAAATAGACAAGGATGCTTTTCTGCACGTCTGACAAATCAGAATTTCTCCATATGTAGCAGAATCTTTGACTTTTTCTTTTTGTCTCTGTTGTCCACAGCTTTACCTTAAAGAGGAATGTCAACTTTAATCCTTTCCTCTTCATGTAATGCTATTTTGATATAAGAAATGGTCTGTTTCCCATTTCAGATATCCTTTTTGTCTTCATGCTTCAGAGCAACTTTGTTAGAACTTGCAGCTTCTGATTTTCCACATTGTCTTAATTTGTAAACTGATCTTCACGTTCAAGACTTTCCATGAGGACATTGAAACAAATTCCATAAAGTGTTAAGCTTGTTCACAAAGAACAGGTTGTGTTCACAAAGAACAGGTTCTGTTCACAAAGAACAGAACACTTAACTTGGGTCAAAATTGTTCAACAGACATGAACAACTTAAACAGTTTATGTCAAACCTTTCCAACAGTTATGGACAGCTTTGACATTCTGCCAAGTTACGACGAATGTAACAGTATAAACAACTTTGAGCTTATTTTGCAAATCACTTATCAAGTTTCAATAAGGCATTAAAAAGCCTTAAATTCTTCCCTTAACCGTATCAAACAGGTTTGATTAAAAATCTCCCCCTATGATATAGACATGTTTGATTGAGGCCTTATTGTGCCTAACAATCTCCCTCTTTTTGCAATATTCAGCCTGAAGCTGACTCTATCAGTGTTCACTATTTACATCACAGGTGCAAAGATGAAGATACAACATCATAGTAAAGTAAAAGATCAGTTTATAGATACTGATATTGACTAAAACAACAAATGTTTATACAAGTACAACTAGTGTACTGAGAAGAAATACAACAAATGTACAAAAGAAAAGTACAACTCATGTACAAAGATACTTCAACATTTTTGGACTGTTGATAGTTGGGAGCAGTTAATGGCAAGCCTGTCCAACTAATGGACAATTTTCATTCTTCATCTACACATTACTTGTAGATGGAACTTGTTGTTCCTTGATTTTCTTCTCCAAATCCTCGGCAGCTTTGAGGATTTTTTTCTTGTTCCGACCCAGCTATGCGTTCTTTTCTGGGTTCAAACTCGATCTTCCACCTCACATCTGAGGTAGTAACAATCTTGGCCAGCAAGATCTCCTCTTTTATAGCAGGCTGTCAAGTGTTTCTATATGACCTCTCTCCACTTAGCATGTTTGGCAAAGGCATTAGTGAAGTTGAAGGCTATAACTTGCTTTACACCAGCTTTGTGAAGGTCTGAGGATCTTCGAAAGCACATTTTCTTGGATAGAGGATCCACAAAGAATACCCCTTCCTCAGGCTCTTCAATATACTTGCCTTCTTCAGGTTCAACACCCTATGGCAGGCTGTGATCTGCTCAATCAGCTAGACTATCTCCTCAAGCTCTGTGTCTTTCGTTTGTTTTCTAGGCTTGATCTTAGGTTCAGCTAGTGAAGTACCTTTGATTATGTCTTCTGGGATCAAGCCTAACCCTTTTACTTTTTCCATCAGTTTCCTCATAAGTGTCATGACTGTTTTTTGCAGTTCCAGACCTTCAACTGCTCAGGGCAACTGCAAGTTCCACCCATTCTCTGTACCCTATTTTAGCAACATCAGTAGCTTCCTAGGCTTCTAGTTCAGGACCTTCAGCACCATGTCTTGTGATTTGAAGCTTCCAGGGCTAATTCTTTCTAGAAATGGGAACAACTTGACGATGGTTTCCCTGGAAATTCTTCTCTTAGCAACATCAAAGAATTTTTTCTTGCCAGGTTGTCAAAGTGATACTGAGTTCTTACTGATGGGAGGGTAGAAGACACATATATGTCTTCGGTCACTTAGACCTTTGAGCTTTTCTCTTTTTCATCCTCCTTCCCATTGTCTGACCCTTTGGCTGCCTCCTCCAATTTCATTTGAACTACCAAGGATGGCATTTTAACTTTCTTTGCCTCCTTGGCAGCCCAGGCTTTAGCAGCTTTTAGAGAGACTGCTTCTTCTTTTTGTCTCCACAGATGTTAGTGCATCCTGTGTGACGATAGCAGTCAAAGTATAGACGATATTTTGTATTAGTCCAAATGTTCGTAATTGCATATTAATACATGTTTGTTATATGTTTGACATTGATTGTATATATGTTTGAACTTGGTTGTAATTGATGTTTTACAATAAGTTCAAACATAAGTTCAACGATAAGTTCAAACATAAGTTCTAGAACAAGTCCAAAGACAAGTTCTAGAATAAGTTAAAAGGCCTGATTCGAACTTATGGGGACAAGTTCATGGGCTTGGGCCTTCTTGAACTTGTCCAAGGCAAGTTCGAATCTTATGCCTATAATTAAGAGATAATCAGTTTTGATTAACAACTTTTGGCAGATTTAAGGCTAAGGGTGATTACGAACTTGCAGAGACATTTCTGTTTGTTCTTGGAGAGAATCACGTGTCGGGACGTTCTAGTTTGCGTCTATCATCGTGTGTGTCTCCGTGTTTCGTGTGCATGATCATTCCGTCAGACCGCTAACGTGGATTCCGCACTCGTTGGACGGCGTCGCGTCAAGATAGGATCCATAGGTAGGTGACCTTACAAGTGGTATCAGAGCCAGAAGGGTGTTCTTCGTGTTCATAATCAACATTCTTGGTTTCTTGGCGTTTTGGACGGAAAAATCACATCTTTTATTATTTTTTCGAGTTATACAAGCAAGATAGCGGAGAAAAGTTCATATTAGTTCATCATTTTAGTCGAAATCATAGTTTTTAATCTTAAAAACTTTTGTTTAAACTGAAAACTTGAAAAAATCAAAATTTTGGCCGTTTCTCGAACTTGCGGCGCTCGAACATAGGGGGTATTAGGGTTTATTCGAACTAGTAAGAAAATAAGCTCCCCACGAACTTGATTTAGGGTTTCATTCGAATTTGGCCGAGATTCGAACTTGCTAGCATTCGAATTTGTCAGATCTCGAACTTGTCAGACCTTCGAATTTGTTGATTTCGAACTTAATCAATTTCGAATTTAATTTCAAATGAATTTAATCTTGACCTAGTTCGAACTTACCTAAGTTCGAAAGGGTTAATTTTAAATTAAATTACCTAAGTTCGAATACAAAAAGTTTAGAAAGGATGACCATTTTGCAAAAGTTTATCGAAATGGACCACGAGGTTGGCAAGGCAAATTCTCCGCCAAAACTGATGAGGTTGGAAGACTACTATTGGTGGAAGGATAGGTTTGCCGATTTCGCTCGTTTCAACGACATGTGAATGTGCATTTGTATCGATGAGGGATATATTCCACCCACTAAAGAGTTTGAGGGCCGTCAGAGAGTGTTGACATATCAGAAAATGAAGGATGATGACAAGAAACTGTATAAGGCCGAGAACAGAGCATATTCAATCATTCGGATGGCGCTACCTCAGGAGATTCTACACACCTTATGGAATCACCGTACTTCTAAAGAGCTATGGGATCCTCTCGAGAAGAGGTGTGAGGGAAATCCGAGGGTTCGTAAAGGTAGGACAGAGATGCTGGAACAGTAGTTCGCGATTTTCAAGGCAATGAAAACCGAAAAGCTGGATGAAACAATAATGACATTCTACCATTTACTGATAGAGTTGGATAATCACGATGTCGAGTATCGTGAAATTGAGAAGATACAGAAACTTCTTGATGCTTTACCTGCGAAGTGGGAAATGTACACAGCGCTTATAAAGCATGATGAATAAAAATTCGAAACTCTTACTCTCGAAGGAGTTATTGGTACGCTGAGGGCTTACAACTTTCAGATACTTGAGAAGGAGAGGGAATATGATCCAGTCCATGATCCAGATATGTATTTTGGAAGGTCGAAACCTTCTATCGCAAGTGAACTGTAAACAGCTAGAGCTTTCTTCACGGGTGATGCGTCTATTCCAGTGGACATAGAAGAAACAAGCAGTAGGAGACTCTTAGGGTATTCTAAACCAGAAGATAAGCCTACTCACTTAGCATCTATTTCTCAACAGTACACAAAGATGCCTATGAGTGCACAATCAGCCGAAACTCATCTGAATCTTTTGGCTTCCTTTGTTGCAGCATATGGAAATTGTGTACAAGGTAAACTTAACGATCTTGCATTATGGGAAGAGGACTACGATCAAGTGGATCCTGATGATTTGGAAGATATGGACCTTCAATGGCAACTGGCCATGGTGACTCAAAGGGTCAAAAGGTTCATGAGGCGAACAGGCAGAAATCTGAATATGGGCAATAGTAAAATTGGGTTCGATAAATCCAAGGTTAAGTGTTATAACTGCCAAGTATTAGGACATTTTGCTCGAGAATGTCAACGACCCAAAGTTGAAAACTATCAGAATCAATATCAGAGAAGATATTAGTGTGGTAGTTCGGGTAATCAAGCAAACATCGCTGGTCTGTTAACAAACGTATCATCGGACAGACTGCTTGATGGGACTTATGATTGGAGTTCACATCCTGAGTCGAATGGCTAAAATGACAGAGACTGGGGATGACGGAGCAGAGGAAGTAACAGAGGACACTGAACAGAATGATACAAGTCCTGTGTTGGATGATAAGTCAGACAATCAGACCACTCTGAAGTTTGCCGCACAAATGGCTAACGTGGAATCGGATCACAAAAGGGTAATTCTGAACTTTTCTACAGTCCTTGATTTATGTGTTTTATGTACTACTTCCAATGATAGATTGAACTTAGTTCTAGAAACACATAACAATCTTACTGCTCATATAGAATCCTTAAATCAGATAATGCTAGTCTCCTAGATATTATAGAAGATCTTAGGAATTAGCTGAAAGCAGATGCTCAAGATGTTATAGTTCTAAAAGACAAATCAAGTGTATAATGTGTCAGGATAGAACTTATGTATGAGAATGTTGAGGTTTTAACCAAATAACTTACCATTAAGGAGGTCGAGCTAGCTGAATCAAGATTTAAAGTTTCAGAGGTAAATAGTAAGTTAGAAAAGTTTAGGAACTCTTCACTAAATCTAGGGAAAATCTTGGATGCTTAGCGTCAGTCTAAGAAACCAGTAGGTTTAGGTTATAGAGAAAGTCCTCCACCTTTCAACGATAATTATGTGCCTGAGCCTCAGGATAAAACTGATAAACCAGTTGAGTCAGAGGTAGTAGCTGAAACTGTATCTGAATCTGATAAGGATAAATCAACTAAGGTGACTAATAATAACGCTACGATTAAGAAAGTCAAGTTTGTGCAGTCTTCTAGTGACAGAATTCTAGGAGAAGCTAAAACTGAAGCTAATAATCAGAAAGAGGAAGTAGTCACGGTAGTTGAAAAGAAAGAAACTGACACTAGCGAGACACCAAAGTCAAAGGTCACTCATAAGAAGTCAATTGATAAGGTGTCTTGCTTTAGATGTCATGAGAGGGGACATGTTGCGTCTAGCTGTCCATATAGGAAAGTAGAGTCTACACCTTCTAAACCAGAGTCTAGACCTATTGTTGGAAAGCCTAAACAACATAAACCATCACCTAGTGTAGCTAGCACAAGTGGTTCTCAAAACACTGAGAAATTTGTGAATGCCACACCTAAGGTTGCTGTTAGACAAATACCGGTGTCGGTTAGACCAAATGAGGTGGTTAGAACTAATTCTCCAAATAGAGTTCCTAATTAGTCTAGGTCAGAACCACAACAAGCTTATAGGAGTAAAACACCTAGAAGGACTTACACTCCAGTTAGGTATCACACTCCTCAAAGACATCAGACACCAGGTAGAACCCAGGGATATCAATCTGAAATGCCTTATAATAGAAATTTTTCAAGGGCTCAACAGCAATTGCCTAACCAAAGGCCAAGAGTGAACTTAAATCACTCTACACCACAATAGGTTTTCAATCAAACACCCAAGTCACCTGAAAGGAGAGATGGGAGGAGTTCACGCATGTGGATGACAATGGTATTACCAAGTCAGTCATGGCTTGGGTTCCCCGTGATAACTAACTTGTTTTCTTTAATGTACAGGAGCTTACTACAGGTCTAATGTAAGGTCGCCAACCTACGGATCCTATCTTGACGCGACGCCGTCCAACGAGTGCGGAAACCTCGTTAGCCGTTTGACGGATAGACCACGCACACGGAACACAGAGACACACACGATGATAGACGAACACTAGAACGCCTCCACACGTTATTCTCTCCAAGAACAAACATAAAATCGCCTTGCAAGTTCGAGATCGCCTCTGCCTTAATCTCTGCTCCCTTTTTGCAAAAGTTATAAATTAGAACAAATTAACCCTTAATTATAACCCCTGATTCGAACTTGCTCTGGACAAGTTCGACCAAGCCCAAGGCCCTTCGAACTTGTCCTTCATAAGTTCGAACCAATGACTTTGAACTTACCTTTGAACTTATGTTTGAACTTATGTTTGAACTTATCTTTGAACTTATGTTTGAACTTAATGTAAAACATTAATTACAACCAAGTTCAAACATACATACAATCAATATCAAACATATATAACAAACATATAACAAACATATATCAAACACGTATTGCTATGCAATTACGAACGAATTGACTATTACAAAATATCGTCTATACTTAGACTGCTATCGTCACACATGCTGCACTAACAGACTCCCCCTTGACGATAACTTCTAACTATATATATTTTGTCTAAGTACTAGAATCATATAAACTACTACCAACATACAATCCCTGATCTATACAAACTCTAACTACCTTCTAGAACTTCCTGCCTTCTGATCTCCAGCCTTCATGAAAGAGAATCGGCTGATCATGAAGTTTTCTCAGGTCGTCCTTAGATAAGTAGACAAGATGCAGTGGATCGTATACTTTCAAAATGAGTTTGTCCTCGTAGTCCTCCATCACTGCTTCCGCCGTCTCATTGTCAACATACCACCACATCATGTTGCTCAGTACATCCTGTGGCTTTGACTTTATCGGCACTTTTATATAGGCATCGGACTGGCTTGTAAACCATCATAGCCAAAGGCTTTCCAGTGTGGGGATCTATTCTTGACAAATCTTCAACTCTTTTCCCAGATCTAGGCTTAAGCCTTTCGAACCTTCCAGATCGACCCTCCCTTCGTATAATCTTAGCAACAACTTCAGCATATGGGTCGTCTCCTAGGTTGATCAATTCTTTCCAGGCCAACTCTTTCACTTCACACTTGGGTAATGTGTTGAACACCTTTAAAGTTCTCCTCAAGTATTGAAGGCCATCTCTTCTCTTTAGCACGAATAGCTGCAGTTCTCTATCAAAGAACCAGCTTAGTATTCCTCCTGAGAGATTTCTAGGACTTGGCACTCTCCTTCTCTTCTTTATCTTCAGATATGTCTTCTTTTCTTCCTTCCTGAACCATAGCTTTATCAGATCTTCTCTAGTTTGCTCCTTTTCAGCTACTTCAGGTTCTGATTCATCTGTATATGCTAGGTTAAGCTCATCCATATCTATCACATTCTGCTCATTATGAATATATTGTTCAGTGATAGGTTGTTTTGGGATGACTACTTCATCAACATTGTCATCCTCGTATTCTACAACCTCTTCATTCGACTTCCAATCCACAATCTCTTTAGGAATAAACTCTCCTTCCTCCAAGTCTTCTTGATCAAAACTAATATCATCTTCATCATCAAGACCCCACAATGCTTCAATCATTTCATGCTCAGTAGTCTTTGAAGCTTCTCCTTCGCCTCCTTCTCTCACACCCGAGTGACTAGGCTCCCCCTGAATTTGAGCTTGCTGAGCAGTCTTCTGAGAAAGATCTGCTAGGTCACTCTCTCTTTCAGCATCTGGATCATTACCGTCGTCATCTTCTTTCCTCACCTCAGATTCCTTGCAACTACTCTCCCCCTGAGCTTGCAGATTTTTCAATAACTGCTCTAGAAGAGTTTTCATTGTCTTTATCTCAGACGCTTGATCAGCTACTGTTGTTCTCAACTCAGCATTCTCCTGATCAAGTCTGGCAATATGCTCTTGTAAATCTTTCACTGCTGTTGACAGTTGAAAAACTTGGACTGTTTGAAAGTCCACCTTTCCTTTCAGCTCTGTGAACCGCTGATTGTCTGTGAATGTAGTTGATGTTGATGGAGCAGCTGGTAACACAGGTTCAGGAGCAGAAGTGGATGGAGCTCCCTGCATGAATCTATGCCGCCTCGCCCTATGCCTAGGAACTAGTGGAACTTCTTCTTCCTCTTCTTCATAATCAGATTCTTCGGTCTCTTCGTCAATCAGAGCCAGTCTTGTTGATCTTCTCCTATTCACAACTAACCTCGATCCATATCTACTGATTAAGATATCTGGATCCTCAGCATCATAACTAGAACTAGAGGCGTTCTCAACATGCCTTTCAGCTTCAGCCTGTATTCCTTCTTTTTCTCCTTCACCCTGGACCTCAGTGTCCATGTCCTCAGCCTCAGGTGGCTGGTATTCATCGATCTGCCTAAAAATATCAATGAACTCATCTAGAGGCTCTAAAACATCCTGAACCAATTGTTCCGTGAGGTTTTGCTCCGATGCTGTCCCCTGCGCCCATATTCTTCAAGTGTTTGCGCCCTCTGATCAACTTGGGGGGCCGAACTCGATGGGCCGAACTCGATGGGCCTGCAGCGTCTGTGGATGGACCAGCTGCAGCTGATTCTGATTGGCGGCGAGCAGATGGCTTAGCTACCGGAGCTCGTCTAGCTGGAGCTCTTTGCCTCTGACACTGTTGTTGTTGTTATTGTTGTTGTTGTTGTGGCTGCGGTTGTTGATGTTGTTGCTGTTGAACCTCTCCTGCCCAGTTATCACCCTCTGGGGCTACAAAATCAGGGTCATTAACGGCTCCAAACAGAGGTGCTACGTGCGGCCTGACCTGCTCAGCCCTTCTTGCATTATGCGACTGGCAGTCAGCAAAAATCCTTTTATCAATAATGACCACGCCATTTGTATCTGGAAGTTGTGGCAAATTTGGCAAAAAGTGGCGAATGATCATCATTGCAAAGCGTGGGTACATCAAAAATCTTTCTCTGATGGGAGCTGTGATTTGATGCACAAACTCCCCGAAGAACATCTCAATGAAACTAAATCTCTTATTGTACACTAAGGCAATCAATGCCGATTGCAGCTTGGACACCATGGTATCAAAACCTGCCTTCTTTGGCGCAAAACAGACCATAATGACGTGCACCAGATAACGCCATTTGCCAATCAAGCCACTCTTCACATAAGAGGCCTTCGTAATATCTTGGGCGTATCTCATTCTCAAAAACGCCGTTTGCCTTATATGAACTGGAAAATCTATAGGCCCCGCCTCTTGGTCCTCTGTGCCTAGCTGTAGAATTTGACGCAACATATCAGCTGAAAATACGATTGGTTGACCCCCAATCCTTGTTCTTAGAACTGTTGGTGTCACTGAGCAGTCCACTTGGAGATGCTCCCAAAATTGACGTACATAAGGCAAAATGATTTGCAGGTTATGTGTCAGAGCATATGAGACTCGTGACTGAGTCAGAAATTCAATCATATGTCGGTACGACTGAGCTTTGGGTAATCCCCTATCCATGGACATAACCATGTTATGTTTATTAAAGAAAGCCCGATCACCCATATCTGCACACAGAAACAACAACCAATATTAGTAATGAAAAATAAAATGAAACTTGTTTATTTCGGATTTGTATAATTTCGAACTTACATAAGTTCGAAATCCAACACATTCGACTTTATACAAGTTCGAATTTATTTTAAAACATTCGAATATAAAGAAATTCGAGGATTATGTTCGAACTTGACTGACTTCGAACTTGTAGATATTTCAACAAGTTCGAACTTTCTGACAAGTTCGAACATGATGAACATGTTCGAAGTCGGTAATTTTCAAAATAAAATCCAAGATTTTAACCCCATTTGACTTCAAAAATAGTATAATCTAGTCCTATTGGATTCTATCCAAGATATATGTGTTTTATTTGCACTTTCACCGGTTAAAACTTGTGACTTTAAGCCACATAGTTTAAACCCAAAAACCATCAAATAAACTCGATTTTTTGCCATAAAAAAGTCCTAAACTACCCAAACTTTGTAAAATAATGATTATTATACCTATGTATGTGATTAGGTTCGAGAAAAATGTGCAAAACTTCGAGGAATAGAAAGAAAGTCGAATGCGAAAAGTTCGAATGAACAAGTTCGTAATCGCCGTGGACAAGTTCGAATGAACAAATTCGTAGGTAGGTGCCTTAAATGAAGTATCGTTAACCTATTTATACCAACAACCTTCGAACTTGCCATAAATTCGAACTTCCTGACAAATTCGAAGTTTAGTTCGAATTTGTCTGAAATTCGAACTTAATTGAAAATTTTGAAAATCCTTGAATAAAATTCAACTTTTTCAACTTTTTTGTAGCGGAATTTTACAAACCCTGCAAAATTATTCTCACCAAGCAATAGATTTTCATGCAAAGTTTGTTTATTCAACCAATCATGCATCCTAGTAACTTTGACCTTTTTCTTACTTAGAATAAAAGTAAAATAATATAAAATGAAATAAAATAATTAATATAAAATAGAGTAAAGTTTGAATAAAATTTACACTTAATCTAACAGAATATTTTTGGGAGAAAGTCAAAGAAGGTTCAATCAGATAGCGGTGTCAATACGCACTTTCAGTATTACACTTTCACACCTAGGAAGTTTGGATTCCTTTGATTGTTTGTCGTGATATACATTCCAAAGCAATTGTCGGTATTATTTTCCCTTTAAATATGTTACACTTTGGAATACCTCATGGCCTTTTTATTTTTCAAGAAACTACCTTACATGTCCCTTACTTAGACATACTTCTATGATCAAGGCATACACACAATGATTATAACTTTTCGGTATTGCAAATTTTTTTTAAAAGGTAAACGTCGAACACAGTTCTGTATTTACATACAACAGAGTGTCTTAGTTTGTCTTAAAGTTTATTTAAAGCTAGCAAGACAACGGTGACAGATCTGTACTTACGTACAACAAAGCGACTTATCTTGCTAACTCGAGTCAAACCAGAGGTGACAGGTCTATACTTACGTACAACAAAGTGACTTGTTTTGACTCTTTCCTCTCTATCAAAAATTTTCTTTTCTTTTCTTTTCTTTAAGATGTATTTGATGTGGCTATACATCCCCCAGAAAATTTGCATACCTCATTTAGAATCAATGTCTGTATGTCTCTAACATAGAAAATAAGACCATTTGGTCTTACATCTAAGTTAGTTACACATATGACTTTTTCTTGAATATTTTATTAGCTTTTGAGATTCCCTTTGTGTATTATGCCTACCAACACATCAAACCAGAAAGTGTATATCACTTATAATTTTAAGGTGCATTATGTGTGAAAGTTTAAACACTTAAAGATTGATTCGACTATGCTAATTTTCGTCAATTTGAACATATGAATCTAAGACTCAACTCATTTTTCTAATATTCTCCTCTTTTTTGAACTTTTTATGGTTTTCTCTTTTTTTTTTTTTTTTGTTTTTCATAATTAAGATAAACTAATAAACTAATCTACTAACTTACTATAAAAGGAAATAAATTCTACTTAACTACTAACTTACTATAAAAGGAAATAAATTCTACTTAACTACTAACTTACTATAAAAAGAAATAAATTCTTCTTAACTACTAACTTACTATAAAAAGAAAGAAAATAAACTAAGGTCAAGTTACTCTGGATTACGCATACCATTCAGTTGAACTAACAACTCAAAGTGTGACTTATCCAAAGCTTTAGTAAATAAATCAGCATTATTATATTCCGTTGCCACTTTTACCAGCTTTATTAAGTTCTTTTCAGCACAATCACGTATGAAATGATGTCTTATGTCTATGTGCTTTGTTTTACTGTGTTTAACTAGATTATTAGTTATAGCAATAGTAGATTGACTGTCTATCCTAATGGGAGTATGCGTGTAAGTCAAACCATAATCCCACAATTGTTGTTGTATCCACAGAACCTGTGAACAGCAACTACCAGCAGCTACATGTTCGGCCTCGCACGTTGACACGGCTACCGAAGTCTGTTTCTTGCATTGCCAGGATACCAGCCTCCCTTCAAGGAACTGACAACCTCCAGTTATTGAATTCCGATTCAAGCTGAAACCTCCATAGTCTGAATCCGTGAATGCTTCCAATTCCAGATCACCATCAGCATGATACCAAAGTCCCAGCTTCGGTTTCGACTTGAGGTATCTCAAGAATCCGCTTCACAGCTTTCATATGCATTTCTTTCTGATTGGCTTGAAACCTAGCACAAATTCACACAACAAACATAATTTCAGGTCTAGAAGCAGTTAAATACATAAGTGATCCATCATGGCCCGATATAGAGTCGGATCCACATCAGTATCACTTTCTGTACCCGGTCCGAGATTGTGATTCACTTGAATTGGAGTTCTAAAGTGAGCAGTCAACTTTGTTCCTTCCATCCTGAAGCGCTCCAGAATATCGTACACATACTTCGTCTGATGGATAAACATACCCTCCTTTCTCTGTTCAACTTGCAATCCCAGAAAGAAGTTTAACTCGCCCATAGCACTCATCTCAAACTTTGACTTCATCACCTTATCAAAATCTTTGCACATCTGCTCGTCTGATGACCCGAAAATGATGTCATCAACATACACTTGTACCAAGATAAAATCTTCTCCCTTTCTCTTTACGAACAATGTACTATTAATTCTCCCTCTTTCAAACCTGTTGTCTGAAAGATGAGTTGATAGCGTCTCATAGCATACCCTTGGTGCTTGATGTAAACCATATAGAGCCTTATCGAGACGATACATTCTGTCTGGATACTTTGGATCTGTAAAACCGGGCCGTTGTTTGACGTACACCAGTTCCTTCACCTTGCCATACAGGATGCAAAGGCTAGAAACAAACGGATTGCCTCAAGTCTTGCCAGTGGTGCGAACACTTCGTTGTAATCGATTCCTTCTTCTTGGTTGAATCCCTTTACATAAGCCTTGCCTTGTTGCGAGTAACAAAACCCCGATCATCTCTCTTGCACTTAAAAACTCATTTGGTTCCTATTGCAACTTCTCCTCGAGGTAACGACACTAACTCCACACTTCAAGCTTTCTGATTTGTGACAGTTCTTCTTGCATCGCTTCAACCCAAGAGTTGTCTTTCAATGCCATTTGCACATTCTTCGGCTCTACTTGTGAGATAAAACACGAATACAGACAAGTGTGAAAAGCCTCGGAGTCATTAATCATTGACAACAACACCGTGTTGTTATTCAAACTACTCCTAGTTCTCACACCAGAATGAGGATTTCCTATGATGCTCTCAATCGGATGATCCTTATTTATCCTCGATGTTTCAATCTCATCGACCCTAAGATTATCTCCTAAGTTTGATCCTATTTCACCTAACGGGGGAACGACTTCGGACGGTACATTTTCTTTCTCATGATCACTGTCCTCGGACGTAGAAGTAGTAGTCTGATTCTCGTTTATAGGTAACTCAGAATCATTCTCTGCTGGAGACCCATCTTCAGTCGTTGTAGGCTCAGAAGTTGATGGAATGCTCGTCTTTGGAAAACCTTGACTGTCGTCATTCATATTTAATGACGATAAGCCATGCTCAATTGTACCTCCATTTCCATCCAAAGGAATGTTAAATGATTTAAACAATGAATCATAGTCAAATATCCATTCCGGACCAGTTTGGGGTTCATGTGTATAACCTGTTACATCAATGTTATACACAATTTCTACCGTACCGTTTGTTTAATTAAAAACCCTATTGTTTGGTGAGTTAGGCACAAAACCTAGGAAATAACCTTCGTCAGCCTTTTATCCAAACTTAGGTTGATGTTTTGTTTTCATTAATGTACACGGTACCCCAAACGGTTCGAAGCCAGTTAAATTTGGTGGTCTTTTATTAAGAACTTCATAACAGGTTTTGTTTAATGATTTGATAGTAAGAACCTGATTTAAAACATGACAAGCGGTATTCACTGCCTCCCCCCAAAACATGGTATGAAGCTTTGAATCCGAGAGCACGGTCCTTGCTGCCTCAATCAAAGTCCTGTTTTTTCCATTCGGCACCCCATTTTGTTGTGGTTCATATGGTGCACTAAATTGATGCACTATGCCTTTGGATAGGCAATATACCCCAATTACTGTTTTTAAAACTCTATTCCATTATCACTCCTGATACGTTTTACCCTCGTCCCATAAGAGTTTTCAACTTGGTCTAAGAACCCAATCAACTTTGCAGCTGTTTCGTCCTTCGTACCTAAAAAGAAAACCCATGAAAATGATGAGTAATCATCAGTGATAACTAAACTGTACCAACTCCCACCTATACTCCTTTTGTTGATAGGTCCAAATAGGTCCATATGCAACAAATCGAAAGTGGAAGCTAATGAGTTCTGAGTTTTAGACTTGTGTGACTTCTTGTGTTATTTGCCTTTCTTGCACGGTACACATTTGTCTTCAAACTGAAAACCCTTCATTGGGACACCTTGCACCAGACCTTGTTTAGTGATGTAGTTCATTTTCCTTAGGTGCAAGTGTGCCATGCGTCTGTGCCATAAGACGGATTCTGTCTCTGAAGCTTTATACAATAGACAGATTGTTCCCATCGATGAATCAGAGATGTTCATGTCCAACATGTACAAGTCACTCTTCCTTGAGGCTCTCATCATAATCCACTCTTCAGGAATTTTGAATCCCGGCTTCAGCACTAACGCTTCAGTATCAGTAAACAAAACTGAATTCTTCTTATCACAGATCTGAGAGACACTAATGAGATTGTGAGCAAGTCTATCAAGGTGATACACTTGATCAAGTGTGATAGTCCCATTAGTGATCACTCCTATTCCAGTGATATTTCCTCCCTTGTTCCCAGCCAATGATACAAATCCCTTGTTCCCTCCCTTGAAGTCTGTGAGAAGACTTCTTTCCCCAGTCATGTGCCCACTGTCGACGAACCACTTGTTGTTGAGATCTGTAGTTAGCTCCTGGACATGAAAGAAAACAAGTTAGTTATCACGGGGAACCCAATGCATGACTGACTTGGTAATACCGTTCTCATCCACATACGTGAACTCCTTCAAATACCCATCTCTGCTTTCAGGTGACTTAGGTGTTTGATTAAGAACCTGTTGTGGTGCAGAGTGATTTAGGTTCACTCTTAGCCTTTGAGTAGGCATTTGCTGTGGAGCCCTCGAATAATTTCTATTATAAGGCATGTCAGATTGATATCCCTGGCATCTACCTGGTGTCTGATGTCTTTGAGGAGTGTGAGACCTAACCGGAGTGTAAGCTCTTCTAGGTGTCGTACTCCTATAAGATTGTTGAGGTCTTGACCTAGATTGATTAGGGACTCTATTCGGTGAATTAGTCCTAACCACTTCATTTGGTCTAACCAACACCAGTATCTGTCTAACAGCAGTCTTTGGTGTGGCATTCACAATTTTCTCAGTGTTTTGAGAACTACTTGTGCTAGCTACACTTGGTGAGGGTTTATGTTGTTCATGCTTTCCAACACTAGGTTTAGATTCTACCTTCTTATATGGACAGCTAGACGCAACATGTCCCCTTTCATGACATCTAAAGCAAGACATTTATCAATTGACTTCTTATGTGTGCCCTTTGACTTTGGTGTCTCACTAGTGTCAGTTTCTTTCTTCTCAACTACCGTGACTAATTCCTCTTTCTGATTATTAACTTCAGGTTTAGTTTCTCCTAGAATTCTATCACTAGAAGACTGCACAAACTTGACTTTCTTAATCGTAGCATTATTATTAGTCCCCTTAGTTGATTTATCCTTATCATATTCAGATACAGTTTCAGTTGCTACCTCTGACTCAACTGGTTTATCAGTTTTGTCCTGAGGCTGAGGCACATAATTAACGTTAAAAGGTGGAGGATTCTCTTTATAACCTAAACCTACTGGTTTCTTAGACTGACGTTGTGCATCTAAGATTTTCCCTAGATTCAGTGAAGAGTTCCTAAACTTTTCTAACCTACTATTTACCTCTGCAACTTTAACCTTTGATTCAGCTAGCTCTGCCTCTTTAATCATAAGTTCTTTGGTTAAAGCCTCAACATGCTCATACATCAGTTCTATCCTGACACATTGCTTACTTAATTTGTCTTTTAGAACTATAACATCTTGAGCATCTGCTTTCAGCTTATTCCTAAGCTCTTCTTTTATATCTAGGAGACTAGCATTAATAGATTTTAAGGATTCTATTTGAGCATTTAAATTATTATGTGTTTCTAGAACTAAATTCAATCTATCATTGGAAGTAGCACATAAAACACATAAATCACGAAATGTAAAAAAGTTCAGAATTACCTTTTTATGATCAGATTCCACGTTAGCCATCTGCACAGCAAACTCTAGAACGGTCTGATTGTCTGACTTCTCCACCAACACAGGACTTGTATCATTCTGTTCGTTGTCCTCTGTTACTTCCTCTACTCCAACATCGCTAGTCTCTATTACTTCAGCCATGGAGGCTCTATCATTAGACTCTCGATGTGGACTCCAATCATACGTCCCATCAAGCTGTCTGTCAGATGTTACGTATGTTAACAAATCAGCGATGTTAGCTTGATTACCCGAACTAGCAGATTGATATCTTCCCTGAGATTGATTCTGATAGTTCTCAACCTTGGATCGTTGACACTCTCGAGCAAAATGTCTTAATCCCTGGCAGTTATAGCACTTAACCTTGGATTTGTCAAACCCAATCTTATTGTTGCTAACGTTTAGATTCCGGCCTGTTCGTTTTATGAACCTTTTGACCCTTTGAGTCACCATGGCTAGTTGCCATTAAAGTTCCATTTCTTCCAAATCATCAGGATCCACCTGATCATAATCCTCTTCCCATAACGCAGGATCGTTGATTTTTCCTTGTACACAATTTCCATATGCTGCAACAAACGAAGCCAACAAATTCAGATGAGGGTCGGCTGATTGTGCACTCATAGGCATCTTTGTGTACTGTTGAGAAGTAGATGCTGATTGAGTCGGTTTCTCTTCCGGTTTAGAATACCCTAAGAAAGCCCGACTACTTGTATCTTCTGTGTCTATTGGAATAGACGCTTCGCCCGTGAAAAATGCTGTAGCTGTTTTCAAAACACTCGCGACCGAAGGTTTTGACTTTCCAAAGTACATATCTGGATCTTGGACCTGATCATATTCCCTTTCCTTCTTTAGTAACTTAAAGTTGTAAGCCCTCAGCGTATCAATGACTCCTTCAAGCGTAAGAGTTTCGTATTTTTCTTCATCATGCTTTATGAGCGCTACGTACATGTCCCATTTCGCTGATAAAGCATCAAGAAGTTTCTCAATCTTCTCAAGTTCACGATACTCGACATCGTGATTATCCAACTCCGTTAATAAATGGTAGAACCTTGCGATTGTTTCATCCAGCTTTTCGTTTTTCAAAGCCTTGAAAATCGCGAACTGCTGCTTTAGCATCTCGGTCCTTCCTTTCCGAATCCTCGAATTTCCCTCACATCGTTTCCCGAGTGCATCCTACAGCTCTTTTGCTGTACGATGATTCCTGAAAGTATGTTGAATCTCCTGAGGTAATGCCATGCGAATAATTGAAAGCGCTCTGTTCTCAGCCTCAAATAGTTTCTTGTCATCATCCTTCATCTTTTGATATGTCAGGACTCTCTGACGACCCTCAAACTCCTGAGTAGGTGGAATGTATCCCTCGTTGATACAGATCCACATTTGCATGTCATTAAAACGAGCGAAATCGGCAAACCTATCCTTCCACTAGTAGTAGTCTTCCAACTTCATTCTTTCTAAACTTTTTGAATTAGAACTTAATTAATTTAATTTGAAATTAATTTAAATCAACCCTTTCGAACTTAAGTAAGTTCGAAATTGATTAATATTAAATTCGTTTGAAATGAAATTCGAATTTCAATAAGTTCGAATTCAACAAATTCGAAATTATGACAAGTTCGAGGTTCCTGCCAAGTTCGAAGTCTGACAAATTCGAATGCTAGAAAATTCGAATCTGGTTCAAATTCGAATGAAACCCTAAATTAAATTCGTGAGGAGCGTATTTTCTGACAAGTTCGAATTTCTGACAAATTCAAACAAACCCTAATACCCCCTATGTTCGAGCGCCGCAAGTTCGAAAAACGGCCAAAAGTTCGATTTTTTTTCAAGTTTTTAGTTTAAACCAATATTTTTAAGTCTAAAAATACAGATTTCGACCAAAAGGTGAACCAATGTAAACTTTTCTCCGCTATCTAGCTTGTAAACTCGAAAAACTAACCAAAGGTGTGATTTTCCCGTCCATAAACGCCAAGAAACCACTGATGTTGTTTATGAACATGAAGAACACTCAGAACACCCTTATGTCTCTGATACCACTTGTAAGGTCGCCTACCTATGGATCCTATCTTGACGCGACGCCGTCCAACGAGTGCGGAATCCTCGTTAGCGGTTTGACAAATAGACCACGCACACGGAACATGGAGACACACACGATGATAGACGAACACTTGAACGCCCCGACACGTGATTCTCTCAAAGAACAAACACAAAATCGCCTTGCAAGTTCGAGATTGCCTCTGCCTTAATCTCTGCTCCCTTTTTGCAAAAGTTATTAGTTAGAACGAATTAACCTTAATTATAACCCCTGATTCGAACTTGCTCTGGAAAAGTTCGACCAAGGCCAAGGCCCTTCGAACTTGTCCTCCATAAGTTCGAACCAATGACTTTGAACTTACCTTTGAACTTAGGTTTGAACTTATCTTTGAAGTTATGTTTGAACTTATCTTTGAACTTATTGTAAAACATTAATTACAACAAAGTTCAAACATACATACAATCAATATCAAACATATATAAAAAACATATATCAAACACGTATTGCTATGCAATTACGAACAAATTGACTATTACAAAATATCGTCTATACTTAGACTGCTATCGTCACACAGGATGCACTAACACTAAACAACAAGTTGTTCGTCGACAGTGGTTGCTCTAGGCACATGACTGGGGAAAGGAGTCTGCTCATAGACTTCAAAGGAGGGAACAAGGGTTTTTTTTCATTCACCCGGAACAAAGGAGGTCATATCACTGGTACTTGAGTGGTCATTAATGGGACTATCAAACTTGATCAAGTATACCATGTTGATAAATTTGATCACAATCTCATTAGTGTATCTCAAATCTATGATAAGAAGAACTCCGTAATTTTTACTGATACTGAGGCGTTAGTGCTGTGATATGAAAGGCAAACAACACAAGAAGTCACACAAGTCTAAGACTCAAAACTCGATAGCTTCAACTTTCCATTTGTTGCATATGGATCTTTCTGGACCTATCAACAAAAGGAGTATAGGTGGTAGTTGGTACAGTTTAGCTATCACTGATGATTACTCACGTTTTTCATGGGTTTTCTTTTTAGGTACGAAGGACGAAACAACTGGAAAGTTGATTGGTTTTCTAGACCAAGTCGAAAACTCCTACGGGACGAGGGTAAAACGTATCAGGAGTGATAATGGAACAGACTTTAAAACACAGTAATTGGTGTATATTGCCAATCCAAAGGCATAGTATATCAATTTAGTACACCATATGAGCCACAACAAAATGAGGTAGCAGAACAGAAAAACAGGACTTTGATTGAGGCAGCAAGAACCATGCTCTCGGATTCAAAGCTTCCTACCATGTTTTGGGGGGGAGGCAGTGAATACCGCATGTCATGTTTTAAACCGGGTTCTTACTGTCAAATCACTGAACAAAACCTGTTCTGAAGTTTTGAATAAAAGACCACCAAATTTAACTGGCTTCGAACAGTTTGGGGTACCGTGTACTTTATTGAAAACAAAACATCAACCTAAGTTTGGTGAAAAGGCTGACGAAGGATATTTCCTTTGTTATGTGCCTAACTCACCAAACAAAATGGTTTTTAACAAAACAAATGGTACGGTAGAAATTGTGTCTAACATTGATGTTTCAGGTCCGGAATGGATATTTGATTATGACTCACTGTTTGAATCATTTAACATTCCTGTGAATGGAAATGCAGGTGCAATTGAAAATGACTTATCGTCATTAAATCTGAATGATGACGGTCAAAGTTTTCCAAAGACGAGTATTCCATCAACTTCTGAGCCTACAACGACAGAAGATGGATCTCCAGCAGAGAATGATTCTGAAATACCTACAAACGAGAATCAGACTAGTATTTCTAATAGCGAAGACAGTGATCATGAGGAAGAAAATGTGTCACCTGAGGTCGTTCCCCTATTAGGTGAAATAGGATCAAACTTAGGAGATAATCTTAGGGTCAATGAGATTGAAACATCGAGGATAAACAAGGATCATCCAGTTGAGAGCATCATAGGAAATCCGCATTCTGGTGTGAGAAGTAGGAGTAGTTTGAGTAACAACACAGTGCTGTTGTCGATGATTAACGACTCCGAGGCCTTTCACCCTTGTCTTTATTCGTGTTTCATCTCACAAGTAGTGCCGAAAAATGTGCAAATGGTAGTGAAAGACAATTCTTGGGTTGAAGCAATGCAAGAATAACTGTCACAATTCAGAAAGCTTGAAGTGTGGGAGTTAGTGCCACTACCTCGAGGAGAAGTTGCAATAGGAATGAAATGGGTTTTTAAGTGAAAGAAAGATGATCGGGGTATTGTTACTCGCAACAAGGCAAGACTTGTAGTAAAGGGATTCAACCAAGAAGAGGGTGTTTGCACTAGTGGAAAGGCTCGAGGCAATTCGTTTGTTTCTGGCCTTCGCGTCCTTCAAAGGATTTATAGTCTATCAGTTAGATGTGAAGAGTGCATTTCTGTACTGCAAGGTGAAGGAGCTGATGTACGTCGAACAACCGCCCAGATTTACAGATCCAAAGTATCCCGACAGAGTGTATCGTCTCGATAAGGCTCTATATGGATTACATCAGGAACCAAGGGCATGGTATGAGATGCTGTCAACTTATCTTTTAGACAACGGGTTTGAAAGAGGGAGAATTGATAGTACATTGTTCGTAAAGAGAAAGTGAGAAGATTTTATCTTAGTACAAGTGTACATTGATGACATCATTTCGGGTCATCAAACGAACAGATGGATGCAAAGATTTTGAGAAGGTTATGAAGTCAAAGTTTGAGATGAGTGCTATGGGCGAGCTGAACTTCTTTCTGGGTTTAAGAGTTGAACAAAGGAAGGAGGGCATGTTTATCCATCAGACGCAGTATGTCTGCGATATTCTGGAGCCCTTCGGGATGGAAGGAACAAAGCTGACTGCTCATTTTAGTACTCCGATTCAAGTAAATCACAATCTCGGACCGGGTACAGAAAGTGATACTGATGTGGATCCGACACTATATCGGGCCATGATCGGGTTATTCATGTATTTAACTGCTTCTAGACCTGATAATATGTTTGCTGTGTGTATTTGTGCTAGGTTTCAAGCTTATCCGAAAGAAATGCATATGAAAGCTGTGAAGCGTATTCTGAGATACCTCAAGTCGAAACCGAAGCTGGGACTTTGGTATCACGCTGATGGTGATCTGGAATTGGAAGCATACACAGATTCAGATTATGGAGGTTGCAACTTGAACCGGAAGTCAACAACTGGAGGTTGTCAGTTCTTTGGAGGGAGGCTCGTATCCTGGCAATGCAAGAAACAGACTTCGGTAGCCGTGTCAACGTGCGAGGCCGAATATGTAGCTGCCGGTAGTTGCTGTTCAAAGGTTTTGTGGATACAACAACAATTGCGGGATTACGGTTTGAATTACACTCATACTCCCATTAGGATAGTTAATCAGTCTACAATTTCTATAACTAATAATCAAGTTAAACACAGTAAAACAAAGCACATAGTCATAAGACATCATTTCATACGTGATTGTGCTGAAAAGAATTTAATAAAGCTGGTAAAAGTGGCAACGAAAGATAATAATGCAGATTTATTCACTAAGGCTTTTGATAAGTCACGCTTTGAGTTGTTAGTTCAACTAAATGGTATACGTAATCCAGAGTAACTTGACCTTAGTATATTTTTCTTTCTTTTTATAGTAAGTTAGTGTCTAAGTATAATTTATTTCCATTTATAGTAAGTTAGTAGGTTAGTTTATTAGCTTATCTTAAAAATGAAGAACAAAAGAAAAAAGAGAGAAAACTATAAAAATTTCAAAAAAAAAAAAAATTTCGAGAAATGAGTTAAGTCTTACAATTCATAGGTTCAAGTGTTGAAAATTAGCACAGTCGAAACAATCTCTAAGTGATAAGCTTTCACATATAATGCACCTTAAAATTCTAACTGATATACAATTTCCTGTTTGATGTGTTGGTAGGCATAATACACAAAGAAAATCTCAAAAGCTAATAAAATATTCAAGAAAAAGTCATATGTGTAACTAACTTAGATGTATGACCAAATGGTCTTAATTTCTATGTTAGAGACATACAGACAATGATTCTAAATGAGGTATGCAAATTTTCTGGGGGATGTATAGCAACATCAAATACATCTTAAAGAAACGAAAAGAAATATTTTTGATAAAGATGAGGGAATCAAAACAAGTCGCTTTGTTGTACGTAAGTATAGACCTGTCACCTCTGTTTTGATTCCAGTTAGCAAGATAAGTCGCCTTGTTGTACGTTAGTACAGACCTGTCACCGCTGTCTTGTTAGCTTAAACGGAACTCTAAGACAAACTGAAACACTCTGTTGTATGTAAATACAGAACTGTGTCCGACGTTTTCCTTTTAAAGAAAATTTCTAATACCGAAAAGTTATAATCATTGTGTGTCTGACTTGATCATAAAAGTATATCTAAGTACGGGACACGTAAGGTAGTCTCTTGATAAATAAAAAGGCCAAGGGATATTCCAAAGTGTAAAATATTTAAAGGGAAAATCATACCGACAATCGACTTGGAATGTATATCACGACAAACAATCAAAGTAATAAAAAATTCCTAAGGGAGAAAATGTAATACTGAAAGTGCGTTTGACATCGCTATCTGATTGAACCATCTTTGACTTTCTCGCAAAAATATTCTGTTAGTATAGGTCGTAAATTTTTAAAATTATTTTTGAGTAAGGTTAAGTTTAAATTTTATTCAAATTTTATGTTATCTTATTTTATTTTATTTTATTCTAAGTAGGAAAAGGGTCAAAGTTACTAGGATGCATTTTTAGTTGAATAAAAAAATAGTGCGTGAAAATCTGTTGCTTGGTGTGAATGATTTTGCAAGGTTTGTAAACTTCCGTTACACGAAAAAGTTGAAAAAGTTGAATTTTATTCAAGTATTTTCAAATTTTCACTTAAGTTCGAAATTCAGACAAATTCGAACTTAACTTCGAATTTGTCAGGAAGATCGAACTTATGCTAAGTTCGAAGGTAGTTGGTATAAATAGGTCAACAGTACTTCATTTAAGGCACCTACCCTTGAATTTCACTTCTCGAACTTGTTACTCCGGCGATCTCGAACTTGTCTTCGAATTTACCGAATCTCGAATTTCCTTCAATCCCTTGAAGTTTTCACTATATTTCACGAACATACACGTATAATTAGGTATGGTACTCATTATTATACAAAGAATGTGTAGTATAGGATATTATTGTGACAAAAATCGAGTTTATTTGATGTTTATAAAGAGTTGAAACTAGGTGGTTTGAAATCGCGAGTTTTGACGGATAAAAGTTGAAATAAATCATAAATAACTTCGATTATAACCCAATAGGACTAGATTATACTATTGTTTAAGTCTAATGGGGTTAAAATATTGGATTTTTATTTGAAAGTGACCGACTTCGAACTTGTTCTTCAGGTTCGAACTTGTCAGAAAGTTCAAACTTGTTGAAATATCTATAAGTTCGAAGTCAGTCAAGTTCGAACATATGTCTCAAATTTATTTAAATTCAGATGATTTTTAAATGATTTCGAACTTGTCTAAGTTCAAATGTGTTGGGCTTCGAACTCATGCAAGTTCGAAGTTATACAAATTCGAAACAAACAAGTTTTTATTTTATTTTTAATCACTAATTCTGTTTGGTGATTTTGTGTGCCGATATGGGTGAGCGTGCATTTTATAATAAGCACAATATGGTTATGGCAGTGGATCTTCAATTGCCAGCGGGGCAACCTTATCGTCAGATGATTCAATTTCTGACTCAATCCCGTGTTTCATATGCCCTTACCCACAATCTGTAAATAATCCTGACGTATGTACGAAAGTTCTGGGAGCATCTTCAAGTAGATTGCTCGGGGACCCCTATTGTACTGAGAACAAGAGTAGGAGGACAGCCAATTACCTTGTCGGCTGATATGTTAAGGCAGATCCTACAGTTGGGATCTTAAGACCAAGAAGCAGGGCCGATAGATTTTCCACCACCTATCAGGCAAGCTGCATTTTTGCGAATGGGGTATGCCCAAGACATCACAAAGGCGTCGTATGTGAAGAGTTGATTGATTGGCCAATGGAGTTATCTTGTACATGTAATAACAGTGTGTTTTGCGCCAAAAAGGCAGGATTTGACACGGTGGTGTCTAAACTGCAATCGACGTTAATTGCCTTGGTGTACAACAAGCGACTCAGTTTCTCTGAGATGTTTTTTGGAAAGTTTGTGCACCAGATCGCAGCTTCGGTCAGGGAAAGATTTTTGATGTACCCTCGTTTTCCTATGATGATAATATGTCATTTTTTGCCAAATTTTCCACCACTTTTAGATCAAAGTGGTGTGGCCTTGATTGATAAGAGAATTTTTGCTGACTGCCAGACCCACAATGCGAGAAGGGATGAGCAGGTCAGGCCCCAAGTAGCTCCATTGTTTGGGGCGGTTATAGATCCGGATTTTGTTGCCCCAGAGGGTGATAATTGGATTGGTGAAGCCTCGCAGCAGCAGCAACATCAACAACCACAACAGCAACAACAAAAACCACCACAGCAGCAGCAAGGTCGTAGAGCACTGGCAAGTAGAACACCGGTTGCTAGAACCTCATCTCGCCAACAACCAGCCACTACCGCTGCTGGACCATCAATAGAAGTTGCCGGCCCATCGAGTTCGGCCCCCCAATACGATCAGAGGGCGCAAACTCTAGAAGAGATATGGGCGCAGGTGACAGCCGCGGAGCAAGATATCGCTGAACAACTAGTTCAGGATGTTTTAGAGCCTCCAGCTGATTTCCAAGATATTTTTCGACAAATTGATGAAAATCAGCCATCTGACGCTGAATTTATGGACACTGAGGTCCCGGCTGCAGAAGAAGTTTCAAGGGGACAGACTGAGGTAGAAGGTCAAGTAAAGACCGCCTCCGAGTCTGAGTCTGAATCCAGTTCTGAGGCAGAGGATCCAGATGTAACGATCGGAAGATATGGATCGAGGTTAGTAGTGAGCAGGAGATCAACAAGACCGGATCTAATTGATGAAGAGACCGAAGAATCCGAATTTGAAGTAGAAGAAGAAGTTCCCCTCGTTCCTAGGCATAGGGCGAGGAGGCATAGATTTATGCACGGAGCTCTATCCACTTTAGCTCCTCAACCTGTGTTATCGACTGCTTCATCAACTTCAACCACCGCTCCATCAAAATCCGCCTCCATTCCATCAACATCGACTACGTTCATAGATAATCAGTCGTTCACAGAGTTAAAAGGAAAAATGGACTTCCAAACAGTCCAGATTTATCAACTTTCAACAGCTGTGAAAGAGCTGCAGCAGCATAATGCTAGACTTGATCAAGAAAATGCCAAGTTGAAGACAACTGTGGCTGATCAACAATCTGAACTGCAGACAATGAAGACTCTCCTTGAGCAATTATTGAAAGATCTACAAGCTCAGGGAGAGAGTAGCTCCAAGGAGGATCTGGTGAGAGTCAGGAGAGATGACGACGAAGGCAATGATCCAGATGCCCAAAGAGAAGGTGAGCTAGCAGATCTTTCCCAAAAGACTGCTCAGCAAGCACTCATTCAGGGGGAGCCTAGTCAGTCAAGTATGGGAGAAGGAGGTGAAGGTGAAGCTTCAAATATTGTTGAACATGAAATGATTGAAGCCTTAATGGATCTTGATGACGAAGACGAATTTGGTTTTGATCAAGAAGATTTGGAAGAAGGAGACTTTGACGATGTAGATGAACTAGTTATTCCGAAGCAGCCTATCACTGAACAGTATATACATAATGATCAGAATGTGATAGATCTGGATGAGCTTAACTTATCATATATGGATGAATCAGAATCTGAAATAGCTGAAAAGGAACAAACAAGAGAAGAAATGATAAAGCTATGGTTCACGAAGGAGGAGAAGAAGACAACCCTGGCAGTAAAGAAAAGAATGAGACTGCCAAGTCCAGGAAATTTCTTAGGAGGGATACTAAGCTGGTTCTTTGATAGGGAACTACAGCTATTCGTGCTTAAAAGAAGAGACGGGCTTCAGTATTTGAGGAGAACCTCAAACGTTTTTAATACATTGCCCAAATGCAAAGTGAAGGAACTGGCCTGGAAAGAGCTTATCAACATGGGAGACGACCCCTATGCTGAAGTTATAGCTAAAATCATCAGAAAGGAGGGGAGGTTTGGAAAGTTTGAAAGGATAAAGTCGAGGTCAGGCAAAAGAGTTGAAAATGAGTCAAGAATAGATCCCCACACTGGCAAGGCTTGGGCTAGAATGGTCTACAAGCCAGTCTGATGTCTGAAGAAAGTGTCGATGAAGTAAATGCCACATGATGTACTCAGCAACATGAAGTGGTGGTATGTAGACAATGAGACGGCTGAAGCAGTCATGGAGGATCTAGAAGATAAGACTATTTTGAAAGTGTATGATCCACTGCATCTGATTAACCTATCCAAGGACGACCTGAGAAAGCTTCATGATCAGCCGATTTTCTTTCGCGAAGGCTGGAGATCAGAAGGCAGGAAGTTCCAAAAGGTGGTAAGGGTTTGCATAGAGCAGGGATTATATGTTGGAAGTAGTTTGTATAGACATAGTACCTGGACAAAATATATATAGCTAGAAGCTATCGTCAAGGGGGAGTCTGTTTGTGCATCCTGTGTGACGATAGCAGTCTAAGTATAGACTATATTTTGTATTAGTCCAAATGTTCGTAATTGCATATTAATACATGTTTGTTATATGTTTGATATATGTTTGACATTGATTGTATATATGTTTGAACTTGGTTGTAATTGATTTTTTACAATAAGTTCAAACATAAGTTTAAGTTAAGTTCGAAAATAAGTTCAAAGGTAAGTTCAAACATAAGTTCTGGAACAAGTTCAAAGACAAGTTCTAGAATAAGTTCAAAGGCCTGATTCGAAATTATGGTGGACAAGTTCGTGTGCTTGGGCCTTCTCGAACTTGTTCAAGGCAAGTTCGAATCTTATGCCTATAATTAAGAGTTAATCAGTTTTGATTAACAACTTTTGGTAGAATTAATGCTAAGGGCGATTACGAACTGCAGAGACGTTTTTGTGTGTTCTTGGAGAGAATCACGTGTCAGGACGTTCTAGTTTGAGTCTATCATCGTGTGTGTCTCCGTGTTTCGTGTGCGTGATCATTCCGTCAAACCGCTAACGGGGTTTCCGCACTCGTTGGACGGCGTCGCGTCAAGATAGGATCCGTAGGTAGGTGACCTTACACCATACTCATAATTTGCTCTTGTTTCCACTCATAATAGAAATCAAGTGGAATGTTCATTTCTTTGGCTTTAGCCTGATCAAATTTGAGCTGAAGGAGTTTTTGAGCATCTCTGTCCACAACAGCTTTGCCTTTACCTTTTGCTGTTGCGGATAGGGTCATCTTAGTGTCCTCTTCTTCCTCTGATGTTTCTGGAACAGGTTGTCTTAGCTTTTTGGGCCTATCCTCAGACACAGGTCCCTCCACCTTAGATGATGCAGGGCATGGAGACCTAGCCTGAGTAGGCTCAGCTGTTCCCGAAACATTTGATGTACCTGCAACATCACCAGCTATTAAATGACCTGGTGCTTGGCCAACCGAAGCTGATTTCTCCTTAGATGGAAATGAAGATTTCTCCCCCTTAGATTTTGTCTTTGAGGCAGATTTCTTCTCCCTCTTTGAAGGAGATGGCACAGAGCCTTCAACACCAGTGCTGCCTAAAGGAACGAATCCAACAGGCTTGGCAATAGCAAGTTTGGTAACAGGCCTAGAACCAACCAGGCTATGCACTAAGAAAGCCAGATTGTCCTTGACCTCTACTAACTCGGCAAGACAGGTTTCAAGAGAAGATGAATGAGATGTTGCAGAAGTAGAAAGATTTAAGAGAGCAGCCTTGTTTGTATCATCGAAGATCAGACTTTCAAGCTGTGCAAAAGTTTTTTCAATGGATTCTTTCACATCTTCAAAGCATGTGGCCACAATGTTGGACAGAGATACCACTAAGGTATTTAAAGAGGCTATAGTGGAGGGCAGTGAGACAAAACAGACTTCAACTACACTTAGACAGATGTTGGGAAACAACTACAAAGGTAGACACAGAGTCTTGTTGATTTGAAAGAAGAGAGGAAAGTGAGGAGAGTTGTTGCAGCTGTGCAGTGATTGCAAGCAGTTGAGAGGAATAGTCAGGTTGTGAAGAGGGAGTTGGAAAGGATGACTTGAACGAATCAAGAAATCCTGCAAGCTGTGCAGACACAGAGTCTGCATTTATAGAAGGAAGGGTAGTCATAGAGTTTTCTAAAAAACTAACATTGTTGGACAGCACAGTAAGCTGTTTGTAGGTCACGAAAGGTTTCCCAAGTATATAGCCTTAAGCTGTAGAGTGGGGGGGGGGGGTGAATACAACTATTTAAAAACTACACACTCTTTTCTCAATGTTTGTATGTATTATCAATAGAAGTTAATTACAAACAGACTTGAATGCGGAAAGGTTCAAGCTGAGATGACAGATACAACAGTATGTTAACTAATCTAAGACAGACTTAAACTAGTTATAATGAATACACTCACTAAGAATTACTCTCTATGTTTACAAGACTCAAGGAAACAGCTTGAATAAGAACAGCTTAGACATCAAGGACTGTTTTATTCAAGAAGACTTGCATGCATGAAAGACACACTTGAATGCACGTTCACTCTTGGCTTCAGCACTTAGTTTTTTTTTTTTTTTTTTTGGCTTATCCTTTCAATCCTTGGAAATTTCCTTTTATACTCTCTCAGAGGATCTAAGAGAAGCTTCTTCATTGGACGAAAGGAAAAAGGGAAAGTCTTGTTGAAAAGACAACATAAAATTTTCTGCTCATTCTGAAAAGCAGACTTGTCTTCATGTGTGCAGAAATTTTGTCTTTTCTTTTTGTCTACTGTTGCCTCTTTCTTCCTTTGTTAAGGCCTATTTTGATATAAGAAAAGGTCTGTCACCCTGTTTCAAATATCCTTTTGTCTTCATGTGACAGAACAGCGTAGGCAAGCTGAGCAATTCTTTTTTCCACTTTGTCTTCCACTTTGTAAACTGATATTTTAGCCAAACACAATACATGAGGACTTGGAAACATATTCCATAGAGTGTTTAGCCTGTTCACAAAGAACAGGTTCTGTTCACAAAGAACAGAACACTTGTAAAATGCCCAAGCTGCTCGCCAGTGTAGAGCAGCGTAGACAGTTTATGTCCAGCCTGTTCAGCAGACTGAACAGCTTAGACAAACTGTCTTTGTTGCAACACATGCAACATATAGAACAACTTTGGACTGATATTGCAAATCATTTTTAGGTTTCAATAAGGCATATAACAGGCCTTAAATTCAACCTTCAAATGCATCAACAGGTTTGATTAAGAATCTCCCCCTCAGATGTAGAACAGGTTTTACTGAGGTCTTTTTGTGCCTAACAATCTTCCCCTATTTGCAATAACCAGTCTAAGCTGGCCTTATCAAAAATCACTATATATATTTACAGTACATTTGCTGAAATAAAATTCAACATCAAAGTAAAGTAAAAGATCAGTTTATATATACACTGATTCTTGATTACATAATACAACACATGTTTTTACAAAAGTACAACTGATGTACTGATGTATATTACAACTGATGTAAAAGAAAAATTACAACTTATGTAAATAAAGTACAACTAATTTACAGCAGGTTTTGGACTGTTGGTGTTGGGAGCAGATAATGGTAAGCCTGTCCAACAGATGGACAGCTTCCATTCTTCACCTACCCAGATGGTAGATGGACTTTGCTATAGTGGTGGGGGACCTTCAAACATCTTTTCAAGTTGCTCCCTTGTATCCTCAAGTTCTTCAATTTCACTTCTGATGATCATAAACTTGGGATCTTCAAGTTCACCTCTCTCATAAAAGCCTCTGAGCTGATCCCAGACGGCTGCTCTCCACCTGCTTGACTGCCTAAATGAAGTTGCAAGTCTGAAGGCTACAAGCTGTCTCAGATCCACCTTGTATAGATCTGATGCTCTCTGAAAGCATTTCTTCTGAGTTAAGGGATCTACAAAAAATGCCCCAAGCTCAGGCTCTTCAATAATCTTGCCATCTTCAAACTCTGCTCCACTAGGCAGGCTGTGGTCAACTCCCTTCATCTCAATAGCATAGTCACCCTGTTCAATTAAGATGAGGAGTTCTTCAAGCTCAGTGTCTTTCCTTGTCCTCCTGGCCTTTATTTTGGGTTGTGTCACATAGACACCCTCACTGACTTCTTTTGAGATCAGGCCAAGATTCTTCACTCTCTCCATCAACTTTTTGACATATGCCCTGATTGTCTTTGCCGTTTCTGACTTAGATTCACTCAGAGCAACTGCCAACTCAATCCATTCCTTGTACCCCATCTGTGCAACATCAGTGTAGTCATACATTTCTAGTTCAGGGCCAGTTGCACCCATTCTGGTTATTTTCAACTTCCACTGACTGCCTTTTTCTTGATATGGGAACAGCTTTGACAATTTCTTCCTTGGCCAGCCTTCTATCAGCAACATCCTGAAATTTTCTTCTGGCCAAGTTGTCAAATTGGAACTGAGCTCTTGCAGAGGGTACTTGTGTTTTGGTCACAGAGACCTGAGCACCCTTTTCTTTTTCTCCTTCCTTCTCTCCTGTTGATCCCTTAGCAGCTTCCATTAATTTCTTTTGCACTTCCAGAGAGGACATTTTAACTTTCCTTGCCTCTTGAAGTGCAAAAGACTTAGCAGCTTTGGCAGATTCTTCTTCTTTCCTTAGAGCTTCCAGGGCTTGAAGCTGTTCTTCTCTGAACTCAAAGTATTTGTGCATGGGAAGACCCATTTCTTTAGCCCTGGCTTTGTGAAATTTAATTTCTGCTGCTTTCTGCTGTTGGGGATCAACTGCTGCTTTTTCCTTTCCTTTAGCTGCTGTAGTGACAACAGCTTCAGTACTTTCCTCTTCTTCTTCTTCTTCTTCTTGTAGAATCAGATGCCTCCTTCTGCTGCTTGGCCTGTCCTCAGGAATGAATTCCTCCCCCTTAGACTGAGCAGGGATTGGAGATTCAGCCTGAGTAGGCTGAGCAGCCTGGGAGGCACCTTCCATTGTACCTGTATCAGATGCTCCTGCTGGTTGACTAGTGAGTATTGCAGGCACTGATTTTTCCTTAGGAGAAGAGGTCTTCTCCCCCTTAGACTTAGTCTTCGAGGCAGATGACTTCTCCCCCTTTGAAGGAGAATTATCAGCACCTTCAACACCTGGTCTGCCTGAAGACACGAAGTCAGCAGGCTTGCCAGCAGTTTTGGCAGCAGGCTTGGGGCCAACAAAGCTATTCACTAAGAAGGCCAGGTTGTCCTTCACCTCTGCAAGCTGGGAAAGACACGTCTGAAGAGAAGAGGCATGGGTGTCAGCAAGAGAAGTCAGTTTGACAATGTTTTCCCTATCAGAAGCTGTGAACAGCAGGCTTTGAAGCTGTGCAAGATGGAGTTCAAGGGAATCTTGCACATCAGCAAGGTCGGATGACACAGAATTTGATCGGGAGCCAATGACAGTGTTCAAGCTGGCCAAGGTGGCAGGAAGGGTAGAATTGCAAGAACTGAGGAGAGATGACAGCTGTTGAGATATAGCTGCCATTGAGGACACAGAGTCTTGTTGGAGTGAGAGAATAGAGGAAAGGGAAGTAGAGACACTTTGCAGCTGTGCAGGGAGTGCAAGCAGCTGTGGAGAGTTGTCAGGTTGTGAAGTGGCTGGGAACGAATCTTTGAACAGATCAAAGAATCCTTTAAGCTGTGCAGACACAGAGTCTGAAATGAGAGAAGGTAGAGAGGACATGGAAGATTCTAAAGAACTAACTTTGTTGGTCAGCAGTGTAAGCTGATCCTTCAAAGGCCAGTCTTTAGGGGAGGGAGGTGTATGGGTGGACTGTTTAGATTATGTTGAGGGAGAGGAAGAGGATGAGGCTGGTGTATGAGGATGTGATGGAGAGGGAAGAGGAACAGTTGAAAGAAGCTCCATAGCCTGAGCAAAAGTAAGTGGCCCAGCTTGGAGGGGTCAAAGGGACCTTTAGCAGTGGCAGTAGCTGCATCATCAGGAGAAGGGGTTGATGTTGGGGGCCTTTCAGATGCTGCTTGTGTTGCAACACCTTCATTAAGGCCAGTGGGTGTTCCTCTGCAGTGCCATGGTGTAAAAGCACCTCATCATGGGGAGATGGGATATGCATTTCAACATCATCAGTGGTGAAACCTGCTGATGGAGTTTGCATAGAAGGGGCAGCCTCACCCAAGGGATGGTATTGTTCCTGAGGTTAATCAGCTTGGGTTGTTGGTCCCTCAGCAGCTGTTTGGTGTAGAACAGCTGTATCATAGGGAGCAGAAATTTGAGGCTGAGCTACTGATTGGTCTATACCAGCAGTGTTGACACCTCGTGCAGAGTCAGGGTGTAAAGAAGTTTGATGTGGGGACAGTGTGGACTCAGTATGGAGTGGAGAGGGCTCCTGTCTTTCAATATTCTCAGCCTGTTGGGAGGCTGGAATAGTTGAGGTGGCTATCTCCTTTTGTACAACTGGCTCCTGTTGGGAGGAACCAGAGGGTCTAGGCTGACTCTGGGTGGACTCAGGTTGGAGTGAAGTAGGCTCCAATTATGCTGAACCTTCTCCCAAAATAGGAGAGGCAGCAGGGGTGGCTTCTCTTACAAGTGAACCATGTTGTGAGGGAACAGAGGAGCTGGTTGTTGGGGCTGATTTCCTTTTGGCTAGAGATTTGCGTTGGTATTGGATGGATGAAGTGGGTGATTGTGGAGAGGTGATGGGTTCTGTTTGGACAGGGTGTGAGACTGGGTCAGAAACAGGTGTGTTAGCATGTTCCCTGGTCTCAGGTGCCACAAAGGCACCAGCCACAAAGGCTTCAGGTTCAACAGATGAACCAGGGTGAGGAGTCTGCTCCCCCTCAGCCACAGAGGCCAAGGAAGCAGACTCAGACTGAGCTGTTTTGGCCTTTTTGTGGACAGGCCCAGCTTCAGTGGTTGCCAGAGTCCTTTTGACAAGCTTGGCCCTGGCTTTGGATTTTCCCTTGGGAGTAGGTTCAGGATCCACCCTCACATCAGAGGGTCCTTCCATCAATCCTATCAGCCTCCTCATTGGTGTTGACAGAGGATGCTCATTGGGTAGAACAGGAGTATAAAACACTCTATTCCCTATTACAGGGAATGTAACAGTCTTAAGTAAAGGCTGAGAGGAATATAATTGCTCACCACAATGATGTTTGAAGATGAGGCTCAAAAACCTTGGATACCGAACAGCAGCTGGACGGTTTTCTTGTTGTAACAGGTTCCTCAAATTCAGAAAAGTCCATTTGGCCACGTCGATTGTTGTCCCATCCACCAGCTGTAGAACAATGGGGACTTCATCACGGCTTAGTTGGTCGAATGAACCAACTTTACTTCCGAAGCACATCACCACCGAGGCAAATAGAAAACTGTAGGTCGGAGACAGGTCCTTCCTAAACAATGTTGCTCCGATTTTGGATTCTGCTACACCACAGAAAAGTAGCAGATTGCCCATTTGATCATCTTCAGGTTGAGGCATGTCATAGGGGTCAGCAGTTGGTAGATGAAGAACCTCCCTGAGAAGATCAGTCGTTATCTTAATGGTCTGAGTCCCATTGAGAATAGTGCCCTTAATGACTTTGGTGTTGGGGTTGTAGGCACAAGTGTAACAAAACTCGTACACCATCTCCTGGTACAGGACACCAGGAGTGGCAGTCATAGCATAGTTCAACGGATGAACTTTGAGAAATTCCACCATCTGTTCATAACCCTTCCCAACATAGTTTTTGGGAATAGTGAGGTTAGGAATGTAGTTAGTGGGTTTGATGGTTAGCATTGTGGTAACTGATGAGTGTTTAACTACATCATCACCAACAAACACTGGAAGAAAGGGATTGTTTCTTTGAGCCATTTGTGAAGGATTTGGGTTTTGAGAAGCAGAAAAACACTTAGTCGATTTAGGGTTCTTGAGGATTTCTGGAAATAGTGAGGAAGACGAAGATGAAACAGCAGGGGGTATTTATAGGATTTGAATGTGAGTATGTATGAGAGAGAAACATTTGGGCGGTTGATTTGAAAAAGTCGTTAACGGAAAACGGAACGGTTGTCCTTGTCAGACCGTTTGTCAGACCACTTGAGCCCTTTTTAATCACTAACACACGTAACCCACATTATCCGCAGTAATTAAGTTAAATAAAAACAAAAATTAAGTAACTTAATTGTGAAGAAAGGTAGTTAAAACTGTTGGTCTAAGATGTTGGTCAAACCTGTGATGAGTAGGATCATCACAAGCTGTTCATTCTTCAAGCTGTTCACTCTTCACACTGTGCTTTCAACCTGTGTTCTAATGTAAGATCAGGTTGTGTTCATTAGTTGAACATGATACAAGACAATGTCTTGTAAATCAGTGTGAAGGAGTGAGCAGGGTGGAGAATAGACCATCAGAGCAGGCTGGACGAGTAAACTGTTATTGTTCAGCCTGTTATATGTTCAAGCTGTTCAAGGATTTCAGAAAAATGGCTAAGTACAGAATATGCATAACCTGTTCTGTCTAAGCTGTTCTGAGAAACTTGAGCAGTGTGAGACATACAAAGTCTTAGACCTTTGAGGACACTTAGTCACTTTTGTTTAACATGCCCAGCTTGCTGACAAGGTAATTAAACATGGTTTCATCAAAAGGTTTGGTGAAAATGTCTGCAAGCTGTTCATTTGGGGAAATAAAACTTACCTCCACATTACCTTTCTTAATGTGATCCCTGATGAAGTGATGTCTGACTTCAATATGCTTTGTTCTTGAATGAAATACTTGATTGTTGGAAATGGCTATGGCACTTGTGTTGTCACACAGAATAGGAGTTTTCCTGTACACAAGCCCATAGTCTTCAAGCTGATGCTGCATCCACTAAATCTGCCCACAGCAGCTTCCAGCAGTAATGTACTCAGCTTCAGTAGTAGAAGTAGACACTGAATTCTGCTTCTTGCTACACCAACTGATCAACTTACCACCAAGGACTTGACATCCACCTGTTGTACTTTTCCTATCTAGCCTGCAGCCTGCAAAATCAGAATCTGAATAACCTGCTAGTTCAAGACTTGAGTCTTTGGGATACCAAAGACCCAAACCTGATGTGCCCTTCAGGTATCTGAAGATTCTTTTAACAGCAACTAGATGAGATTCCTTTGGCTCAGCTTGGAGCCTAGCACACAAACAGGTGGCAAACATAATATCAGGTCTACTAGCAGTTAAATTTAGCAAGCTCCCAATCATACCTCCGTAAGCTGTTACTGAAACAGCTTCGCCACTGGCATCAGCATCCAATTTTACATTGGTTGCCATTGGGATTTTAATAGGAGAACTTTGATCAAATTTAAACTTTTTCAAGAGATCTAAAGTATACTTTCTTTGATTTATAAAAGTTCGAGTTGAGGTTTATTTAACCTGTAATCCTAGAAAGAAAGTAAGTTCTCCCATCATACTCATTCATATTTGGATTTCATGAGTAATGAAAAATTCTTGCATAGATACTCATTGGTAGAACCAAATATTATGTCATCCACATTGATTTGAACAAGCATAATATCAGACTTCACCTTCTTTATGAACAGTGTGGTATCCACTTTACCTCTAGAATACCCATTGCTCATAAGAAATTCAGTAAGAGTGTCATACCAGGCTCTAGGGGCTTGTTTGAGACCATAGAGAGCTTTGTCCAACTTATAGACAAAGCCTGGATGTTGTTCATTTTCAAAACCTGGAGGCTACTTGACATAAACTTCTTCTTGCAGCTTCCCATTCAAAAATGCACTCTTCACATCTATTTGAAATACCTTAATGCTCTTATGAGCAGCGTAGGCTAGATCCAAACGAATTGCTTCAAGCCTGGCCACAGGAGCAAATGTCTCATCATAGTAAATTCCTTCCTCATGTCTATAATCCTGAGCAACCAGTCTTGCCTTATTTCTAATGACATGACCTTGCTCATCTATCTTATTCCTGAAAACCCATTTAGTGCCAATTATAGTTTTGCCTTTAGGTGCAGGGACCAGTTTTCATACCTTGTTTCTCTCAAACTGATTGAGTTCTTCTTGCATGGTAGTGATCCAGTTGGCATCTTTTAGTGCTTTATCCACCTTCTTTGGCTCCATTAGTTAAACAAAACTGGAGAACATGCAGAAGTTCCCTAAGCTGTCCCACCTTGTTTGTACCCCTTTGTTGATGTCACCAATTATTTGATCATTGGGGTGACATCTAATCCACTTAGGATCATTCTTCAATGAGGATTCTCCTGGGTTATCAGCAGCTTCAGTAGGTCCTGTTGAACAGCTCTCAAGATTTTCAGACACACAGTTGTCTTTAGCCTGCTCACTTGTTGAACATGACTGACCACTGTTGAACATATCAGCAGAGGAACCAGGAAAATCAGCATTGATAGGTTCAGGACATGCAGTTGTAATTAAGTCAGTACACTTATTCACACAGGGTCTATTGACATAATCATCATCATGCTCATCATGGTTAACAGGTTCCACACTGGATGTAGTGGAAGCTTTTGAGTCCTCTTCACTATTTGAATGCATGAGATCATCAAAGTTTAATTCTCCTGAAACTGATTCAGGAACAGCTTTGGTGGAGGAATTCTTGGACTCTACAAAGGTGACATTGATAGATTCATCTATCACCTTTCTTTTGTTGTTGTATACTCTTTAGGCTTTGGAGATAGCAGAGTAGCAAACAAACACACCTTCATCAGCTTTTGGTTCACACTTTGCCAGTTGGTCCCTTTGATTCACAATGAAGCATGGACACCCAAACACAAGAAAGTCACTGCCATTTGGCTTCCTCCCTTTGAGCAGCTCATAGGGAGTCTTGTTGAACCTTTTCACCACTAAGGATCTGTTTTGGGTGAAGCAGGCAGTGTTAACAGCTTCAGCCCAGAATGATGAAGGTAAACCAGATGCACACAGCATTGTTCTAGCAGCTTCAATGAGAGTTCGGTTTCTCCTTTCAGCAACTCCATTTTGTTGTGGAGTTCTTATAGCTGAAAAGTTTTGAATAATTCCTTTCTCTTCACAGAAGTCTTCAAGAGTACTATTCCTGAATTCAGTACCATGATCACTTCTAAGCTGCTTCACTTGGGCAGAGTTCAGCATTTCCATCTTTTTCACAAAACCAATAATTTCTCTAGCAGCCTCTCCTTTGCTCTTCAGGAAGATAGCCCATGTGTACCTGGAGAACTCATCAACCATTACTAGAGTATATCTTCTTCCTCTGAGACTTGGGATATTGATAGGTCCAAACAAGTCCGTGTGGATTAAGAAGAGAGGAGTATCAATAGAAAAATTATGTTTGGATTTAAAAGATGATTTTCTCTGCTTGCCTTTCTCACAAACTGTGCAGAGTCTATCCTTAGCAAAAGTCATAGAAGGCAAACCTGTCACTAACTCTTTCAGTTGTGGGATCAGCAGAATGCATGTCCACAACATATACACCTTTCTTTCGTTGAGCACACAACACAACTTTGCCTTGGGGATCCAATATGTAACCCAGGTGCTCATCAAAGTTAACCTTGTAGCAAGCATCACACAGTTGACTTATGCTAACAAGGTTATGTTTCAGCCCAACCACATAGGCTACTCTTTTGAACACTGCAGCACCAGCTTTAAGAGTTCCATATCCCTCAGTGGATCCCTGTACTCTTTTTGAACACTGCAGCACCAGGCCTGAGATCACTCAGCAGATCCTTATAACCTGTCATGTGCCCTGAGCAGCCACTGTCCAAGTACCAAACATGGGATGGTTGTTTTTCCTGCAGAGTGACAAGAAGAATGTTAGTCATTTTTAGGGAAACTCATCACAGAGACGAGTTCTCCTACTTCATCAACATTTTTTGATGGACTTGTGATATCAACACTAATATTCCCTATTTGAATGGTATCAGTTTGGATACCACTCTCATTGACTGAGATGTTTCCAACACTGTTTATGTTAGCTGTGAAGGAACCATCAGAGTCAGCAGGTCTCATGTCCTCAGTTTTAGGACAGTCTTTGGCCAGATGTGTCTTCATTCCACATTTATAGCATTTTCTCCTCTTAGCATTTTTGGAAGAAGACCTTTCAGAGACACATTCTGAGTTATTTCTGTTGATTTTATCAGCAGGTTTAGCAAACTTATTACTATTTGATGAATCAACAGCTTGAGTGGAAGGTTCAATAGCAACAGCTTTGCCTGTCTCTTCTTTCCTCTTTTTAGGAGGACAGATGTCAAAGATAGGAAGCTTAATTGGCTTTTGAACTTCCACAGGTTTAGGAAACTTATTCGTAAATCTCTCAGGCTGAGCAATGGCTTTGCCTTTGTCATTCCTAAGATGTGATTGATGCTGCCTATCAACATAATCATTATTTCTGGTTTTGAAAAACTTATTCTCATTTAGAACCAGTTTACTATGATTAGAAAACTTATTTCAAATCACAGCACGTTTGCCTTCAACATGAAACTTACCCTTGTTAAATGCAGACTGCTTACCTTTTGAAAACTAATTTTCAAAATGTTCAGCATTAAAAGGATTAGTGTGCCTTTTACCATCAGCTTTAGATCCAAAGCCTGTTTTGTCAACAGGTTTGGTGTCCACAGCTGCAGTTTGGGCATGCTTTCCTTTCTTTTGCTTGTGTGAATCAGTAGAGCACTTAGCAGGCTGATTTGATGGAGAGTTCATTTCATCAGCAGCTTTTGAGCTAGGTTCACACGAGCTGTCAGTGTTTTGAGGCCTGGCAAACCTGTTTGTTGAGATTAATTGGCCATTCACTTTTTGAATGAAAGTGTTTGGAAGCTCACCAAGAGTGGACAAGTCTTCTTTCAGATTATTAACCTTAACAATGGAAGCTGCTGTGTCAAGATCCCCTCTGTAAGGTCTACCACTATACGAGATCTATCTAGACGCGGAGCCGTCAATGACTGCGGAATCCTCGTTAACGGTTAGACGGAAACACTCTCAACTACGAAACACGGAGACTATCAGAGGCTGAACGAACGACACACGAACGATCCTACGAACTGATTCTCTCCGAAAGAACACTCACCAAGCTGATAAACTCGAGATCGCTTATTGCTTAATCCCTCACGAATTCTGCAAAAAGTCTGATAATATCTCGAGTCTATCCCTAATTATAGACCCTGATTTAAGTCTGATGTGGGCCAAACTCGAATCTGGCCCAAGGCCCATTGGAGTCTGTCCACAAAGACACTCTCGAATCTGGTCTTCATTCGAATCTAGGCTACATTCGAATCTATCACAGATTCGAATGCCAAGCCTTGTATAATTCGAATCTAGCCTTTAACATAAACAACTAAGTGTTGAAACTTATGTTATTACTTATGATTGATTTTATCTTTGTACTTTATGTTTGAACTTCTTGTAATATGTTACATCAAGTTCAAACATACCAACACTAATAAATATCAACCATATATAAACATATATAACACACACTTGCTAAAATCACAATGTAGGATCACTTAGACTGCTATCGTCACACAGGATGTACCAACACCCTCCAAGATAGGCTTGGATTTGTGCAGGGATTTGTTGACTTATACAGTGGCTGACTTTTTGTGCAGATTGACACCAAGAGTCAACTATCTTTTGAAGCTTAGCGTGTTTTATGTCTGTTTCTCTCTTTTCTTCCAGTAAAATAGAGTTGATGTGTTTTAATTCATCAAGCTCAGCTTCCAACTTATGGAAACTGTCCAGTTAATTGGATTTTGTTTCAAGATCAGTTTTAAGCTTAGAGATTTCAGATAATAAAACAGTATGCTTCTTAATAGCAGCTTTCAGATCAACAAGCATATATTCAAACATTTTAACTTTTTCTTCAGAACTGTAATCCATAAAATTTTGTACCTTATACATCATTGTAGGGTTCCAGTTCTCCAAGTTGCTAAAAGCTTCAGCTTCAGCCAGATCCTGTTTGAAGTTGCTTGTTGATGGGACATCAGTGTTGGCCATCAGACAGTGATTGTCTTCTTCATTAGATGATGAATCAGACTCCTCCCAGTCACAAGTCTCTGCCATGAGTCCCTTTTGCCGGTTGGAAACTACTGAGTTTTCCAACTTCCTCATCTTAGCCATGGCCATAAGGTACTTAACCCTATAGCCATCATCCCTGTTTGTCTTGTGTGGTTAGGATGACTTACCAACGGCTTTTGACACACAGGCAGCAGCTATGTGGCCAGGTTTGCCACATTTGAAGCACTCAGCTTTGGTCTTATCAAATGCCTTCTTTTTAACAGCATTTGAGCTTCCCTGCAGCATGTTTCTTCCAAACCTTTTCTTGTTGAACCTTTTGACAAGCATGACTATCATTTGCTCATCATCCAGTTCAGCAAGATCTGCATTGTCTTCCTCATCGGATATTTCCTCCTTATCATCAGCCTGTTGATCAGGTTGAGTGAACACATCACTCACTTGACTTACAGGTTGTCTCACACTGGCCACAAAGGCTGCACCTTTCTTAGATATTTCCAAGGCATTTCTCTTCTGTTGCCTTGACTGCTCATCATTCAGTAAGGATCCATACAGGTTAACAAGATCCATACTTCTGATGGTACCTGAATTCCTTAAGATTGTAGAAAAATAATTCCATTCTTCAGGCAGGATGTCTAAGAATTTGTTTACCAAAGTCAGGCTGTCCTTGGTGATCCCAACAGCTTTGAGATCATTTACAAGAGCAGTAAACCTGGTGTAGGTTTCAGTGAGAGTCTCCTTTGGTTTTGCAAAGAAGGGTTCATACTGTCTAACAAGATTTTTAATCCTGTTGTCTAGTGTGATTGTGGGTCCATCATAGGCGGTACACAAAGTATCCCACATCTCCTTTGCAGTCTTCATCTTCTCAACCTGTTTCAACACATCATCAAGCAGAGAGATGACCAGGTTATTTCTGGCCTTTGCATCAAGAGCCACCAGTCTTTTGTCATCATCAGACCATTGAGCTTTTGCTTTCTCAAATGTTCTGATTTCAGGAGCAGCTCTTTTCAACAGCAGGAGTTATGGTTGTAACAGAGGTTGGTACATAGGGACCCTCCATTACAATCTCTGGTAGTTGCACATCCAGATTCTCTAAGTAGAGCATCATTCTGCACTTCCAACCAGAGAAGTTCTGATGATTGAATTTTGGAGGTTTGCCCATTGAGCCATTGTCATAGTATGAGGAACTTGCAGCACTGTTGTCCATGAAAACTTTGGGAGAATGAGAGATCTAGAATGACACACACTCTAAACTGCTTTGATACCAGTTGTAGGTCCCGAAAGGTTTCCCAAGTATATAGCCTTAAGCTGTAGAGGGGGGAGAATACAGCTATTTAAAAACTACACACTCTTTTCTCAATGTTTATATGTATTATCAACAGAAGTTAATTACAAACAGACTTGAATGCGGAAAGGTTCAAGCTGAGATGACAGATACAACAGTATGTTAACTAATCTAAGACAGACTTAAACTAGTTACAATGAATACACTCACTAAGAATTACTCACTATGTTTACAAGACTCAAGGAAACAGCTTGAATAAGAACAGCTTAGACATCAAGCACTGTTTCATTCAAGCAGACTTGCATGCATGAAAGAAACACTTGAATGCACGTTCACTCTTGGCTTCAACACTTAGATTTTTTTTGGCTTATCCTTTCAATCCTTGGAAATTTCCATTTATACTCTCTCAGAGGATCTAAGAGAAGCTTCTTCATTGGAAAAAAGGAAAAAGGGAAAGTCTTGTTGAAAAGACAACATAAACTTTTCTGCACATTCTGAAAAGCAGACTTGTCTTCATGTGTGCAGAACTTTTGTCTTTTCTTTTTGTCTACTGTTGCATTAGCTTTAACTAAATAAGGAATGTCAACTTTGCATCTTTCTTCCTTTGTTAAGGCCTATTTTGATATAAGAAAAGGTCTGTCACCCTTTTTCAAATATCCTTTTGTCTTCATGTGACAGAACATCGTGGGCAGGCTGAGCAGTTCTGTTTTCCACTTTGTCTTCGACTTTCCATAGAGTGTTTAGCCTGTTCACAAACAGCAGGTTCTGTTCACAAAGAATAGAACACTTGTAAACTGCCCAAGCTGCTCGCTAGTGTAGAGCAGCGTAGAGAGTTTATGTCTAGCCTGTTCAGCAGATTGAACAGCTTGGACAAACTGTCTTCGTTGCAACACATGCAACATATAGAACAGCTTTGGACTGATATTGCAAATCATTTTTAGGTTTCAATAAGGCATATAACAGTCCTTAAATTCAACCTTCAAATGCATCAACAGGTTTGATTAAGAATCTCCCCCTCAGATGCAGATAGGTTTGACTGAGGCCTTTTTGTGCCTAACACTGTTCCTTCAAGGAAATGTCTTTTGGTGAGGGAGGTGTATGAGTAGATTGTTTTGATTGACTGGTTGAAGATGAAGGAGAGGATGGAGGAGTTGTAGGTTCACTTGGTGATGGTAAGGGCACAGTGTAAAGAAGTTCCATGGCCTGCGCGAAGGTCAAGTGACCTAGCTTAGAGGGATCAACAATACCTTCAGCAGTGGCTGAACCTACTTCTTGAGGTGAGGTGACAGGGGATGATTACCTTTCAGTTGCCACTGGGAATGTGACACCATCATCAAGGACATGGATGGTTCCCTCAGTAGTGCTTTGGTTTTGAGGCACATCTTCATGAGGAGAGGTTGTGTGCATTTCAACATCAGCAGTGGTGAAAACTGGTGATGGAATTTGCAGTTGGGGAAAATCTTCACCAAAAGGTTGTTTAGTATCCTGAGGGTCATCAGCTTGGGATGTTGGTCATTTAGCAGTTGTTGGGGATGGAACAGCTGCATCATAAGGAGCAGAAGTTGAAAGCTGAGTAGTTGGTTGGCTTGTACCAGTAGTTTTGACACCTTGTGCAGACTCAGGGTGTGAAGGAGAACTCTGAGAGGGGAACAATGTGGTCTTAGTGGGGAGTGACGAGTGCTCCTGTCTTCCAATATCCCTAACCTGTTGAGAGGCAGGGATAGTTGATGTGGTTGCCTCCATATGTACAATGGGTTCCTGTTGGGTAGAACCAGAGGGCTCAGGCTGACTCTGGGTTGACTCAGGTTGGAGTGAAGCAGGCTTCATAAATGATGCACCTTCTCCCAAAATAAGAGAAAGGGATGCTGCAGTGGTTGCTTCTTTTTCAACTGACACCTTTTGAGAGGGGTCAGAGGGGCTTCTGGGCTTCTTTCCAGCTAAGGACTTCTTCCTTTGCCTAGAGTAAGACTTGGGGGATGAAGGAGAAGTGGGAGGTTGTTGTGTTTGGACTGGTGAGGTGACTGAGCTAGAAACAGGTGGTAATACCTGTTCCGTAGTCTCAGTTGGAAAAGAGCCACTAGCCACAAAGGCTTCAGGTTCAAAAGATGAACCATGGTGACCAGCCTGCTCCGCTTTAGTCACTGAGGCTGAGGGTGCAGACTTAGCTGTTTTGGCCTTCTTGGTGACAGGCCCAACTTCGCTAGACTTCAAGGCACGTTTTGCCTTTTTAGTCATGGATTTGGATTTTCCTATGAGAGCAGGAGTTGGATCCACCTTCTGAGTAGAAGGTCGTTCCACTAAACCAAGTAACCTCCTCATTGGAGTCGAAATAGGAGGATCATCAGAAGAGACTGGAGTATGACATACCTTGTTTCCAATGATAGGAAAGTGGTTCGGAGTTGTAGACGCTGTCACCACAAACATGTTTGAATATCAGGCTAAGAAATCTTGGATATCTGACAGCAGGGGGACGCCGTTCTTGTTCCACAAAGGCCCTCAGACTTAAGAATATCCATTTGGCCATATTCAAAGTGGTCCCATCAATGAACTACAATGCTATTTGGACTTCATCAGGGCTAAGCTGATCAAACAAACCAACCTTACAGCTTACACTCATCACCATAGAGGAAAAGAGAAAACTGTAGGTTGGTGCAAGATCCATTCTGAATAGAGTAGCACCCACCTTGCTGCTAATACACCACAGCAGCGTAGCAGATTTTCCATTTGTTCATTCTCAGGCTGTGGTTTATCATATTTTCTAGCAACAGGGAGATGAAGCACCTCATGTAGAAGAGCAACATTTATCTCAACATTCTGAGTGTTGTTGAGAATAGTCCCCCTATTGGTTTTGGTAGCAGGGTGATAAGAACTGGTATACCAAAACTCATAATCCATTTCCTGAAACATGACACCAGGAGTGGCTGTCATGGCATAGTTTAGAGGGTGAGCCTTCTGGAATTCAACCATCAATTCATAGCCTTTCCCAACGTAGTTTTTGGGAATGGTTAGGTTGGCCACATAGTTTGTGGGTTTGATGGTTAACATGATGGTGACTGATGGGTGTTTGACCACATTATCACCAAGGAATGCAGGAACGAAGGGGGTATTGGAGCCATTTTTGGGGTAGATAATGATGCATGAGTTTTGGATACAAAGTCTTTTGCAAGTGTTTAGGGTTTGCTTAGGGTGTAGATGCCGTAAGGAAGAAGAAGAATATGAAACAATGGTAGGGGGTATTTATAGGATTTGAATGTGAGATAGTGGGAGAGAGAAAGATTTGGGCGGTTGATTTGAAATATGATGACTAACAGAAAACGGAACGGTTACCACATCAGCACGTTTGTCAGACCAACTTGACCTTTTTCTCCACTTAAACACGTAACACACATTTTCCGCAGGTAATTAAGATAAATAAATACATAATTTATGTAACTTAGATGTGAAGTAATGTTAATTAAAAGCTGATGTTCAACGCTGTTGTTCAAACATGTGATGAAAGTGTTTTATCCAAAGCTGATCATTTTTTAACCTGTCTGTGAAACCTGTGTAGTTATATAGGAAAAGGTTTCAAGGTGAAACCTGTTCAATAACTGAACAGATTACAAGGCTTTGCCTTGTATGACATAATACAGAGTGAGCAGGTTTCAGGTTTAGACAACCAAACAGGTTTTATAGGACAACTTAGTTTTAAAAAACTTGTTATATTGTCAAACCTGTTACTTTGTCAAATCTGTTCAAATCTTAACAAACTGACTAAGTACAGAGCCGGTAAGACTCGTTCTGTCAAAGTTGTTTAGAAAGATTTTACCAGTTTTGATTTTGTAGTTTTAGAACATCAATGACATTTAGTCACTTTTATTTACCATTCTGTTGTAAATGTCTTAATGATAATCAGCACACAAAATGATAACTTCAGCACAAGATTCAAGACAAAAAGAATAAAATTACTCGATTTTTGCTATGAAAGTTGATAGGATGTTTGTATGAAAGGCGGCGACCGTATTTGCTGTAAATGCGAATAATCCAAATCTTACGGGAAGCCCTTGGTGGGGTTTCCCTTGAATAATTATTACAATTTTGAAACAATTACAATCAGCCCCCTTAACTTCTAAAATGCAATAAAGAAATGTGTAAGGTCTTGCACTACACAGATCTATCTAGACGCGACACCGTCAACGAGTGCGGAATCCTCGTTAACGGCTTGACGGATACAACTCTCACACGAAACACGGAGACTATCACAACGCTGTACGGTCGACAACGAACGCACCTACGAGATGATTCTCTCCGAAATAACACTCACAATACTGATAAACTCGAGATCGCCCTTTTGCTTAATCTCACACGGATTCTGCAAAAGTCACTTAATGATTATAGAGGCTCATTCGAGTTGGTCATGGGCCAAACTCGAATCAGGCTCAAGGCCCATTCGAGTTTGTCCCCTTGACAATCTCGAATCTGCCTTATAGGATTCATTTGAATTTATTCTAAATTCGAATTTCACATATTAAACTTATATTTGAACTTATGTTTTAACTTATGTTTGAATTTATCTTTGAACTTTATGTTTGAACTTCTTGTAATACATTACATCAAGTTCAAACATACAATCAATAACCATCAAACATATATAAACACATATATCAAACACCCAATACTTTGTAATATTACTTGAACCAAAATGCTAGATCACTTAGACTGCTATCGTCACACAGGTTGTACCAACAGACTCCCCCTTGACGATAGCTTCTAACTAACTATTTATATTTTGACTAAGTACTAGAACTATATATACTACTACCTGCAAATAAACCTGCATCTATACATACTTTCACTACCTTCTAGAACTTCCTAGCATAAGATCTCTAACCTTCATGAAAGAAGATAGGCTGATCATTCAGCTTATGTAGGTCGTCCTTCGATAGATTTTTCAAATGCAGTGGATCATATACCTTCAAAATGACCTTCTCGTCTTGATCCTCCATGATTGCTTCAGCAGTTTCATTATCAACGTAACGCCACTTCATGTTTCTCAAAACATCCTGTGGCATCGTCTTCATTGGCACTCTCTTCAAACATCTTACAGGCTTGTATACCATTCTAGCCCATGGTCTACCTGTATGAGGATCTATTCTTGATGCGTCCTCTACTCTCTTCCCAGTTCTTGGCTTGAGCCTTTCAAATTTTCCTGACCGACCCTCTTTCCTAATAATTCTCGCAATTACTTCAGCATAAGTGTAGTCACCAATATTTATCAGCTCTTTCCAAGCCAATTCTTTCACTTCAACCTTCGGCAAAGTATTGAAAACTTTAAGCGTTCGCCTTAGGTATTGTAGACCATCTCTCCTCTTTAATATGAACAGCTGCAGTTCTCGGTCAAAGAACCAGCTTATAATGCCTCTAGAGAGATTTTCTGCACCGGGAACCCTCATCTTCTTCTTCATTTTCGGCTTTTCCTTCTTTTGTTCCTTCTTGAACCATAGATTCAGTAAGGCTGCCCTGGATGACTCTTTTTCTACTCTTTCAAATTCAGAATCTTCAACCGAGGCTATTTTGATTTCGTCTATATCAATCACATTGTGATTATTGCGCACATACAACTCCGTGATAGGTTGTGAATTTATGATCACCTCGTTGACATTATCGTCCTCGTCTTCTATCACTTCGTCGTCAGATTGCCAATCAACAATATCCTCGGGCACAAACTCACCCTCTTCCAGGTCTTCCATTTCATCTTCAAATCAAAACCAAAGTCTAGAGGGTCTTCATCGATATCCATTAATGCTTCAATCATTTCATTTATCTCAGACTCTGTGATGTTTGAGGAACTAGCCTCACCTCCTGCAGCTCCCGACTGACTCGGCTCCCCCTGAATCTCAGCATGCTGAGCAGCAGAAAAATCTACTGGCTCATTATCTCTTTGTGCACTGGGATAATTGTCGTCATCATCTCCATCCCTTGGCAGCTCCTCCTGATCCCGACAACTCGTCTCCCCCTGAGCCTTTAGATTTTTCAATAATTGCTCAATAAGGGATCGCATTGATCGAATCTTGGCCGCCTGATCGGAAACAAAGGTTTTAAGCTCTAAATTTTCTTCCTCGATCTTGCCCACAACTTTCTTCAATTCAGCATTCTCGTTGTCTATTTTTTCATTATGAGCTTGAATTTCACCGAGAGCTTTAGTCAGACCAAAGATTTGGACTTGTTGGAAGTCGACCTTGCTTTTTAGCTCAGAAAACCTTTGATTTTCTGCGAAGGTTGATGATGTGGATGGTATGGATTGTATGGGAGTTGGAATGATTGGCGAGGGGATGTATGGTTCAACAGGTGGTGATGGTGGTGGAATGGTTGTTTGAACAGATGGAGGTTGAGGTATTTCTGGCTGGGAAGCAGAGGCCGAGGAAGCTCCCTGCATGAACCTATGGCGTTTGGCCCTTTGTCGATGTACCAAAGGTGCTACCTCCTCTTCTTCATAATCTGAGTCATCTGACTCCCCTGAAGCTCTTTTCCTCCTAACCTCTTCCTCAGACACAACTAAACGTGAGCTATATGTCCCTATTTGAATGGACGGATTTGCAGTTACAGTATCTGGGGCCTCCACCTCAATCTCCTCAGTTTCTTCGGAATCAGAAGTTGAGACGGCTTCGCCTTCTAGCGCTGGTTGATAGTCATCTATTTGTTGAAAAACATCAACTTCTCCTTCTGGAGGCTCCAATAAATCTCCAACAAGTTCAGCCGTGATTTCCTCATTAGCATTCAGACCTGCTGCCCAAATCTCTTCCAACGTTTGTAATGTCGGATCAGATACTGATGGTGCACTTGAAGGGCCAGCCTCTTCCGGCTCTTGAGCTTGGCTTGTAGAAGGCCTATCTGCCTGAATTTATCTCGCGGATGGCTTTTGTCTTCTCCTCTGTTGTTGAGGCCTTGGTTGTTGCTGTCGCTGTTGCTGTGGCTGTTGCTATGGTTGCTGTTGCTGTTGCTGTTGAACTTGCACCTCCCCTGCCCAGTTGGCGTCTTCAGGGACTACAAAAATAGGATCGATTACAGCCCCAAACAATGGGCCCTCTACTGGAATAGCTAATCTTCCTCGATGAGAGGAACAATCAGCAAATATTCTTTTTTTGATGACCGCAACACTCTGAATATCATTAAGCTGTGGCAGATTTGGCAAGAAGTGTCTGATCAGCATCATCACGAAGCGTGGATATAACAAAAATCTTTCTCTTTCTGGAGCTGTTATTTGATGAACGAACTCAGAAAAGAACATTTCCGAAAAGCTGAACTTTTGATTGTAGACTAACGCAATCATCCCGGACTGGATCTTTGATACAATATAGTCAAAACCGGCCTTCTTTGCCGCAAAACACACCATGAAGACATGAGCTAGATATCTCCATTGACCAATAAGCCCACTTTTCATATACGACGACTTCGTGACATCCAGACTGTATCCCATTCTCACAAAAGCTGCTTGCCTAATGGCTAATGGGAAGTCTATCGGCCCGTTCTCCTGCTCTTGAGTGCCTAGCTGTAGCACTTGGCGTAGCATGTCAGCTGAAATACCAAAGGATGCCCAGCAATCCTTGTCCTCAAAACTGTTGGGGTAACAGTACAATCCACTTGCAGGTGATCATAAAACTGACGCACGTACGGGATAACAATTTGAATATTGTGAGATAGCGCGTACGAAATCCTGGATCCCACCAAAAAATCCACCATCTGGCGGAACTTGCGCCTCTGGAATAGCATGGTCAGGAGAAATGACCATGTTATGCTTTGGAACAAAAATTCTGTCCGCCATGTCTGCACAATATAGCAAATAAAATCTTAGAATTATTAAAAAGAAATAAACTTGTTTAAATTCAAATTTGTTTTATTTTGAACTTGTATAAGGACAAAATCCAACACTTTTGAATTTCTACAAGTTTAATTAAAATTTTAATTAAATAATTCAAATATACTGTCAAATTCGAACAACAGATTCGAATGAACACTCATTCGAGTTTAGTGACAAACTCGAAACTGGCCAAGAACAAACTCGAAGGATTCGGCCACTATCATCACAAAAATCCAAGATTTTAACCATGTTAGACTTAGAAAATCACATCTATTAGTCCTACTAGGTTTTAATCAATGATATTTGTAGTCAATTTGACTTTTCACTGGTTCAAAGTTTGTAATTTTGAAAAACAAACTTTCTACCAATAAAACTTCAAAATCCAATAATTTTGGCCTAAATGGAGTATAAAACTACCTAAATCTTGTATAATACACTTGGTTATACCTAGATCTACTAGTAGAATCGAACCCAAACGAACAGAAACTCGACAAACAGTAAGAATCTCGAAAACGGCAAACTCGACGAACAAACTCGAAATCGCGCATATAAACTCGAAGGTATAGATTCGAAAGTAGGTGATTTATGACCATCACTGTTGACCTATTTATACCAACAACATTCGAGTTTGTTGCCATTCTCGAATTTACTGACAAACTCGAGGCCCTGCCACATTCGAGTTTGGCTTAGACTCGAATTCAATCTGAAACTTTTGAAAATTTCGAAAATATTTGAAATAAATTCAACTTTTTCAACCTTTTCGAGTAACGGAATAAACTATGCCAAATCTTTTACCCTAAGCACAAGATTTTGACGCAATGTTTATTTTATTCAACTAGGAATGCACCCTCAGTAATTTTGACCTTTTTCCTAAGTAAAAATAAAATAAAATAAACTTAAAATAAAATTAAAATTAAAATAAATTAAAATTAAAAATAAATAAATTAAAAGTTAAAATTTTGAACAAAAATTAAACTTAGACTAAACTACATTATTATTTAAAATTACAACCTATACTAAACACTTAACAAAATACTTTTGACGAGCATAGTCAAAGAAAGGTTCAATCAGATAGCGGTGTCAAATACGCACTTTCAGTAGTTAAACTTTCACACTTAGGAATTTTTGATTCCTTTGATTGTTTGGCGTGACATACATTTCTAGCCGATTGTTGGTATTATTTCCGCTTTAAACATGTTACATTTCGGAATATCCCTTGGCCTTTTTATTTATCATGAAATTATCTTACGTGACTCAGACATAGACATACTTTTATGATCAAGGCATACAGACAATGATTCTAACTTTTTGGTATTTGCAAACTTTCTTTAAAAGGCAAAATCGGACACAGGTCTGTATTTACATACAACAAAGTGTCTTAGTTTGTTTTAAGGTTTATTTTAAAATCTAGCAAGACAGCGGTGACAGGTCTGTACCGACGTACAACAAAGCGACTTATCTTGCTAACCCGAATCAAAACAGAGGCAACAGGTCTGTACTTACGTACAACAGAGTTACATATTTTTGACTCTCAATTCAGTATGATATTTCTATGCTTTCCATTTTAAGATGTATTTGATGTTGCTATACATCCCCAGAAAGTTTGCATACCTCATTTATGATCAAAGTTTGTATGTCTCGTACATAAAAATTAAGACCGATTGATCATAAATCTAAGTTAGTGACACGTTTGACTTTTTCTCGATTATTTTATTAGCCTTGAGACTCCCTATATGTATTATGTGTGAAAGCCTAAACACTTAGAGTTTGTAACAACTGTGCTAATTTTCGTCACTTTGAACCTATGCATCTAAGACTTAACTCTTTTTCTGATATTCTCTTTTTTTTTTTTAATTTTTTATGGTTTTCCCTCTATAAAAGGAAATAAAAATTCTACTAAGGTCAATTCACTCTGGGTTACGCATTCCATTTAGTTGAATCAAATACTCAAACCGTGACTTATCAAAAGCTTTGGTAAATAAATCAGCATTATTATCGTCTGTTGCCACTTTTACCAACTTGATTAAGTTCTTTTCAGCGCAATCACGTATAAAATGATGTCTTATGTCTATGTGCTTGGTTTTACTGTGTTTAACTTGATTATTTGTTATAGCAATTGTAGATTGGTTATCTATCCTAATAGAAGTTTGAGTGTAAGCCAAACCGTAATCCCGCAATTGTTGTTCTATCCACAGAACCTGTGAACAGCAACTACCAGCAGCAACATACTCGGCCTCGCACATTGACACGGCTACCGACGTCTGTTTCTTGCATTGCCAGGAAACGAGTCTCCCTCCAATGAATTGACAACCTCCAGTTGTTGACTTGCGCGTCAAGCTGCATCCTCCATAGTCTGAATCCGTAAACGCGTCTAATTCCAGATCTCCCTCTGCGTGATACCAAAGTCCCAGCTTCGGTTTCGACTTGAGGTATCGTAGAATCCGCTTCACAGCTTTCATATGCATCCCTTTCGGATTAGCTTGAAACATAGCACAAATACACACAGCAAACATAATGTCAGGTCTTGAAGCAGTTAAATACATAAGTGATCCAATCATGGCCCGATATAGTGTCGGATCCACATCGGTATCACTTTCAGTACCCGGTCCGAGATTGTGATTCACTTGAATCGGCAACAACAACACAGTGTTGTTATTTAAACTACTCCTAGTCCTCACACCCTCATTAGGATTTCCTATGATGCTTTCTAGGATGGTTCTTGTTGATCCTAGATGTCTCTATCTCGTCAACTCTAAGATTATCTCCTAAATTTGATCCTCTTTCACCTAATGGGGGAACAACCTCAGATTCCACATTTTCCTCCTCGTGGACAGTTTCCTCAGAAATGGAATTTGTTGTATAGCAACATCAAATACATCTTAAAATGGAAAGCATAGAAATATCATACTGAATTGAGAGTCAAAAATATGTAACTCTGTTGTACGTAAGTACAGACCTGTTGCCTCTGTTTTGATTCGGGTTAGCAAGATAAGTCGCTTTGTTGTACGTCGGTACAGACCTGTCACCGCTGTCTTGCTAGATTTAAAAATAAACCTTAAGACAAACTAAGACACTTTGTTGTATGTAAATACAGACCTGTGTCCGATGATTGCCTTTTAAAGAAAGTTTGCAAATACCAAAAAGTTAGAATCATTGTCTTCAGTACCCGGTCCGGGATTAGCTGTCAGCTTTGTCCCTTCCATCCCGAAGCGCTCTAATATGTCGTTGACATACTTCGTCTGATGGATAAACATCCCCTCTTTCTTCTGATCAACTTGCAGACCCAAAGATCCTTGCACATTTGCTCGTCTGATGATCCAAAGATGATATCATCGACGTACACTTGTACCAAGATGAAGTGTTCTCCTTTTCTCTTTACGAACATCGTACAATCTATCCTACCTCTTTCAAACCCATTTTCTAACAGATGGTTGGACAGAGTCTCGTACCACGCCCTTGGTGCTTGATGCAATCCATACAGAGCCTTATCTATCGATATACTCTGTCTGGATATTTCGGATCTGTAAACCCGGGCGGCTGTTCTACATACACCAGTTCCTTCACTTTCCCATAGAGGAAAGCACTCTTAACGTCTAGCTGATATACCTTAAAGCCCTTGAAGGAAGCAAAAGCCAGAAACAAACGAATTGCTTCCAGCCTTGCTACTGGCGCAAACACCTCATTGTAATCGATTCCCTCCTCTTGGTTGAAACTCTTTACAACTAACCTAGCCTTGTTGCGAGTGACTATACCCCGATCGTCTCTTTTGCACTTAAAAACCCATTTGGTTCCTATTTCTATTTCCCCTCGAGGTAATGGAACTAACTCCCACACTTCTAGTTTCCTAAATTGAGAGAGTTCTTCCTGCATCGCTTCAACCCAGGAGTTATCCTTTAGTGGCATTTGCACATTTTTCGGCTCTACTTGCGAGATGAAACAAGAATAGAGGCAGGTATGAAAGGCCTCAGAGTCGTTTATCATCGACAAAAACACAGTGTTGTTATTTAAACTACTCCTAGTCCTCACACCCTCATTAGGATTTCCTATGATGCTTTCTATAGGATGGTTCTTGTTGATCCTACATGTCTCTATCTCGTCAACTCTCAGATTATCTCCTAAATTTGATCCTCTTTCACCTAATGGTGGAACAACCTCAGATTCCACATTTTCCTCCTCGTGGACAGTTTCCTAAGAAATGGAATTTGTTGTCTGAGACTGATTCTCATTTGTAGGTGCTTCTGAATTAGTGAATTCTGGAGATCCATCTTCAGTTGAAGTAGGCTCGGATGTGGATTGAAATGTTGTCCTCGGAAAGCTATGACCTTCGTCATTCAGATTCAACGTCGCCATGTCCTTTTCGATGGTACCTGCATTTTCATCCATAGGAATGTTAAATGACTCAAACAATTTATCATAGTCAAATATTCATTCCGGACCTGTTTGGGGTTCATGTGTATAACTTGTAACTTAAATATTATACACAGTCTATACGGTACCATTAGTTTTGTTAAAAACCCGTTTGTTTGGTAAGTTCGGCACATAACCTAGGAAGTATCCTTCGTCAGCCTTTTCGCCAAACTTGGGTTGATGTTTTGTTCTTAATAAAGTACATGGTACCCCAAAAGGTTCGAAGCCAGTTAAATTAGGTGGCCGTTTTATCTAAAATTTCATAACAAGTTTTGTTCAAAGATTTGACAGTAAGGACCCAGTTTAAAATATGACATGCGGTATTCACTGCCTCCCCCCAAAACATGGTAGGAAGCTTTGAATCCAAAAGCATAGTCCTTGCTACCACAATCAAAGTACTGTAATTTCGTTCGGCCACCCCATTTTGTTGTGGCTCATAGGGTGCACTAAATTGATGCACCATGCCCTTTGATAGGCAATATACACAAAGTACAGTGTTTTTAAACTCAGTTTTATTATCACTACGAAGCCTTTTAACCCGTGTTCCATAGGAATTCTCCACTTGGTCTAAGAACCCGATGAGCTTGGAAGCCATCTCGTCCTTTGTACGTAGAAAGAAAACCCAAGAAAATCGTGAGTAATCGTCAGTGATAACTAAACAATACCAACTACCACCTATACTCCTTTTGTTGATTGGTCCGAAGAGGTCCATATACAGCAAATCGAATGTGGTAGTGATGGAGTTCTGAGTCTTGGATTTGTGTGCCTTCTTATGTTGTTTGCCCTTCTTGCATGGTAGACACTTATCCTCGAACTGAAAACTCTTCATAGGCACACCTTGCACTAACCCATTTTTTGTAATTTAATTCAGCTTTCTCAGGTGCAAGTGTGTCATACGTCTGTGCCACAAAACCGATTCAGTCTCCGAAGCTTTAGATAACAGGCAGATTGGACCCATCGAAGTTTCCGGCTTGTTCATATCGAGCATGTACAAGTCATTCTTCCTTGGAGCCCTCATCAATATCCACTCTTCAGGAATCTTGAAACCCGGTTTTAGCACCAACGCTTCAGTATCAGTGAACAGCACTGAATTCTTCTTATCACAGATTTGAGATACACTAATGAGATTGTGAACCAGTTTATCAACGTGATAAACTTGATCCAACTTGATCGTCCCATTAGTGACCACTCCAGTACCCGTGATGTTTCCTCCCTTATTTCCTGCGAATGATACAAATCCCCGATTCCCACCCTTGAAGTCTGTAAGGAGACTTCTTTCCCCTGTCATGTGCCTGGTGCATCCACTGTCGACGAACCATTTGTTGTTTAGACCTGTGGTCATCTCCTGCACATGAAAGAAAATAGGTTAGTTATCACGGGGAACCCAAGCCATAACTGACTTGGTTATACCATTCTCGTCAACATACTTAAATGCTTTCAAATACCCATCTCGCCTTTCAGGTGACTTGGGTCGTTGAACTGGAGTTTGTTGTGGTGCCGAGTGATTTAAGTTCACTCTTTTCCTTTGAGTTGGCATTTGTTGTTGAGATCTTGAATAAGTACGATTATATTGCATTCCAGATTGATATCCCTGAGCTCTACCCGGTGTGTGGTGTCTAACAGGAGTGTGTGACCTAACCGGAGTGTATGCTCTGCTAGGTGTTGTGCTCCTATATTGTTGTTGAGGTCCTGACCTAGATTGATTAATGACTCGATTTGGTGAATTAGTCCTAATCACTTCTTTTGGTCCACCTTTCACCGATATTTGTTTCACAGCCTGTTTTGGTGTAGCATGCACAGTTTTCTCGGTACTCTGAGAACTACTAGTGCTCGCCACAGTTGTTGAAGGCTTAGCTTGTGCTGGCTTCCCTGTCTTAGGTCTAATGTCAACTTTCCTAAGCGGACAGTTAGAAGAAACATGCCCCCTTTCGTGACATCTAAAGCAAGACATCTTGTCAATAGACTTCTTGTGTGTGCCTTTTGACTTAGGTGTCTCACTAGTGTCTGGTTCTTTTTGTGCATCTATAGTGACTGGTTCATCATCCTGATCATTAAAATCAATTTTATGTTTTCCTACAGGTGTTTGACTAAAGGAAGACACAAATTTGACTTTCTTAATCTTGACATTTGTATCAGTCACCTTAGGTGTGTTTTCCTTTACAGGTTCAGACACTGGTTCAGATATTTCCTCTAAGTCTACTGATTTCTCAGTTTTCTCCTTAGGTTGAGGCATATAGTTGTCATTAAATGGTGGAGGAATCTCATGAAATCCTAGACCTACAGGCTTTTTAGATTGGCGTTGAGCATCTAAAACTTTCCCTAGGTTAAGACTTGGGTACCTAAACTTTTCTAGTTTACTATTTGCCTCCGCTACCTTCACCTTAGACTCGGCTAGCTCTATGTCTCTGGTTTTTAGCTCCTTGGTTAATGCTTCAACATGTTCATACATGAGTTCTAACCTAACACATTGTTCGCTCAGTTTGTCCTTTTAGAACTATCACATCTTGTGCATCAGCCTTAAGCTTATCCCTAAGATCTTGCTTAATATCAATCAGGCTAGCATTATCTGATTTTAACGATTCATTTTGAGCAGATATATTTTTATGTGATTCTAGTACTAAATTTAACCTATCGTTAGAAGTAGCACATAAAACACACAATTCATGTAAAAGAGAGAAATTCAAACTTACTTTTGTATGATCTGATTCTATGTTGGCCATCTGAGCGGCAAACTCTAAAATCGTCTGATCATCCGATTTCTCCACCCACATCGGACTGCTTTCCTTTTGACTGCTATCCCCAGTGGTCTGCTCTGCTCCTTCACATCCACTCTCAGTTACTTCAGCCATAAAGGCTCTAGCGTTAGATTCTGGATGTGTGCTCCAGTCGTAAGTATCGTCCAGCTGTCTGTCTGATGTGACGTTAGATAACAGACCAGCTATGTTTGCTTGACTGGATGATGGACTTGGAAGATATCGTTGTTGTGATTGGTTCTGATACTGTCCATGATTCTGATTCTGCCCTTGCTAATTTTCTACCTTCGGTCTCTGACACTCTCTAGCGAAGTGTCCTAAGCCTTGACAGTTGTAGCATTTGACCTTGGACTTTTCGAAGCCAATCCCTTTGTTATTCATATTCAGATTTCTTCCTGTCCGCTTGATGAATCGCTTAACCCGTTGAGTTACCATGGCCAGTTGCCATTTGAGATCCATCTCCTCAAGTTCATCAGGGTCTACCTGATCGTAATCCTCATCCTAGAGTGCAGGATCGTTGATTTTACCCTGAACGCAGTTTCCTTATGCGGCCACGAATGAAGACAATAGATTTAGATGGTCTTCAGCCGATTTAGCGCTCATAGGCATCTTAGAATAACCCTGAGATGTGGATGCCGGTGCAGCCTGATGTTGCTGTTCTTTTAGTCTACCAAACCCTAAGAAAGCTCTACTTTGCGCGTCTTCTGGCTCAGCTGGTGACGCCGTTTCTCCCGTGAAAAAGGCTGTACCTGTCTTCATATCGGCTGCCACTGAAGGTTTCGCTTTTCCAAAATACATTGCTGGATTTTGGACTTGTTCATAATCCGTTTCTGCCTTCAGTAACTCGAAATGATACGCACTCAGCGTTCCCACCACATCCTCCAGAGATTGAGTATAGTATTTATCCTCATCAAGCTTAATCATGGCCACGTACATCGCCCATTTGGCCGGTAAAGCATCCAGAAGCTTATTATTCTTTTCAGTGTCGCTATATTCAATATCATGACTTTCTAGCTCAGTCAATAGATGATAGAAACGCGTGATGGTGTCGTCCAGCTTTTCATCCTTCATTGCCTTGAAGATCGCGAACTGCTGCTTGAGCATCTCCATATGTTTCCTTCGAACCCTCGGGTTACCCTCACACCTCTTCTCCAACGACTCCCATAGCTCTTTCAATGTCTTTTGATTTCGGAAAGTGTGCAGTATGTCCTGAGGTAACGCCATTCTTATGATAGCGTATGCACGGTTCTCAGCTTCAAACACCTTTTTGTCATCGTCCTTCATTTTAGAATACGTAACAACCTTCTGTCGTCCTTCTATCTCAACTGTCGGTGGAATGTATCCCTCGTCGATACAGATCGACATACGCATGTCATTGAATCGCACAAAGTCGGCAAACCGATCCTTCCACCAGTAATAGTCTTCAAGTTTCATCAGTTTAGGCTGAGAATTTTTTTTTTGACCTCGTGATCCATTTCCAGAAACCGTTGCAGATTTGTCATTGTTTCAAAGGTAATTGAATTTTAACTTAATTAATTTAATTCGAAATTAATGTAAATTAATTCTTTCGAATTTAGGTAAATTGGAATATAATTAAGTTTAAACCTATTTGGGATTAAATTCGAGTTAAGTTCTTAAATCCAATTAAATTCGAAATGTGTGACAAATTCGAAGGTCTCCAAACTCCAATGTCCAAGTAAACTCGAACAACAGTCAAAATCGAAGCCCAGTTAAAATCGAATCCCCTATTCGACTTTAGTCCAAAGTCGAAGCTTAAAGCAAACTCGAAACCTCTAAACTCGAAATCACTCTTTAGGAAACTCGAAAGGAGCGTATTTTTGGTCAAACTCGAAAATGAGCAAAACCCTAATTACTCCTAACAGATTCGAGCGCCGCAAATTCGAGAAACGGCTAATACCTCGAGTTTTTAACGTTTTTCAGATTAAATCAATATTTTTACAAGGAAAAATATTGATTTCGATCAAAAACGTGAAAAACAACAAAGTATTTCCCGGGTTCCAATTTGATAAGCTCGAAAAATCCAAAAACTTGTGAGATTAACAGTCCAAAAGCGTCAAGAAACCTAGGATGTATCTTTATGAACACGAAGAACACCCCTTAGGCTCTGATACCACTTGTAAGGTCTTGCACTACACAGATCTATCTAGACACGACACCGTCAACGAGTGCGGAATCCTCGTTAACGGCTTGACGGATACAACTCTCACACGAAACACGGAGACTATCACAACGCTGTACGGTTGACAACGAACGCACCTACGAGATGATTCTCTCCGAAATAACACTCACAATACTGATAAACTCGAGATCGCCCTTTTGCTTAATCTCACACGAATTCTGCAAAAGTCACTTAATGATTCGAGTTAATCCCTAATTATAGAGGCTCATTCGAGTTTGTCATGGGCCAAACTCGAATCAGGCCCAAGGCCCATTCGAGTTTGTCCCCTTGACAATCTCGAATCTGCCTTATAGGATTCATTCGAATTTACTACAAATTAGAATTTATTCTAAATTCGAATTTCACATATGAAACTTATATTTGAACATATGTTTTAACTTATGTTTGAATTTATCTTTGAACTTTATGTTTGAACTTTTTGTAATACATTACATCAAGTTCAAACATACAATCAATAACTATCAAACATATATAAACACATATATCAAACACCCAATACTTTGTAATATTACTTGAACCAAAATGCTAGTACACTTAGACTGCTATCGTCACACAGGGTGTACCAACAAAATTACAAATAAAAGGAAATTACATGGAAATATAACTAACTAATTATTACAAAATAAAATCTCGCATATCAAATTTTAAAGTTTAACAATCTCCCCCTTTTCATTCATGGATGAGGATGACAGGACTGCTCTACATTTTCTCCGACACCAAGGACGACTTCAAATCGTCGAGTCACTTGCCTAATGTGCTGACTTTCTTTTATAGGTTCTATGTCGCTTAGGATGTCTTTTATTTCTTTTGGTCTTTGTTTGGGCTGAGCATCATCTTCTTGTATTCTTTTGTTGAGTTCAGCTCTCACCAGTCTTAGTGTACCATCAAAATAACAAGGCAGATCCTCAAATCTTTGTGCCCTTTATTGTTCAAAAATAAAACCCCCTACTGGCCTCCCATAAGGACTTTATAAGCCGGATAATGATCTACGAGAAAAATTAACTGTTCCGGGGCCTTGAGTCCAACTTTAACCATGAAGCCCTCGATCGCCATCTGAAAATCCCTTAAGCACATAAAAATTGATCAGCGATTCATGCTTCTTGTTAGAGCAGCAACAACAGTGACGTTAGTTAGGCGCTTTTTGATCTTATTTTTCAACTTGTCATGAAGAATCTCAATTGTTGATACACCCGATGTGACAATAGCTGTCTAGTTTTGGTATTCATAGTCTCTGGAACTTAATAGTCTATTGCGATCAATGAACAACAACTAGAATCTATCGTCAAGGGGGAGTCTGTTGGTACATCCGGTGTGACGACAGTAGTCTAGTTTTGTTATTGATAGTGTATTGCAATAGATATGCATTGTCTTGATAAGTTTATGATTCCATGATAAGAACTTATGGTGATAAGTTCCTGAGGCTAAGAACTTATGAGAATAAGTTCTTAAGGCATAGGCTCAAGAACATATAAGAATAAGTTCTTAAGGCATAGGCCACGAACTTAGGTCACCGAAGTTCATGAGAATAAGTTCTTAAGTCATAGGCCACGAACTTAGGTCACCTAAGTTCATGAGAATAAGTTCTTTAGGCATAGGATCAAGAACATATGAGAATAAGTTCTTAAGGCGTAGGCTACGAACTTAGGTCACCTAAGTTCATGAGAATAAGTTCTTCAGGCATAGGCTCAAGAACTTATGAAAATAAGTTCTTAAGGAGGTCACGAACTTAAGGAGGCTAGGTTCGTGGAGGAGCGACATGCACGAACTTAAGGGTTATATAATGAACTTATCATTGTGAATTCAACATCTTTGTAGGCTCAGAAGTTCTGTCGAAGTTGAGAGCAAATAGAGCATCCGAAGCTCAGAGAATCTGACTGAAGACGATTTTGAGAGCTGAGGTGAAGAACTTTTGGGAAATACGATTTTAAGAGCTTGTATCAGTGCACATACAAGCTAGAAGTGATTCAAAGAGTTTTAGGAGCAATACATCGTGTGGGGTCGGTTGTTCTATTGACTAGCATCATGTTCGGTTCCGTGTTCCACGCATGATCGATTCGTTAAGCGTCTAACGAGGATTCCACACTCATTGGACGATGTCGCGCCTTGATCCGATCCGTAGACGTGGTGACCTTACAAGTGGTATCAAATCCAGGTTGTGAATGTTCTTCGTGTTCGTCACGTTTGGTTGAACATTCATAGGGTTTCTTGGCGTTCTTTCTGATAAATCACGTGTTCATCGAAGTTTTCAGCGTTTTCGAGCAACTTTCTTGGCAAATATTCATCTTAGTTCAACTTTTCAGTCGTGTCATTGTTTTTAATCTTATAAACATTGATTTAATCTGAAATGTTGAAAAAATTGAATTTTTGGCCGTTTCACGAACTTGCAGCACTCGAAGTTAGGAGGTGTTTTAGGATTCCTCGAACTTGTCAGACACGCTCCTCCACGAACTTGTCAGACCTTCGAATATGATTGTTCCACGAACTTGTCAGCGCTTCGAATTTGATTATTCGAAGAACTTGTCAGGGCTTCGAAGCTAACTGATTAGGGTTTCACAAATTTGACTGGGTTCGAACTTGACAGAATCTAGAACTTCACAATCCACGAACTTGATCTAGGGTTTTACGAACTTGAGGTCCTTCGAACTTAGTTGATCTCGAACTTAACCGTCAAACGAATTTAATTTAGAAAACAACTTTTAAACTTAAAATTATATGAACTTAATTAAGTCCGTAAGATTTGTTTCAAATTTATTTTAAAAGAATTAAATAAGTTAAGTTTCATGAACAAAAAGTTTTGCAAGAATGTCGAGTTTGCATAAGTTCTTGGAAATGGATCACAAAGTGGGTAAATCTAATTCACCACTTAAGCTAATGAAGAACGAGGACTATTATTGGTAGAAAGATAGGTTTGCGGACTTCACCCGTTCAATGATATGCGTATGTGGATATGCATAGACGAAGGGTATGTTCCCCCTACACAAGAGCTCGAGGGAAGAATGAAGGTATTACCTTATCAACATATGAAAGATGAGGATAAGAAAATGTAGGAAGCTGAAAATAGGGCCCTGTCCTCAATTAAGATGGAATTACCATTGGAAATTCCACATACATTTAAACATCACAGAACTTCTAAAGAGCTCTGGGAAGCTTTAGAGAAGAGGTATGAGGGAAATCCGTGGGTAAGAAAGGGGAGAACAGAATTGTTGAAACAACAATTTGCCATCTTCACGAGTTTGAAGAATGAGAGTTTAGATGAGGTGATTACAAGGTTTTATCACCTTCTGATGGAACTGGATAATCACAGAGTTGATTATCAAGAACCAGAAAAGATCGAGAAACTTCTAGATGCGTTACCAACAAAGTGGGAGATGTACACTGTGTTGATAAAGCATGATGAAAAAAAGTTGGCCACTCTCACTCTTGAAGAAGTCATTGGAACACTGAGGGCTTATAATTTTAAGACACAGAAGAAGGAGATGGAATACGATCAGGTACAAGATCTTGAGATGTACTTCGGTAAATCTAAGCCATCAACTTCTAGTGTACCTAAGTCGGAAGCTACAGCGTTCTATTCAGGAGAACAAGAGGGCATAGCAAGAGAAGTAGAAGTATCTTATGGTAGGGCCTTTCTGGGTTTTTCAAATCCGGATGATCAGCCGCATGCAAGTACTTCAGGATCATCGTCTCAGGGATACACAAAAATGCCAATGAGTGCTAAACCTGTAGAGGAGGAACTGATGCTTCTAGCATCATTTGTCGCATCTTACGGGAATTGTATTCAAAGGAAAATAAACGATCCACCTCTATGGGAAGAAGATTATGATCAGGCGGATCCGGATAACTTGGAGCAAATGGACCTACAAAGGAAATTGGCCATGGTCACACAGAGATTGAAGAGGTTCATAAAAAGAACGAGAAGAAATCTAAGTGTGAACAATGTAGGATTCGATAAGTCAAAAGTCAGGTGTTATAACTGTTATTGGTTGTGACATTTTGCGAAAAAGTGTCAAAGACCCATGATGGATACTCATCAAAACTCAGGACGCCAGTATTCAACCAGTTCAGGGAGTCAGAGATCAGGGAATCAGGATTCAGTGGTTGGTTTACTTACTAATGTGGCGTCTAACAAACAACTAGATGGCACATATGATTGGAATACACATCAAGAGGTGAACACTAGGTCTTTCATGGTCGAAGTGACAGAAACGATTATGGGAGCAGAAGAGGAAAAGAAAGAGGATGCCCAGCAGTCTGATTCAGATCCTTTGGTGCTGGAGATTACTGAGGAGCTGACTACTTTGGAGTTTGTAGCTCAAATGGCCAACATCAAATCTGATCGGAAAAAGGTAATTCTGAACTTTTCTACTTTTCATGATTTATGTGTTTTATGTATTTCTTTGAATGATAAATTGAATTAAGTGCTAGAAACACATTCATCTATGACTGCTTGAATTCAATCGTTAAAATCAGATAATGCTAATTTATTAGACATTAAGGAAGATCTTCAGGCCAAACTGAGAAATGATGCTCAAGATATAATATTCTGAACGAAAATTAATTGAACAAAGTGTCAGGAATGAACTAATTTATGAGCATGTAGAGTCACTGACCAAAGAGATCTCTCTTATAGATATGGAATTAGCTTATTCTAGGGTTAAGGTTGCTGAGGCAAATAGCAACTATGTACCTACTCCTCAGGATGAGACAAATGAAACAGTTAAATCAGAGGAAGTCAAGGTAACTGAGTCTACTAAAGTATCATCAGCTACTCCTCAGGTTAAGAAATCTATACAGTTTGTGTCATTGAGTAGTGTGCCAAAACTAGATACAGCTGGAACTGTAAGGGATAAGAAACGAGAGAAATTGAAGAAGGGAGGTGGTACAGATAATCAAGACATTAGTGAGACACCTAGTTCAAAGAGTGCCTATAAAATATCTATTGACAAGATGTCCTTGCTTTAAGTGTCATGAGAAAGGACATGTTGTTTCAGGTTTTCCCTAGAAGAAGCCAGAGACTTTGCTAAACATAGGGAAACAAGAACAACAAACATTAAAAACACTGCCTAGTAATGCAAGCATGAGTAGTTCTCAAAATACCGAGAAGATCTCGATTGTGAAATCACGTTTAGGTAGTCGACAACCACCAGTGTCTCTCAGACAAAACGAAGGACTTAATAACAATTCACCAAATAGATTCCCAAGTCAATCAAGATCTGGCCCCCAACACTTCCTTAGGAGTCGTAAACCAAAGAGGAATTACAATCCAGTTCGGTCTCATACTCCTAATGAACATCAGACAACAGGAAGAGCCGCGAATTATAATACTGAGATGTACCATAACAGAGATTATTCTGGAGCCCAGGGTTATCACAATGAAATGCACTATAACCGAAATTATTCTAGGGCTGAACTGCAAAGGCCAAACCAAAGGCCAAGAGTGGACGTTAATCACTCGAGTCCACAACATGTTATTGATTCAAAAGCCCAAGTCACCTGAAAGAAGAGATGGGTATCTGAAAGAATTCACGTTTGTGGATGAGAATGGTATTACCAAGTCAGTCATGGATTGGGTTCCCCGTGATTACTAACTTGTGTTGTTTAGTGTGCAGGAGTTATCTACAGGTCCTAATAACAAATGGTTTATGGATAATGGTGGCTCTCGACACAGGACAGGGGTACAAAGGACGAACCAGCAGGCACGCTGATTGGGTCCTTAGACCAAGTTGAGAATTCTTACGGGAAAATGGTAAAGTGTGTGAGATGGTAAAAGACAACTTTGCGGATCTGTTCCCAAAAGCATTTGATAGATCACGCTTTGAGTTGTTAGTCGAACTAAACGGAATGCGTAATCTAGACTAACCTGACCTTAGTAGATTTTCTTTCTTGTTAAAATTTTTTTAAGTTATTAGGTTATCTTTTTTTTTTCATTACGTAAACAAAGGAAAGGGAAAACAAAAAGAAAAAAAAAAAGAGAAAACCATGATAATTTAAAAAAAAAAAAGAGAATATTGCAAACATGAGAGAAGTTTTAGAGTCTAAGGTTCAAAGTGACGAAAATTTAGCATAGTTTAACAAAATCTAAGTGTTAAAATTTCACACGTAATGCACTAAAAATTCTAAGTGATATTCCTATTCTTGTCTGATATGTTGGTAGGCATAAAACATGAAGGATTTCCAAAAAGCTAATAAATCAATCAAGGAAATGTCATATGTGTAACTAACTTAGATGTATGACCAAAAGGTCTTAATTTCTATGTTAGAGGCCCACAGACAATAATTATGAATGAGGTATGCAAATTAATCTGGGGGATGTATGGATTCATCAAAATACATCTTAAATAAAGAGCAAGTTTTGAAACGCAAAGGAAGTCAAAACATGTCACTTTGTTGTATGTAAGTACAATCCTGTCACCATTGTTTTGACTTAAACTAGCAAGATATATCGCTTTGTTGTACGTGAGTACATACCTGTCACCGCTGTCTTGCTAAAGTAAGAGGAACCCTAAGACAAACTAAGACACTCTGTTGTATGTAAATACAGAACTGTGTCCGATGTTTGCCTTTTAAAGATGATTTGCAAATACCAAAAATTCATAATCATTGTGTGTCTGCCTTGATCGTAGAAGTATATCTAAGTATGGGACACGTAAGGTAGTTTCTTGATAAATAAAAAGGCCAAAGGAAAACCCTAAGTGTTGAGTGCTTAAGTGGACAAACATACCGACACGTAAGGTAGTTTCTTGTTTATGTTACGACAAACAATCAAAGGAATCAAAAATTCCAAAGTGTGAAAGTGCAACACCGGAAGTGTGTTGACAAAGCTATCTGATTGAACCTTCTTTGACACTCTCGCAAAAAGATTTAGTTAGTGTGTTTTTATTTTTAAAGAATTGCAATTTTATTTTATTTTATTTATTTTATTTTATTTTTAAATAAATAGGATCGAGGTCGATTATGTGACACCCTTGCCACAACAACCACCAATTACAATACACCCAGGATTAATCACCAACATACAATAACATAATGATCTGATAACCTAAATTAAGTGCGGAAGCATTAAATACATAAATAAGTAGTGCAATAGTGTCAAACACCCTACAGTGCTATATGGTTCCAAGTCTAAGTCTACACACCCATTACAGTTATTACAATCATCCAAAATATATTACAACATTTGTTTCATAACATAAATTACCGATGAAATAGTGATGAGTCTCCCAAATCTTCCAAACGACCTAACTAGAAGGTCCGGCCGTAGACTTTCCCTTTCCTGTAAAAATAAAGTCAACTGAGGGGTAAGCGAATGCTTAGTGAATACACAAATTTACGCATTTTACAAATCCTTATGATGCCTACATGAGTAGCACCGACGACGCACGTCGTGCACTCTCCACGTACGCAAAGTACGACCACACAAGAGCCGTCGCTCTACGAGCTCGCAACTCGTCTTTTAAATACACTACTGAGACCAACATAACATCGGGGATGACATACTGCCTACGGACCTGGAGGGATCAGCTCCAGCGTCTTATAGAGCAGTAACATCAGAGTAACAGATGCGACCCGCAGGTCCATCATAGATGCACAACAAACGAACGGACATACATCAAATAAGAATGTGCATCCAAATTTACGGAAGTTAGTAGAATTCCAAACGAATAATGAAGCAACATGTCTCAGTAAGCAAAAGCAATCATAAAGCAGATATAAACATGCGAAATCATATGTACTCACAGTGGGTGCGTAATTAATCTTTAACCAATTTTATTTCTCTTCGGGCTTTCAACCGGATCCACCAAGTACCCCACTGTGGGTTAAACAACACCACAAGGGACATGTTATTGTTAATTTACAACAATACTTCTTATCAATAACCGTTTAAATCATAAAACCAAGTTTTGTAAGTTTTGCAATATTTTTCCCCATTTCGGGTACATGTCCAAATTCATACCATAACTAAGTTTGAACCCATTTCAAGTTTACATCTTGTCCTAAGTATAACTTATGACAGTTTATGTGTTGTTTATGAGTTTCATTCATAATACTCGAGTTTAGAGAGTAGATTTCTTAATTTTAGGCATTAAACTCGAATTTAATGGGTTAGATTCGAACCCATCATCAAATCTGATGATCAGATTCGAACCATATGCTAGATTCGAACCCCATCTTCGAATCTATGGGTAGATTCGAACCCCATGCTTCGAATCTAGTGTTAGATTCGAAAACACACTCGAATCTAGCACCAAACTCGAGTTTGTTCTTGCATTTCGACTCTGTTCTTGGTATATTCGAGTCTGTTCATCATTACAGCTTAAATCCATCATTCTAAGGCCTAAAATCACTGATATATCATGTATGATTCCTAGATTCGATTCTATTATGCATATACTAACATAATCTTGCAATATTTCAAGTAAAACAAGCTCCAATTTACATAAAATGACAGATTCGAAATTCTATTTTCTTCAAAACCGAAACTTAAAACTTAAAAGAGTCGATTCTTACCTTAATTCGTACGAAATCAGAAATCCGTTTGTAGATTGTTGTTGTACTCCTCGATACCTTTCCGTTGACGTATAATTCTCGATAATCTGACGGTCGGTTTGTGAGATAACTTAGAGAGATGTAGAGAGGAAATTTCTAGAGAGAGAGTGTAGTGAGAGAGAGAGAAATGGAAAAATGAATACTTTTATCCTTTTTATTCCCATTTTTATCATTTTTGCACATTTCTCCCTTCTACTTAGCCGGTTCCATAAAATACTGATTTAAATCTTAAAATTATCATAAATAACTTTTAAGTCCTAAATATTCCATAACAATGATTCTGAGTTCAATTTTCTTAAAAATAGCAACAACTTGCTAAATATCCAAAAATACATAATAATCGCGTAATTTCCAACTTAAATATATATTTTTCCACTTAATTAACCAAAATACATCAAAATAAATCCGAGGATGTTACAGATTACTAGGATGCATTCTAGTTGGAATAACAAAAATTTGCGTGATAATCAATTTCTCAAAGTGAAGGGTCCTTCTAAAGATGTACGGTTTTGTGAATGTTTAACGAAGATAACGATTGTTTCTCTCGAACTTAATTCTAGTGTTTGGTTTACCTTCTAAACCATCAAAGAATGTAAGTAATGAGAGTTTCATTGCAATTTTATCGTTGAATAAGCGATTTTGATGTCCGGCTAACATATTGGGACTTGTTTCATGTGATTGATTAAGTCTAAACAGTGTTATATTTGGAGTTTCAGCTTATAATTGCGGACCACGAACAGGATGTACACATTCATCAGCTGACAATGGCGATTCTTGAACTTCATCATCATAATGCCCAGTTGGATGAAACAGTGTCTTATCAACAGTAGCGGATTGCGAATCTGGAGGATATACTGTAAAAATTGTTGAAAGATCGTCCATCTCAGGGGGAGAATTGTAGAGAAAACAAAGGACCTAGACCCAAGAGCACAAAAAGACAACAGTGAGCTAGCAGATCTTTCAAAACAACAATCTGCTCAGCTTGCTGATCCTCAGGGGGAGTCTGGATCATCAGCCGCTGACAAGGGAAAAGGCAAGGCTTCAGAGGCAACAAAATTAACTGAAGATAAGGTCTCACTGGAGCAGTGTCAGGGTTGGATGAAGAAGAAATGAGGTTCGACTTCGAAGATGACTTAGAACAGGAGGATCTAGAGGAATGAGCGGTTACTCTTAAAGATATACCTGATTGGAAGTCACTCGATGAAGGAGTTGAGAATGATGATCAGAATGTGATAGATCTTGAGGTGCTGAAATCTGCACTGAATGATGAATCAGATTCTGTAGTGTGAAGTGATTGATTTAGAGATTCTGACGCCAACTGACAAAAGGATTCTTCAGACAGATGCTAGTGACAAATACTGGGCTGCAGTACTATTAGTCCAGAATGGGAATAATGTCAGAGAAATTTGTGGCTACAAAAGCGGCACGTTCAAAACTGCACAGCAACACTATCACTCTACCTACAAAGAACAAACAAACGTTGTGAAGGCCATTAAGCAACTGCTGATATGATGCCTCCTTTAAATATTTCCCACGCCAACTGACAAAAGGATTTTTCAGACAGATACTAGTGACGAATACTGTGCTGCAGTACTGTTAGTCCAGAATGGTCAGAGAAACAAACAAATGTTGTGAACGCCATTAAGCAACTTGTATTCAGTTTGCTTTATTAATTTAAGAAAATATAATTGAGTGATCTTTATATTTTCTTACAGTTAATATTAGGATGGTGATTTTAGTTTGAGTGATCTTGTAATTTCATCATCATTACTTGCATGTGATTTTATGTCGAAGTATTCATTAAAGTGATCTTTGTTTACTTTACTTAAAATAGTGGACTTAAGATTTTAAACCATTGTTGATCTTAGTGATTTATTTTCATGAATTCAAACGTTATTCATTCCAAGCGTGTTCATTGTTATTCATCCAATTTTTAGGGGGAAGCACTCCCATTTGATTACCCTTATCAAATTGCATTCTTAAAACCTTTCTTCTAAGTGTTTATAATTCGTACTTGTGTGGAATTGCGCTCGTGATTTTATACTTTTTACTTGTTCGTTATTTTAAAAGCTAACACTTCATAATCATAACTAATTATTAACCGACAACTTATTATCTTCATTCCACTAACTGTCCCTGAGTTCGATACCCGGACTTACGTAAGCTATACTAGTATACGATAGGTAATACTTGCCTATTTGTGCGCTGGTTTTAGTTTATTTAATTACATTTTATAATTAAAATTAAGGTGTGCAAATGGCATATCAAGTTTTTGGCGTCGTTGTCGGGGACATAACGGTGATTTTGAGATTGGTTGAACGTTTCTATATTAGCGATTCTTTCGGGGATTAATCCCCAAAAGTTAATTTCATTGTTTTTAATTTTATGCATTATACTTTCTTGTTTGAGATCACATGTTGCCTCTCTTTTGTTTTATAGAAGTTTATGAGCCAGAATCTTCTCTCGGATTTGGCCGAACCTTTAACCGATCTGGAGAGATTGCTAAGATGGAAAAACAATAAAAAGGAAGGTGAAAGTGTGCTTGAGCAAGGATCGTCATCAACACCAACCAAAATTTCTCTAATCATAATCGAAGATCTTGTGGTTTCGGGACCCGAAACTGAACCGAAAGTTGAAGGCAAAATGACGGAGGAGAATAATCGTACTATGAGAGAACGTTACAAGGCGACCAACATCGGGTCAGGGTCGGCAATCATACGCCGTCCCATTCAAGCGGCGCATTATGAGATCGAAACTCATTACCTTCAATATTTGAATCATATGTGCCCCTTTGATGGCCTCGACTCCAATGATCCAAATGCGCATCTAACAAGGTTCTTGGACATTTGTGACATGATAAAGATTCGGGAAATGTCTGAAGATCTCTTAACCTTCGTTTATTCCCTTATACGTTAAGGGGAGGCGCTCAAACGTGGTTTGAGTCACTTGCGCCATAGTCAATCACATATATGAAGGAACTTGTAGACCGGTTCGTAATGCGGTACTTCCTACCCTCTAAAACTACTTGTTTAAAACATGATATTAGTAACTTTTTTGTAGGAAAGCGAGGAGTCATTGTATGAAGCGTGGGAATGGTAAAAGGGTCTTCTGAGAAAGTCTCCACATCACGGGTTGGACACTTACAATCAAGTATACACATTCTACACCAGGCTCCTGATTTCGACAAGGCAAATATTGGATTCGAATGTCAGGGGATGTGTGATGGACAAAAGACCCACCGATGATTACAAGGCAATAGAAACCGCGGCCACTAACACTATTGATTGGCAATCTTCAAGACATAGGATTGTTCGTGGTGCTTTGAAGCAAGGAGATGATGTGATTTCACTAAAAGAGGAGATTCCTACGATGGGCAAACAAATTGTCCAACTATAAAATCCAAGAATAGCAAATCAGGTTTTCCAATTGTGTGACGGTCCTTAGACCACAAATGAGTGCACCAAAAGGATGACACTTCTTAATAGACAATCCTCTATTAAGTCTATTCAAGAAGTGTGTCAACTTTGTGGAGGGCCCCACAGGACGAGAGATTGTGGGAACGATGATGCGGAAGAAACATTAGAAGAATATGTGTTGTATTCTTATGGTGATCGATATGATAACCCGAAAGGGAAAGCTAGATTTTAAACCACCATATCAACAATATTATAATCCCAATGTTGACAATCGGAATCATCCAAATATCTGATGGCGTCAACCGAATGAACAAGCTCCGACTGTACCACCAGGATTTGAGGGTGCTAGTTCTTCCAACCCAAACCAAAGAAACAAATGATACCAACCACGTCATCGTAACACCACCCAATACCAATACCGTCAACCCAACAACACAACCAATACAACACAATAACTACACCAACCCACAAATACCACCACCCCATCAACTGAAGCCAAGCCTACTCTCGAGGATATTGTGAGAGGTCAACAAGCATCAATCCAAAACCTTGAGAAGCAAATGGGACAAATTGCCCAATTGTTGATTGATCGTGAGAAAGGGACACTTCCATTCACCACGGAGACAAATCCAAAAGAGCAAGTCAAGGCTATTCATCTAAGAAGTGGTAAAACTCTCGATCCCATTTCTAATCCGGTTTCAAATAATGTGGTTGTTAATGATGTACAGGTTGAAAGAGAAAAGGAGGCAACTGAAGGAGAACGAGGAGGCTCACTTTAGAAAATTCTTGAGCTTTTTAAACAGTTGCATATTAACTTACCATTTATTGATGTAATCTCGCAGATGCCTTCTTACGAGAAATTTCTCAAGGAGATCATCACTAACAAACTGAAGTTTGAGGATGTTTCATCAGTACTCATGAATGAAGGATGCTCTGCGTTGCTCCAAAACAAGCTACCCGAGAAAATTGCCGATCCATGGAGTTTTACTATCCCTTGTCATATTGGTAGCTTTGTTATCACAAATGCACTTGCAGATCTCGTGGCAAGCATCAATTTCATGCCCACCTCCTTATTAGCAAAACTTAATTTAGGAGATCCGCAACCAACACGAATGAGCATCCAATTGGCCGATCGGTCACTCAAGTATCCAAGGGGAATTGTAGAAAATGTTTTTGTTAAAGTAGATAAATATGAGTTCCCCGTGGATTTTGTGATACATGACATGGATGAGGATAGCCGTGTGCCCCTTATATTAGGGAGGCCATTTTTGGCCACTTCACGTGCTATGATTGATGTGTATGATAAGAAGCTCACTTTAAAAGTTGGTGAAGAGTCGATAACAGTTTCCATTGATAAAGCTATGCAACATCCATCTACATTGGATGATATGTGTTACCATGTGCATGCATTTGATAGTGAGTTTGATATTGATGTGCATTAATTCATTGTAATGGACTCAAAAAGCATATTCTTGATTGATAAAGGGGAAGAGATTCTCGATGTTGATGAGAATTTGGAAGAGTTAGCACCACTGCTAGACATGGATCCACCCCCTAGCTCTTGTGAAGTCGAGCCAATCCATATTGATGAAAATCCTTTTCGTGTCAACTCCTCAATTGAGGAACCTCCATCTCTTGAGCTTAAATAGCTTCCCAATCATTTTGAGTATGCATTCTTGCATGATGAATCTCAATTACCCGTGATCATTTAATCAAGTCCAATGGGTGAGCAAAAAGAAAGACTCATCACTCTTCTTCGTGCTCACAAAGGAACAATTGCTTGGAAAACTTTCGACATTAAGGGTATAATTCCTTCCTATTGCACACATAAAATTCTTATGGAGGAGGACTTTAAACCGGTTGTATAACGATAAAGACGGTTAAACCCAAACATGAAAGAAGTGATGAAAAAAGAGGTAACTAAGCCACTCGATGCCGGCTTGATTTACCACATCTGCGATAGTCCATGGGTTAGCCCCGTTCAGGTTGTGCCTAAAAAGGGAGGGATGACTATTGTGCATAATGAGAAAAATGAGATCATCCCGACACGAATGGTCACGGGGTGGCATGTTTTCATTGATTTCAAAAATTAAATGATGCTACACGCAAAGATCATTTTCCTCTTCCCTTCATGGACGAAATGTTAGAGCGCTTGGCGGGTAACAAATTCTTCTGTTTTCTTGATGGTTTCTCCGGATATTTAAAAATTCCTATCCATCCAGAGGACCAAGAAAAGAAAGCTTTCACATGCTCCTTATAGAAGAATGCCATTCGGCCTATGCAATGCACCCACGACCTTTCAATGGTGTGTGATGGCCATTTTCCATGACATGATTGAAGGGAGTATGGAAGTGTTTATGGACGATTTTGACGAGCCGTCGTTGTGGCTCGTAGAAATAACCTTAAATCTAACTATTTAGCTTAGAGATGTAAGGGTCGAATCCGCAGGGAGTGCGTATGTAATTAGGGTTAATTAGCTAGTTTCTTTAGTTTGTTAAAAACGATTAAATTGTAAAATGGTTGAATTGTTTGGAAAAATGATTACGTCTAAATTATAAATAAATTAATTGTCGAACAACTAACGGATTGATTAACAATTCAAGGAAAGATAACCATTTACGGAATCACTACGACATAAGTTATTACCCACTCGAATTTCATACAACAATCACATAGACGTAATTAATTGTGCGGTTAAATTAATCATAATTGTTTTAATCAATAACTCTCGACATAGTGCATGCAACTTTCATTACTTGTCTTAATCCCTAAGCTAATGGACTCGACACAAATAATAACACTACTATGAACTATCTTACTTTTACCAATTAAAACTCATAATCATAACCATAACCGAATGCTTATCATTTGCATTACACACACAGTATTTCAATCAACATCAAATACATCAAAACATAAATCGAAATTCAATAAAGTAAAACTTAGTCGTAGATCCTTTGCAAATGGCTATGGTGTTTAGCCGCTCATCATATGCTCTTCACCGTGAATGATCGGAGACATCGTCATAGGCTTGCAAACACCGTCTTTGTACTAGAGTCATGAATCCACTCCGGCAGGGCTTCATTACTTCTTTCAATACTCTCGGGACTCGCCAAAACGTCCACCCTCGGAAGGGCGTACAGTTTATGATATCCCTATTTCTGACCTTACACAGGTCACTATCACGTGGCAAGATGTTATTCACAATAATTTTTTGAAGCACCTTGCACCTCGGGGTCAATGGCTTCCTGCTATAGGAAGTGGAAGCCTCTGCTTCAAAATTGGATGTGTTAAAAACTTTATTCACTTTCTCCATCCACTCTCCCGACCAAGTCGTGTCGTTAAAGGCCAACTGGGCCTCGGATCTGTACTCGTACCCACGTTGGGTAGACCCTTCGTTGCCTACCCCCGTATCTATATTAATCATTTGGCGAAGGATTCGTGCATCCATCGCCACGTCCCTACTGTGGACAGTGCCTATAAGTCTCAACTCATTATTCGAGGTCCTCGTCTCCCTTTGTAGGGTAGACATCCAGTCCACTACATCGGCCTGATGGATCAATGGGCCGCCCAAATCGAACACACTCTCCATCCCAAAAATTCAAAGAGGTATGGAAACCCATAATCATCAAAGTCTTCCATCCTAACTCTCTTCTCAACTAATACCTTGTTAGAGTATTTTTTTTTTATATAAAAATAGATGTGTCCTAACTTCTTCAGGGTGTTGGGACAGTAAGAGGTTAGGGGTCCAATCTATAGGTACATTATGAGATCGTTGGCGTGTTCTTTGTGCCATCTACAATTTTATCAACCAATCAATATGTATGAGATAAGTTAAATAATGTAACCTATAATTACATTTTGTATAATTACGCTCAATTTGTTTAGGATGCATATATATATATATATATATATATATATATATATATATATATATATATATATATATATATATATATATATATATACATATATATAATATATGTATATATATATATATATATATATATATATATGTATATATATATATATAGATATACTATATATATATATGTATATGTATATAGATATACATATATATATATGTATATGTATATTATCTATGATAATATATATATGTATATAGATATACATATATATATGTATATATTATATATATGTATATATATAAATATTATATATAATACATATATATATATGTCATATATATAATATATATGATACATATGTATATGTATATATGATTAGATATACATATATAATGTATATAGATATACATATATTATATATATATGTATATAGATATACATATATAATATATATGTATATGTTAATATACATATAATATATATATGTATATATGATATATATATATATAATATATTATATATTATATATATATATATGTATATGTATGATATAGATATACATATATATATATATATGTATATATATACATATACATATACATATATATGTATATATATACATATACATATATATGTATATATATACATATACATATATATGTATATATATACATATACATATATATGTATATATATACATATACATATATATCTATATATATACATATACATATATATCTATATATATATATATATATACACTTTTACGTTCAAATTTTGCACAACTCTTAATTATAGTCTATAATTTGACGTTATTATAAGTGCTTAGACGTATATCATATATCAACAAAATCCATTTAGCACATAAGATTTATTTTCTAGCTAATTACCCAACTTTATAATTCATACATAATATGCATATTTAGGCAACCAACTTTATAAATCCAAATTATTTCTTAGAAATTAGTCATGGCATATTAACTATAATTATCAACTAAACATATATCTCAAATACATATTTCAAGATTATCATCAAAATCATGCAATTCAACATACTTTGACTCTTAAAAGTCAAAATCACCATGAAACTCCATGGATGACCATAAAGATCAAGCTTTCATTTTGCTCACGAAGTATGAAATAGTTGCATTTACTCAACAAAAACACGAACCTTGATGATTGGAAGCTTAAAATGGTAAAAATTTAACTTTTTCTTTCACCCACTTCTTCACCCAAAAACCTTCAAAGTGGATGAAATACCCACAATGAATTAATTTCTACTCTAGATCTTTGATATATATGATAATGTAGGTGTTTTGGAGCTTAGATTTGATAATTTTAGCACAAAAATGGTATGGCCGCACTTGAGGCGGAGGGGAATAAGTTCTAGTGTTTGTTAAAAGTGAAGAAGAAGCTGAAATCTACTTTTTAACAACGAAGGGGCGTAGGCTGGGCATAGCCCTGCCCCCCCCCCCCCTCCTGCGCCCATGCCTTCAAAATTCATCTTTTTTACTGGTTTTTGGTACGCGGGGCAAATATCCTTCTTACTTGTGATTAAAAATGTGGTCTAAAATTTTTTGTGGGGCTAAATTAATTTATTAATTATTTTTTAGAACAGTACCTCCCCAACTTAGACCTTTGTGACGTCCTCGTCACATTTGAGCACTATAATCACTTATGAAAAATAAATTAGTACACATTCCTTGCTAAAAAATAAACACAAATAAATTTAACTTTAAATAAATTCAAACTTCAAACTTTTAATTGAAATTGAAATATATTATCACACCACACTTAATTATAAAAATAAACAACCAACAAAATAAATAAGTATGGTTACAATCGGAAATCACACCACATAACATAAATTAAACAAACCAAATAAAACTTAAACGTTCCTCACGCGACAACCAAACCATATATTCAAATAATTAATTAAAACTGTTTTGGACGAATGACCGCTTCTTCTAACTCTCCCACCGTCATCTAGATGTTCGTGAGCCAATCCGAATGCACTTCAAACATCTTCTCGTGTTTCTTTTGTTCCTCTTGCAGTTTCTCGATGTCTCTTACCATATCTCTGTTTGCATTGAGTATGCTACTCATAACGTCCTTCAAAATCATCAAATCGATGATTGACACCTTTATTGTTTCGCTTCTCTTCTGGGTACTCGGGTGCAACGAATGGGATTAGGGTCACTCTTGAGGTTTTAGGGCAGCAGATTTGGAAACCTAAATGGGTTCTCTCAAATACTGACCCTAACATAGTAAGTCTGGTGAACCAAGTCTCATTGGGGTTAAGGTAGTTAATCGGTAGTTGCTCCGACACTGCTTTCTCAATGATAAACAACTCAGTCAACATACCGCAATGTGGATAGTTCATCCCTTGACCCATGACACTACACTCCCACAAATTTTCCATTATGATGTACCCTAAAGATATGGTCGGGTATCCAGTCATCAATGCATGCACTAACAGAATTTCTTGGAGTCTAATAGCAGTACTATCTTGGTGTTTGGGAAGTAAGTTAAAAATAACAAACTTCCACAGCACCTTAGCTAGCAGACATAAGTTACCCCTATTAAAGTGGGTATACTCTCTTGCTTCCTCTATCGACATCCCAAATACAATGGCTATCATCCCAACCCACTTATGAGCCCAACCTCTAATCTTTCTCGCTCTACCCCCTGAAGGTTCATAGATGACCAAAATTCCCTAAGTCTTGGAATATTTCCATCTATACCAAATTCATCACAAAGTATCTTCCTAGATACGGTTACCTTCTTGTTTCCTACTACTCCCGGGAGCTCAAATTTATGGTCCTCATATCCATCTGTTTTCCTAACAGTAGCGAACCACTGTTGGATCACACTAGTGTGGATATATGGGAGTTCCCATTGTATTGCCTTAGCCCATCCTAATCTCTCGAAACACTCTAATATTTCAAAACTCAAAGTCAGGTTCTTTCAGAGTCCGCTCAATATGAACCTAGGGGGTTTACCGTTATTTGTGTTTGGTGGGACTACAGGGAATTCCGCGTTGAGAGGTTTCTCAAAGCGTTGGGGTCAATGGTTCTCATCCTAGGGGTCTAGGTGAAACGATTGTTTACGGGACGGTTACCATTAGCATGATATTGGCTCGACATCTACAATTTATTACGCTGAAAATTAGGATATATTAAAATTGGGTTTTATAAATGATTATGCATGAATAAATAAAAACAAATTTTTTTCATGAATGAACTAACCTAATTCTCACCGCCAATTGTGAGCCAAATCTAATCCTAAAAATGAATGATCCAATAATTTATAAATTCAACAATTTAAAAATAACCTGTAAACCAACTTTTTCAACATTTAAAAAAAAAACATGTTTGGAAAAACTAGAAGTTTATAATAAAAATTTTCATCAAAAAATATAAATTATTAATTAAATGAATATATTAAATTTTTTTACCCATATTTCAATGAAAATAAAGCACCCCCCAAAAGTTTTCAACCCATGCACGAAGTAAATCCATATAAACTTGCGAAAACTTAAAATAGGGCGTTAGAAAAATTATACCTTTGCAATTCTTGCAAAATAATAGCGTTGGATCGAAGAATTGACGTAGAACGGACGTTATTTGTGAGGTTTTAGGCTTATAAAATCGAGAATCGCCCCTCAGAGTCAGTTTTTTTTGGTGTTTATGACGTTTAGGGCGTCGGGCACTGTTTTTATCAGCTTTTCAGCACGTTAGGGCGTAGGCCAAGCGTAGTCCTGCGCCCCCTGCGTCCGGGCCTCTGGGTTTTTGATCTGGGGCCCGTGAAAATCTTTAAACCCATTTCTTCAATTTTTAATATTTTTCCGGGTACTCTCCCTAACTTACGCTTATTAAATCGGGCTAAAATAATTCGGTCTATGTGCTTAAAATTCTAATTTCTGATGTGGGGCTCCTAATACTTAATTTTAAAACCTAAATTTATGTTAAACCTAAAATTTATTTAAACCTAAAAGCAACTGAGTATAAATCCTCCCCAACTTAGTTGACTACACACAATTAACACATAAGCAAATTAAACACACTAAAAAAAATAAGATCAAATAATCAAAGTTCTCTGGGTTGCCTCCCAGAAAGCGCTAAGTTTTACGTGTTCAACAAGACGTACCGCTCCTAAGCTACTTTAACTAACTTTTGGATTTTCTAGTCTAATGAGTTCAGAGACTACCATGTTATTGGTGGCCCCTTGGACTTATAATTTAAGTCTGTGTCCATTAACTTTAAAATGGTTCACCACCTTTTGGATCTTGAATTTCTACCGCACCATGCGTGTTTCAGTTACTATGAATGGACCTGTCCATTTACTTATTAATTTACCGAGAAACAGTTTAAGTCTTGCGTTAAACAACCAGACTTTGTTTCCCTTGGTAAATGTTCTATTTTTAAGATGTCTATCGTGGAAAAATTTTGTTTTCTCTTTATAAATTTTGCTCTTTCGTAGGCTTCTCTACGAATTTCTTCCAATTCATTTAATTGGAATTTTCTATCAACACCGGCATCATGCAAATTAAAATTAGTATTTTTAATTGCCATAGAGCTCGGTGTTCCAATTCTACTAGAAGATCGCAAAGCTTACCCTACAAAAGTCAATATGGGGACATACCGATTAGTGTTTTAAATGCGGTCCTATATGCCCATAGAGCATCCTCTACTTTTTGCAACCAATCCTTACGATTAGTTCTTACTGTTTTCTCGAGGATTCTCTTGATTTCTCTACTAGAAATCTTGACTTGTCCACTAATCTGTGGATGATAAGGCATTGCTATTCTATGATTAACTCCATATTTCTTAAGGAGTTTAGCAAAATGTTGATTTTTAAAATGTGACCCTCCGTCCCAAATGATAGCTCGAGGGATACCGTGGCGTGCAAAATATTTCTTTAACAACTGGAAAACGACCCTGTTATCATTGGTTCTTGTAGCTTCTGCTTCCACCCATTTGGAAACATAATCTATCGCAACCAAGACATATTCGTACCCGAATGATTTAGAGAAAGGTCCCATAAAATCAATACCCCACACATCAAATATTTCGACAATTAAGATCGGGCTCATACGCATTTCATCCCTTTTTGCGATGCCGCCTGATTGCTGACATCTTATACATCCTTTAACAAATTTATAAGCATCTTTGAAGATTGTGAGCCAGAAAAACCCACAATGCAATATCCGGTGGCCAGTTTTCTTTGCACTGAAATGGCCACCACATGCATATGCATGGCTGTGTTTAAATATATCTTCATGCTCAGAATCATCGACACGTCGTCTCATGATTTGATCAGCTCCTATTTTAAATAAGTCAGACTCATCCCAAATATATTGCCTTGCTTGATCATAAGAGTATTTTCTTTGTTGTGCGTTCCAATGCTCCGGCAATCTTCCTGATACAAAATAATTGACTAAATTCGCAAAGCAGGGAATCTTGGATATTGATAACAATTGTTCATCAGGGAAGGAGTCCCTGATCTGGTAAGTTGAGTTCGTTTGGATTAATTGGAGCCTTGATAGGTGATCGGCAATAACATTTTCTGAGCCTTTCTTATCCTTACTTTCTAAATTAAACTCTTGCAACCGAAGGATCCACCGAATCAATCGAGGCTTGGCATCCTTCTTCGCTAACAAATGTCTTAAAGCACTATGGTCCAAATACACAATTATCTTTGCCCCCCCAAATATAGGATCTGAATTTATCTAAGGCAAACACTACGGCTAATTCCGTATTTGTGTAATGATTTGTGCTTAGTTAAAAGTTTTACTTACGTAGTAAATAACCACTGGCTTTTTCTCTAACCTTTGGCTTAATACAGCACCCACTGCATAGTCACTCGCATCACACATAATCTCAAAAGGTTGAGACCAATCTAGAGATTGCAGATTTGGCGCTTCAGTTGATTTTGATTTAAGCATCTCAAATGCTTTCATACAAGCTTCATCAAAATTAACTCAACATCTTTTGACAGAAGATTGCACAATGGCTTTGGAATTTCACTGAAATCCTTAATAAAATGCCAATAGAAACCAGCGTATCCTAGAATGATCTTATGCCCTTCACATTAGTGGGGGGTGGAACTGAAGAAATCAAATGAAATTTCGATTTATCTACTTCCATGTCGTTTTCGGACACGATGTGGCCTAAAACTACCCCTTCTTTTACCATGAAGTGGCTTTTCTCCAACTCAATACTAGGTTGGTTTTACTGCATCTCTTAAGGACCTTCTCTAAGTGTCCTAGACAATCTTCGAATGTCTTATCAAATATGGAAAAATCATCCATAAATATCTCAAGAGAACCACCCACCATATCTTAAAACATAGCCATCATACAATGTTGAAATGTTGCAAGCGCATTACATAGAACGAATGGCATCCTTCGGTAGGCAAAGTTGCCATATGCACAAGTAAATGTGGGTTTCTCTTGATCCTCTGGATGGATCGGAATTTGATTTTAACCAAAGTAGCCATCAAGGAAACAGTCTGATCTGCTAACTTTTCCACTATTTGATCGATAAATGGTAGTGGAAAATGATCCTTAGAAGTAGCAGAGTTGAGTCTTCTGTAATCAATGAATACTCTCCATCCAGTTACAGGGCGAGTAGTTATTTTTCCTCCATCTTCAGTGTCAATCACTATGATCCCAGACTTCTTGGGTACAGTTTGGGTTGGACTAACCCATTTACTATCGGATATGGGATATACGATCCCAGCGTCCAACCATTTTAACACTTTTTTTAACTACTTCCCTTAACTTAGGATTCAGTCTTTTTTGAGCGCCTCGTGCTGGTTTAGCTTCTGGATCAGTAATAATTCGGTGCATACACAAAGTGGGACTGATTCCTTTTAAATAATCTATAGTCCATCCTACTGCTTCTTTATATTTGACTAGCACTTACAGTAGAGCTTTCTCTTGTTCTTCGGTCAGATTTGATGAAATTATGACAAGTAAAGTGTCTTTCTAACCTAGAAAAGCATACTTTAAATGAACTGGCAACTCCTTCAATCCCAGAACAAGTGGTTGTTCTATTGAAGGTTATGCTGATTGAGCTAAATTAGTAGATAAATATTCAGTCCTATGGGTCCACGGCGGCTGTTTCGCTTCTAGTGTGCATTCCATGACTACATCTAATTTATTACATTCATGAGAATTCATCTTAGCTATATCATGCTCAGCAAAGAACAACTCAGTGGTATCTTTGGGGTTAATTAACAAACTATGCTGCAGCGCAAGTTCATCCACCATATCTATCAGATAACACTCTGAATCAATAGCGGCGACATTTGAAACATTAAACACATTCAATCTCAGCTTACGATTACCAAATGCAATATCTATGGCTCCCGTCCTACAATTAATTTGAGCATTAATTGTGGCTAAGAAAGGTCTGTCTAAGATAATAGCCGGTTGATTATCTTCTATTGAACTTTCAGTATCAAAGACTAGGAAATCAGATGGATAATAAAAATCTTCAACTTTAACTATGACATCCAATAAAATACCCCTTGGGCATTTGGTTGAACGATCTGCTAACTGTAAAATTATGTCAGTTGTTTGTAACTGACCCAGATCATGTTTGTCAAACAAATTTCTAGGAAATATTAACACTATCTCCAATATCAAGTAGTACCTTTTTTATTTGCACATTACCTATCATCACTGGAATCAAGGGTGATCCAGGATCTTTAAGCTTAGGAGGCAAAGAACTTGAAACCACTACACCTAATTTTTTAGTTAAATTGATCTGCTTAGGGAGCGAGACCTTGAAAATTTTCTTTTGTGTGCAGAGATCTTTTAGAAATTTGGCATAAGAGGGAACTTGCTGAATAGCCTTAATCAAGGGAATATTTATCTTACGTAAGGTCACCTGACTACGGATCCTATCTTGACGCGACACCTGCCAACGAGTGCGGAATTCTCATTAGCGGCTTCACGGATAGACCACGCACACGAAACACGGAGACACACACTGTGATAGACGAAGAACGGAACGTCTCCAAGAACAAAACTCTCTGATGACTTGCAAGTTCGAGATCGCCTTTTGCTAATTGCTCTAATAAACCTCTGCAAAAGTCTCTTAATTAATCGAATTAACTCTTAATTATAACACCCAGTTCGAATTTGCCTAGGACAAGTTCAAACAGGCCCAAGGCCTTCGAACTTGTCTTCTACAAATTCGAAACATAGGCTTCAAACTTATATTTGAACTTATCTTTGAACTTATGTTTGAACTTATCTTTGAACTTATGTTTGAACTTATTGTAATACATTACACCAAGTTCAAACATACATACGATCAATATCAAACACAGATAATCAAACATATGACAAACATATATCAATCACTTGATAATGTGTAATAACAGTCAAATTGACTTTTACAAAATATGTCTATACTTAGACTGCTATCGTCACACAGGGTGCACTAACAGACTCCCCCTTGACGATAGCTTCTAACTATTTATATTTTGTCTAAGTACTAGAACTATATAAGCTACTACCAGCGTACAACCCCAGATCAATACAAACTCTAACTATCTTTTGGAACTGCCTACCTTCAGATTTCCAGCCTTCATGGAAGAAAATTGGCTTATCATGAAGTTTTTGCAGGTCATCCTTGGATAGATTGATCACATGTAACAGATCATATACTCTCAAAATTGTCTTCTCTTCTTGATCCTCCATTACGGCTTCTGCTGTTTTGTTGTCTACATACCACCACTTCATGTTTGCAAGTACATCCTGTGGCATAGTCTTTAACGGAACTTTCTGCAAGCATCGGACTGGCTTGTACACCATCCTAGCCCACGGTTTTCCCGTATGAGGATTTATTCTCGACTCATCCTCGACTCTCTTGCCTGACCTTGGCTTTAGTCTTTCAAACTTTCCAGATCTACCTTCCTTTTTGATAATCTTAGTGATCACTTCAGCATAGGGGTCATCTCCAATGTTTACAAGCTCTTTCCAGGCTAACTCTTTTACTTCAACCTTGGGCAGTGTGTTAAACACTTTCACTGTTCGCCTCAAATATTGAAGTCCATCTCTTCTTTTTAGTACAAATAGTTGCAATTCCATGTCGAAGAACCAGCTAAGTATTCCACCTGAGAGATTTTCAGAGTTTGGCACTCTCATCCTCTTCTTCATCTTCGGCTCTGACTTCTTCTCTTCCTTTCGGAATCAAAGATTCATCAACTCTGCTCTACTTTTCTCTTTGTCAGCTTCTTCAAGTTCTGAATCATCCACAGAGGCCAATTTAATCTCATCTATGTCAATTACATTGTGATCGTTGCACACATATTGTTCTGTGATAGGCTGTGACGGGATGATTACTTCGTCTACATTATCGTCTTTGTCCTCTACAGCCTCTTCATCTGATTTCCACTCTGCCATATCTTCAGGGACAAACTACCCTTCTTCCAGATCTTCCATCTCATCCTCAAAATCGAATATTTCTTCTTCCTCTTCTATATCCATCAGAGCTTCTATCATTTTGCTCTCAACTCTCATAGAAGATTCACCTTCAACTCTTTCTTCTATTCCAGACTGACTGGGCTCCCCCTGAATTGATGCTCGCAGAGCAGTTGAAGGATCTACTAGCTCACCTTCCTGCCAGTCTCGGGATCATTGCCGTCATCATCTCTTCGAAGCACTTCAGCCTCTTTGCAGCTACTCTCCTCCTGAGCTTGAAGATTTTTCATTAAATGCTCTAGGAGGGACTTCATTGTTTTTATTTCAGACGCCTGATTGGCAACTATTGTTTTCAATTCAGCGTTCTCCTGGTCAAGTCTGACATTGTGAGCTTGAAGTTCTTTTACTACTGTAGTTAGCTGGAAGATTTGGACTGATTGGAAATCCACCTTGCCCTTTAGCTCTGTAAAGCGCTGATTGTCGGTGAATGTGGATGACGTTGATGGAATGGATGTAGATGGTGATGGAGTGATGGGTGGTTGAGCAGCTGGAATTACAGGTTCAGGAGCAGAGGTGGATGAAGCTCCTTGCATAAATCGGTGCCTCCTCGCCCTATGTCTAGGAACGAGGGGAGTTGGATCTTCTTCTTCGAAATCAAAGTCATCATCATCTGAATCTCGAGCAGCTCTGCTACCTGTCTCTCTCGTACTAACCACTATTCTTGATCCATATCTGCCAATTCGTACAGACGGATCAACAGGTTCTACTTCTACTTCCTCAGAACTGGATTCAGACTCGGAGGCGGTCATAGCTTGACCCTCTACCTCAGTCTGCATGATCTCTCTTTCTGCAGCGACTTGACCCTGGACCTCAGTGTCCATATCCTCACCCTCTGGTGGCTGATATTCATCAATATCTCTTAGTAGATCTTGGAGATCAGTTGGCGGCTCCAAGGTATCATGAACCAGTTGAGCTGCGATGTCTTGTTGGGCCTGAGTTTTGTGAGCCCATATCTCTTCTAGAGTCTCTGCTCTTGGATCAATTTCTGGGGCCATGGTTAAAGGGCCTACAGTGTCCGAAGATGGACCTGCTGTCGTAGGCTCTGGTAGTCTGCTTGAGGATGACCTCGATGCCTGAATTTGTCTCTCTGGAGCTCTCTGCTCCTTCGTGGTTGCGGTTGTGGTTGTTGTTGTTGTTGTGGCTATTACTGTAGTGGCTGTGGTTGAGGACCTTCACCCGCCCAGTTATCTCCTTACGGAGCCAGAAAATCTGGGTCTATTACTGCTCCAAACAATGGTGTCACTTGAGGCCTGACCTGCTCAGCCGTGCGTGCATTGTGCGACTGGCAGTCAGCAAATATTCTCTTATCTATAATCGCCACACCTTGAAGATCTGGAAGTGAGGCAGATTTGGCAAAAGGTGACGTATAATTATCATAACAAAGCGCGGGTACATCAGGAATCTTTCTCGGACTGGAGCTGTGATTTGATGCACAAACTTCCCAAAGAACATTTCAGAATAACTGAAGCGCTTGTTATATACCAATGCAATCACGGCTGACTGCATCTTCGATACTATGTAATCAAAACCTGCCTTTTTGGGTGCAAAGCAAACCATGAACACATGCACCAACTACCTCCATTGCCCGATCAATCCACTTTTCATATATGCAGCTTTAGTGATATCTAGGGCGTATCCCATACGCAAGAAGGCCGCTTGCCTTATATTCATTGGGAAATCAATAAGCCCTGCCTCCTGATCTTCAGACCCGAGCTGCAGAATCTGACGAAGCATGTCAGCTGAGAAAACAATTGGCTGCCCTCCAACTCTTGTTCATAAAACTGTCGGCGTCACGGAGCAGTCCACTTGAAGGTGTTCCTAGAATTGTCTTACATATGGTAAAATTATTTGCAAGTTATGGGTTAAGGCGTAAGAAACCCTTGAATGCGTCAAATATTCCACCATCTGTCGAAATGGTTGAGCTTCAGGAAATCAACGAACATTACCATATAATGCTTATTAAAGAACGCTCTATCACCCATATCTGCACATAAAAACAAGAACCATATTAGTAAAAAGATAAAAATGAAACTTGTTTAATTTCGAATTTGTTTTATTTTGAACTTACATAAGTCCAAAATCCAACACATTCGAATTTGTATGAGTTTTGAATTCATTTTATAAAAATATTCGAATTTAATAACAAATTCGAAGTATATGTTCGAAGTTGACTGAATTCGAATTTGTTGACAAATTCGAATTTTCTGACAAGTTCGAACATGATGAACATGTTCGAAGTCGGTCACTTTCGAATACAAATCCATGATTTTAACCCCATTTGACTTAGAAAATAGTATCAACTAGTCCTATTGGGTTCTAATCGAAGTTATATGTATTTTATTTGAAGTTTCACCGGTTAAAACTTGTGATTTTGAACCACAAAGTTAAAACCCCAAAAACTTCAAATAAGGTCGATTTTTTTTTTTTTGCTAAAAATGAGTCCTAAACTACCTAAACTTTGTATAATAATTATTATTATACCTAAGAGTGTTGGTAGATTCGAAAACAAACAAGCAAAACTTCGAGAAATAGTAGAAAAATCGACTCGGTAAATTCGAAGATATAAGTTCGAAATCGCCTGGGAGCAAGTTCGAAGCAAGAAAATCGAAGGTAGGTGAGTGAATGAGTCACTGTTGACCTATTTATACCAACCATATTCGAACTTGCATTTAAATTCGAATTTCCTAACATATTCGAATTATAATTCGAATCTGTCTGAAATTCGAATTTAACTGAAAAATTTTAAAAATCCTTGAATAAAATTCAACTTTTTAACAGAACAACCTTGCAAAATTATCACACTAAGCGATAGATTTTCATGCAATGTTTGTTTAATCAACCAAAAATGCATCCTTAGTAACTTTGACCTTTTTCCTACTTAGAATAAAATAAATTAAAATAAAATTTAAACTTAAGCTACTCAAAAATACCTTTTAAAAATTACAACCTAAACTAACAGAATATTTTTGGCGAGAAAGTCAAAGAAGGTTCAATCAGATAGCGGTGTCGATACGCACTTCCAGTGTTACACTATCACACTTAAGAATTTTTTGATTCCTTGATTGTTTGTCGTGATACACATTTCTAGGTGATTGTCGGTATTATTTTCCCATTAAACATGTTACACTTTGGAATATCCCTTGGCCTTTTTATTTATCAAGAAACTACCTTACGTGTCTCATACTTAGACATACTTTTTTTATCAAGGCATACACACAATGATTATAACTTTTTGGTATTGCAAATTTTCTTTAAAAGGCAAAACATCGGACACAGTTCTATATTTACATACAACAGAGTGTCTTAGTTTGTCTTAAAGTTTATATAAAGCTAACAAGACAGCGGTGACAGGTCTGTACTGACGTACAACAAAGCGACTTGTCTTGCTAGCTCGAGTCAAACCAGAGGTAACAGGTCTGTACTTACATACAACAGAGTGATTTGTTTTGACTCTCTCCTTACTATCAAAATTTTTCTTTTCTTTTCTTTTCTTTAAGATGTATCTGATGTGGCTATACATCCCCCAGAAAATTTGCATACCTCATTTAGAATCATTGTCTGTATGTCTCTAACATAAAAATTAAGAACATCTGGTCATACCTCTAAGTTAGTTACACGTATGACTTTTTCTTGAATAATTTTATTAGCTTTTGATATTCCCTTTGTGTATTATGCCTACCAACACATCGAAGTAAAAAATATCACTTAGAGTTTAAGGTGCATTAAGTGTGAAAGTTTAACACTTAGAGATTGTATCGACTGTGTGCTAATTTTTGTCACTTTGAACCTATGTATCTAAGACTTAACTCTATTTTCTAATATTCTCTTTTTTTTAGCTTTTTATGGTTTTCTCTCTTTTTTCTTTTCTTTTTCATAAATAAGAATAAGCTAATATAGTAACCTATGAACTTACTATAAAAGGAAACTACTAACTTACTATAAAAAGAAAGAAATTCTTCTTAACTACTAACGAGAAAGAGATAAATACTACGAAGGTCAAGTTACTCTGGATTACGCATCCCATTCAGTTGAACTAACAACTCAAAACGTGACTTATCAAAAGCTTTAGTGAATAGATCAGCATTGTTATCTTTTGTTGCTACTTTTACCAGCTTTATTAAGTTATTTTCAGCACAATCACGTATAAAATGATGTCTTATGTCTATGTGCTTTGTTTTACTGTGTTTAACTGGATTATTGGTTATAGCAATAATAGATTGGTTATCTATCCTAATAGGAGTATGAGTATAAGTGAAACCGTAATCCCGCAATTGTTGTTGTATCCACAAAACCTATGAACACCAACTACCAGCAGCTACATATTAGGCCTCGCACGTTGACACGGCTACCGAAGTCTGTTTCATGCATTGCCAGGATACGAGCCTCCCTCCAAGGAACTGACAACCTCCAGTTGTTGACTTTCGATTGAAGCTGCAACGTCCATAGTCTGAATCCGTGAATGCTTCCAATTCCAGATCACCATCCGCGTGATACCAAAGTCCCAGCTTCGGTTTCGACTTGAGGTATCTCAGAATCATCTTCACAGCTTTCATATGCATTTCTTTCGGATTGGCTTGAAACCTAGGACAAATACACACAGCAACCATTTTGTCAGGTCTAGAAGGAGTTAAATACATGAGTGACCCGATCATGGCTCGATACATAGTCGGATCCATATCAGTATCACTTTCTGTACCCGGTCCGAGATTGTGATTCACTTGAATCGTGCTAAAGTGAGCAGTTAGCTTTGTCCCCTCCATCCCGAAGCGCTCTAGAATATCGTAGACATACTTCGTCTGATGGATAAACATACCCTCCTTCCTCTATTCAACTTGCATACCCAGATAGAAGTTCAATTCTCCCATAGCACTCATCTCAAACTTAGACTTCATCACCTTCTCGAAATCTTTGCACATCTACTCGTCCGATGACCCGAAAATAATATCATCAACGTACACTTGTACCAAGATAAAATGTTCACCCTTTCTCTTCACAAATAGTGTACTATCAATTCTCCCTCTTTCAAACCCATTGTCCAAAAGATAAGTAGATAGTGTCTCATACCACGCCCTTGGTGCTTGATGTAGTCCATATAGAGCCTTATCAAGACGATACACTCTGTCTGGATACTTTGGATTTGTAAACCCGGGCGGTTGTTCAACGTACACCGGTTCCTTCACTTTGCCATACAGGAATGCACTTTTTACATCCAGCTGATAGACTTTAAATCCTCTGAAGGTTGCAAAGGCTCGAAACAAACGGATTGCCTCAAGCCTTGCCACTGGCGCAAACACCTCATTGTAATCGATTCCTTCCTCTTGGTTGAAACCCTTTACTACAAGTCTTGCCTTGTTGCGAGTAACGATTCCCCGATCATCTCTCTTGCACTTAAAAACCCACTTGGTTCCTATTGCAACTTTGCCTCGAGGTAACGGAACTAACTCCCACACTTCAAGTTTTCTAAATTGTGACAGTTCTTCTTGCATCGCTTCAACCCAAGAATTGTATTTCAGTGCCATTTGCACATTCTTCGACTCTACTTGCGAGATGAAACATGAATACAGGCAAGTGTGAAAAGCCTCGGAGTCATTAATCATCGACAACAGCACTGTGTTGTTATTCAAACTACTCCTAGTCCTCACACCAACATTCGGATTTCCTATGATGCTCTCAACCGGATGATCCTTATTAATCCTCGATGTTTCAATCTCATCAACCCTAAGATTATCTCCTAAGTTTTATCCTATTTCTCCTAACGGGGGAACGACTTCAGATGCTACATTCTCTTCCTCATGATCACTGTCCTAGGAGTTAGAATTTGTAGCCTGATTTTCGTTTGTAGGTAACTCTGAATCATTCTCTGCTGGAGACACATCTTCTGTCGTAGTAGGCTCAGAAGCTGATGGAAAGCTTGTCTGTGGAAAACCTTGACCGTCATCAATGACGATAAGTCATGCTCGATTGTACCTGCATTTGCATCCAAACGAATGTTAAATGATTCAAACAGTTTATCATAATCAAAAATCCATTCCGAACAAGTTTGGGGTTCATGTGTATAACTTGTTACATCAATGTTATACACAATCTCTACCGTACCATTTGATTTATTAAAAACCCTTTTATTTGGTGAATTAGGCACATAACCTAGGAAATAACCTTCGTCAGCCTTTTCACCAAACTTAGGTTGCTGTTTTGTTTTCATTAACGTACACGGTACCCCAAACGGTTCGAAGCCAGTTAAATTTGGTGGTTTTTTATTCAGAACTTCATAACAGGTTTTGTTCAATCATTTGACAGTAAGGACCCGATTTAAAACATGACAAGCGGTATTCACTGCCTCCCCCAAAAACATGGTAGGAAGCTTTGAATCCGAGAGCATCGTCCTTGCTGCCTCAATCAAAGTCTTGTTTTTCCGTTCTGCCACCCCATTTTGTTGTGGCTCATATGGTGCACTAAATTGATACACTATGCCTTTTGATAGGCAATATACACCAATTACTGTGTTTTTGAATTCAGTCCCTTTATCACTCCTAAAACGTTTTACCCTTGTCCCATAGGAGTTTTCGACTTGGTCTAAGAACCCAATCAACTTTGCAGCTGTCTCGTCCTTCGTACCTAAAAAGAAAACCCATGAAAATCGTGAGTAATCATCAGTGATAACTAAACAATACCAACTACCACCTATACTCCTTTTGTTGATAGGTCCGAAGAGGTCCATATGCAACAAATAGAAAGTTGAAGTTATAGAGTTCTGAGTCTTTGACTTGTGTGACTTCTTGTGTTGTTTGCCTTTCTTGCACAGTACACACTTGTCTTCAAACTAAAAAATCTTCATCAGGACACCTTGCACTAGTCCATGTTTAGTGATACAGTTCATTTTTCTCAGGTGGAAGTGTGCCATGTGTCTGTGCCATAAAACTGATTCGGTCTCTGAAGCTTTAGATAGAAGTCATATTGGTCCCATCGAAGAATCATGTTTATTCATGTCTAACATGTACAAATCATTCTTCCTTAGAGTGATGGGAGTACCTCCCTTTCCCAAACTCATCTTTCTGTACACGTCAGCGCCACATCAGCTTTTCTCTCTCCACCTTTCCCCATCTTTCTAACTAGGAAATACCCACCTTTCTTAACATTTCCATCTTTCTTAATTTTTTTAACATTTTAATTAAGAAAAAAATTATTAAATCTAAAATAATTAAAAATTACCGAATTAAAATTAAAAAATACATAACAATAAATAAAAACTAAAATTATGAAAGTAAAATACATAAAAAATACATATGTAGATAGTTATTGTGTGTCTCCCGATTACGAAACTGTACGAACGAAACAACAATTACGAAACTAAAATAAAAAATACAAACATTTACGAAACTATAATAAGAAACAATAATAAAAATAAAAAGATTATAAAACTAAATTATATAAATACATGTGTGTGTGTATATTTAGTGTGTTTGTGTTGAAAAAAAAAAAGAAAAAAGAAAAGTACATATGTAGATACTGTGTGTGTTTGTGTTAGAAGAAAAGAAAAGAAAGAGAGGTGAAGAAGCGGGGTCACGCGGGGAAGGGAGGCCGGGGCGGGACTTCATCTGCGCAGGGCCGGACACCAGGATTGGTGTAGCCGCCGGCTTAGGGTGTTGCGGGGTGACCATACCCATCGCTCTTAGGGCTCTCATTAGTATCCACTCTTCAGGTACTTTAAACCCCGGTTTTAGCACTAACGCCTCAGTATAAGTGAAAATCACTGAGTTCTTCTTATCACAGATTTGAGATACACTAATGAGCTTGTGATCAAGTTTATCAACATGGTAAACTTGATCAAGTTTGATAGTCCCATTAGTGACCACTCCAGTACCTATATTTCCTCCTTTGTTTCCAGCGAATGATACGAATCCCCTGTTCCCTCCCTTGAAGTCTGTGAGTAGACTTCTTTCCCCAGTCATGTGCCTAGAGCAACCACTGTCGACAAACCACTTGTTGTTTAGACCTGTAGTTATCTCCTGCACATGAAAGAAAAGAGATTAGTTATCACGGGGAACCCAAGCCATGACTGACTTGGTAATACCATTCTCATCCACATACGTGAACTCCTTCAAATACCCATCTCTCCTTTCAGGTGACTTGGGTGTTTGATTGTGAGCCTGTTGTGGTGCAGAGTGATTTAAATTCACTCTCGGCCTTTGTGTAGACATTTGCTGTGGAGCCCTCGAATAATTTCTATTAAAGGGCATTTCAGATGGATACCTCTGGGCTCTACCTGGTGTCTGATGTCTTACAGGAGTGTGTGACCTAACCGGAGTGTAAGCTCTTCTAGGTGTAGTACTCCTATTATTTTGTTGAGGTCCTGACCTAGATTGATTATGAACTCTATTCGGTGAATTAGTCCTAACCACTTCATTTGGTCTACCTGACACCAGTGTTTGTTTCACAGCAGTCTTTGGTCTGGCTTACACAATCTTCTCAGGATTTTAAAAACTACTTGTGCTTGCTACACTTTGTAAGGGTTTAGGTTGTTCCGACTTTCCAACATTAGGAGTAGATTCTACCTTCCTATATTGACAACTAGAAGCAGCATGACCCCTTTCATGACATCTAAAACAAGACATTTTATCAATAGACTTGTTATGTGTGCCCTTTGACTTAGGTGTCTCACCAGTGTCATATTCATGCTTCCCAACTACAGTGACTTTTTCTTCTTTCTGATTATTAAAGTCAGGTTTAGCTTCTCCTAGAATGTTATCACTAGAAGATTGCACAAATTTCACTTTCTTAATCTTGGCATTAGTATTAGTCACCTTAGTTTATTTATCCTTAACAGATTTAGACATAGGTTCAGATGCTACCTCTGATTCAACTGGTTTCTCAGTTTTATCATGAGGCTGAGGCACATAGTTATCATTAAAAGGTGGAGGACTCTCATTATACCCTAAACCTACTGGTTTCTTAGACTGACGCTGTGCATCTAAGATCTTCCCTAGGTTCAGTGAAGAGTTCCTAAATTTTCTAGTTTACTATTCACCTCTGCAACCTTAACCTTAGCTTCAGGTAGCTCTACCTCTTTAATCTTAAGCTCTTTGGTTAACGCCTCAACATGCTCATACCTTAGTTCTATCCTAACACGCTGCTCACTTAGTTTGTCTTTTAGAACTATGACGTCTTGAGCATCTGCCTTAAGTTTATCCCTAAGATCTTCTTTTATATCTAAGAGGCTAGCATTGTCCGATTTTAAGGATTCAATTTGAGCAGTTAGATTACTATGTGTTTCTAGCACTAAATTTAATCTATCATTTGAAGTAGCACAGAAAGCACATAAATCGCAGAATGTAGAAAAGTTCAGAATTACCTTTGCGTGATCTGATTCCACGTTTGTCATTTGTGCAGCAAACTCTAGAATAGTCTGATTGTCTGACTTTTCCACTAACACAGGACTTGAATCATTCAGGTGTCTGTCCTTTGCTTCTTCCTCTGTTCTGACACTTCCAGTCTCTGTTACTTTAGCCATGAAGGCTCTAGCGTTAGACTCTGGGTGTGTACTCCAATCGTACGTCCCATCAAGCTGTCTGTCCGATGTTACGTAGGTAAACAGACAAGCAATGCTTGCCTAATTACCCGAACTACCCGGCTAATATCTCCCCTGAGATTGATTCTGGTAGTTCTCAACTTTAGGTCTTTGACACTCTCTCGCAAAATGTCCTAACCCCTGGCAGTTATAACACATAACTTTGGATTTGTCGAACCCAATCTTATTGTTGCTGGCATTTAGATTTCTGCCTGTCCTCTTGATGAATCTCTTGACTCTCTGAGACACCATGGCTAGTTTCCATTGAAAATCCATCTCCTCTAAATCATCAGGATGCACCTGATCATAGTCTTCATCCCGTAGTGCAGGGTCGTTGATTTTCCCTTGAACGCAATTGTCGTACACGGCGACAAATGAAGCCAAAAGATTTAAATGATCTTCAGCTGATTTTGCGCTCATTGGCATCCTTGAGACGTAGATGCAGACTGAGTTGGCTTTTCTTCCGGTTTGTAGTACACTAAGAAAGCCCGGCTACCTGAGTCGTCTACTTCTACTGGATTCGATGTTTCGCCCGTAGAGAAAGCTGTAGCTGTCTTCAGTTCATTTGCGACTGGGGTTTGGATTTTCCAAAATACATGTCCGGATCCTATACTTGGTCATACTCCCATTCCTTCTTCAGCAACTGAAAGTTATAGGCCCTCAGCTTTCCTATGACTCCTTCTAGAGTTAGAGTCTCAGATTTCTCTTCATCAAGCTTTAACAGCGCTACGTATATCTCCCATTTTGCTGGTAAAGCATCTAGAATTTTTCTCAATATTCTCTAGTTCACGATACTCGACATCGTGATTGTCTAACTCTGTCAACAAGTGATAGAACCTGGTAATGGTCTCATCCAACTTTTCGTTTTTCAAAGCCTTGAAAATAGCGAACTGCTGCTTGAGCATCTCCGTTCTACCTTTCCGAACCCTCGGATTTCCTTCACAAATTTTCTCGAGTGCATCCCACAACTCTTTCGCTATTCGTTGATTTCTGAATGTGTGCAAGATCTCTTGAGGTAATGCCATTCGAATAATCAAGAATGCTCGGTTCTCGGCTTCATATAGTTTCTTATCATCCTCCTTCATCATTTGATATGATAAGACTCTTTGACGGCCTTCAACTTCTGATGTAGGTGGGATATATCATTCGTCGATACATATCCACATCCTCATATCGTTGAAACGAGCAAAGTCGGCGAACCTATCCTTCCACCAATAACAGTCTTCCAACTTCATCAGCTTGGGTGGAGAATTTGCCTTTCCGACTTCATGGTCCATTTCAACAAACTTTTGAAAACTTGTCATCATTTTTTTTCTTAATCTTTTTGAATTAAAACTTAGTTAATTTAATTTGAAATTAATTTAAATCAACCCTTTCGAACTTGTATAAATTCGAATTTGATTAATATTAAATTCGTTTAAAATTAAATTCGAAATTAAGTTTATAATCAAACAAATTCGAAAAGATGACAATTTCGAAGATTTGGTTAAGTTCGAATATCAGTAAATTCGAATTTAGATAAATTCGAATGAGACCAAATTCGAATATAACCCTAAAATTAATTCGAAAGGAACATATTTTCGGATAAATTCAAATTTTGAACAAACCTTAAAATATCCCCTTATGTTCGAGCGCCGCAAGTTCGAAAAACGGCCAAAAGTTTGGTTTTTTTTCAACTTTTCAGATTAAACCAAAGTTTTTAGGATTAAAAACTATGATTTCAACCAAAATGATGAACTAATATGAACGTTTCCCGGTAATCTTGCTTGAAAAACTCGAAAACTTATCTAAAAAGTGATTTGTCCGTCCAAAAACGTCAAGAAACCACGGATGTTGCTTGTGAACATGAAGAACACCACGAACACCCTAATGGCTCTGATACCACTTGAAAGGTCGCCTGACTACGGATCCTATCTTGAGGCGACATCTGCCAATGAGTGCGGAATCCTCGTTAGCGGCTTGACGGATATACCACGCACACGAAACACGGAGACACATACTGTGATAGACGAACAACGGAACGTCTCGACACGTGATTCTCTTCAAGAACAAAACTCTCTGATCACTTGCAAGTTCGAGATCGCCTTTTGCTAATCGCTCTGATAAACCTCTGCAAAAGTCTCTTAATTAATCGAATTAACCCTTAATTATAACACCCAGTTTGAATTTGCCTAGGACAAGTTGGAACAGGCCCAAGGCCTTTCGAACTTGTCTTCTACAAATTCGAAACTTAGGCTTCAAACTTATGTTTGAACTTATCTTTGAACTTATGTTTGAACTTATTGTAATACATTACACCAAGTTCAAACATATATACGATCAATATCGAACCCAGATAATCAAACATATGACAAACATATATCAAACACTTGATAATGTGTAATAACAATCAAATTGACTTTTACAAAATGTGTCTATACTTAGACTGCTATAGTCACAAAGGGTGCACTAACATCTTAACCTGATTAAACAAATCCCACAGATCCTCTGGTTGTGGGCCTCTTTTACCGTATGGAGAAGATTTAGGATTGTCTAAAGTAGCTGGAAAGGAGGAGGAACTAAGGTGTCCTAATCCTTAACTGCCTTCCCAACTTTGGAAGTTGGAATATCTGCTTTATTAGTTCCTTTAAGGTGACTTTTTTAGGAACCTCTTTCTTTGGATCCTGTTTTTCTTCATACACAACTTCGGTGTCGGTATCTTCTTTTGCCTCTTGCTCCTTAGGCATCTCAATCTTATTATCTAGCTCTCTACCACTTCTCAAAGAGGTTACCTTCGATACCTCATTTACTTCATTTATTTAATTTTCTTATCTTTACTCTGATGAGAATGTGAAGGATTAGGGGTAGTATTTCTAGAAAGCTTCCCCTAGTAACATCTTGTGAGTGACTCAGCTATCTGACCCATCTGGCGACTCAGCATCCCCATGGTCTTAGTACTAATAGCTGACTGTTGCTTAATAAATCATGCAAATTCCTAGAATTGTGAAGAAGTCATATTTGTTTCCACTTGGAAATGTGGTTGATCACGTTGGTTTGACTTATAATATAGCTAATTTTTAGCTGCAGAAGTAGAACCATATTGATAGTCTCTTTTTGGTGGTTCATATCTAGGTTTAGATTGATGATAGGTAGGCTGATCATTCTTCCATCGGAAGTTAGGATGATTTCTCCATCCCGGATTATAAGTATCTGAAAATGGGTTATCCCTTTCTCTATGCGCTCTAAAACCGTAAACTTCATTAGTGAATTCCTCAGAGGATTGCACTTGAGGACATGCTTCAGAGTGATGAGATGGATCACCACATGTGACACAGTTATCTGATATATTACAGTTTGAACAGAAACCCTTCATCAGTTGATCCATTTTCGTACCTAATTCTGAAATTTCACTCTTAACCTCACGTTTCCCAGCATTATCTATGCCCATAACTTGAACTCCTATGCTGGTTTCAGAACCAGCTTCAACCTTGATACCTTTACTGAGTTGATTTAATAAATCCCAAGCCTCATCATTCTCTTTTGCTAAAAATGTGCCTCCTGTGGCAACAATAATCATATTACGACTCTCTTGACTCACACCATCAAAAATTTTTTTGATAAGCATCTTTGGGTAGTTCATATTGTGGACAAGCTCTTAATAGCTCATTCATACAATCAAAAGCTTCATAGAATTGTTCACCAAGTTTTTGTTTAAATTTGGTAACATCTTTTCTTTTCTCGGTGGTTTTACTAATGGGATAATATTCGTTAAGAAATTCTCACTTAATTTGATCTCATTTCGTAATGCTATTGGTCGGTAATGAAACGAACCAATTTTTCTCTTTCTCTTTCAACGAGAAAGGAAATAATCAAAGTTTTCAACCGTCAGTGGTTATACCTCACACATGGTTTGCTTTACAAATTGCCGTAAACTCAGCTAAATGTTCGTAGGTTTCCTCACTTGGCATCCCTCGGAAGATCGGAAGAATTTGAAATAATGGAGAACGAACTTCGGGTTCGTTCTCGTTTTCAGGATAACGGATCGGACACGGGTTGGCAACATCACTAGGGTGGTAATGTGACTCTACTGTACGTCTCATTTGTTCACCCATCCTAGCGGCTATACTCTCTGGTTCTTCTTGTTCACGATTTCGTGGCGAAATCAGATGACCATCTAAATTAGGAATTTCTAAAGTGGGAATTTCTTCCTCTTGTTCGTTTGAATTCTCTGTGATTAATTGTTGTTGTTTTTGAAACCTGACAGTCTTTCGGTTAGATTTAGCTACTTTTTCGATCTCGGGTTCGAATCGTAGCGGCAATCCTTTGGCCGATCGACGTGTGAGCATAAACTATAAAAACTTTTAAATTAGTTTACCTAATTAAACTAATTATATTTTTTTGGTAAAGTAGAGGACTACAATTACCTTTTTGGAGTTTTCTATTTTTTATGTGATTTTTAATAATAATTATTAAGACTAAAAATCAGATTAAACTAAAGTACTTAAACTTAAAACTTAAAACTAAGGCCAAAACTAACTTCTAGCCCTAACTAACATTACCACTCCCCGACAACGGCGCCAAAATCTAACGAGCTGTCGTTGTGGCCCATAGAAATCATAAATCTAACTATTTAGCTCAGAGAACTAAGGGTCGAATTCGCAGGGAGTGCGTATGTAATTAGGGTTAATTAGCTGGTTCTTTAGTTTGTTAAAAATGATTAAATTGTAAAATGGTTGAATTGTTTGGAATAATGATTACGTCTAATTTATAACTAAATTAATTGGAGAACAACTAATGGATTGATTAACAATGCAAGGAAAGATAACCATTTACGGAATCACTACGACATAATTAATTGCGCGGGTAAATTAGTCATAGTTGTTTTAATCAATAACTCTCGGCATAGCGCATGCAACATTCATTACTTGTCTTAATCCCTAAGCTAATGGACTCGACACAAATAATAACACTACCATGAACTATCTTGCTTTTACCAATTAAAACTACGAATCATTACCATAACCAAATGCTTATCATTTCCATTACACACATAATATTTCAATCAACATCAAATACATCAAAACATAAATTGAAATTTGATAAAGTAAAACTTTGCCGTAGATCCTCCGCAAACGGCTATGTTGTTTGGCCGCTCATCATATGCTCTTCACCGTGAATGATCGGAGACATCGTCATTGGCTTGCAAATACCGTCTTCGTACTTGAGTCGTGAATCCACTCCGGCAGGGCTTCGCCGCTTCTTTCAACAATCTCGGGACTCGCCAGAACGTCCACCCTTGGCCTCTATTTATAAAGGAGGTGAGATTATGGTTTTTAAGGTCAAAAACCCGTGTGGATTCATTTTGCTCCGCACCAGCGTAGGCCTGCGCCCCCTTGCGCCTAGGGAACGGCCTGGGCTGCGCTGGAAGGTGTCTCTAACTCTAAAAAGTTCTGTTTTGTAGCGTAGGGCAGCGCAGGCCTGCGCCCCCTCCAGCTCGGATCCGCTGAATTTTCTCGAGTTGCTTACATTTGACTTCATGACCCTGAAACATAATTTTGGAGTAATAATAGCAAAGTAATGAAGCATCAGTGCTTAAAACGACCCTAAGACGATATAAAAATACATAAAATAATATCCTTATCAGATTTCTCCGTCTATGGAAACTCCGTCAATTCATGTCTTGAAAATTTTGAGAGAATACTCACCCGATGTGAGGAATCCAACTTGATCCTCAATTGGGAAAAATGTCACTTCATGGTGAGAGAGGGAATCGTTTTGGGGCACAAAATCTCAGAAGCCGGAATGAGGTAGATAAAGCAAAGATTTACACTATCTCTAAGCTACCTCCCCCATCCAATGTCAAAGGCATAAGAAGCTTCTTGGCTCACACAGGTTTTTATCGCCGCCTCATTAAGGATTTTTCAAAAATCACGAGACCCATGACCCAACTCTTGGAGAAGGATACCCCTTTTATTTTCTCTGATGAGTGTTTGAATTCTTTCAATATCCTTAAAGAAAAGATCACGAATGGGCCAATAATGATTGCTTAGGATTGGTCGATTTCGTTCGAGCTCATGTGTGATGTGAGTGATTTCGCGGTTGAGGCCGTTTTGGGCCAAAGAATCAATAAACATTTCCAACCAAGTCATAGTGGAAATTTGGTTATAAATGAAAGAAAATCTTTTGTTAAAACTAAACAAGATGACCTTGCTACCACAAGTCTGCAAAAGTCATCAGAACTCAGTAAAGGCAAATGCAAAGTCGTTGCTCAACGTGAGAAAATTGGAAGTAAGTTTTCAAAACCCTTGGAATGACATAAATTAGTAAAATTGCCTATCTTTGATCTTTGTTTTCCTAAAAAGAGAAAAGAATATACTGACTAAGCTGTAATAGTGGAACTTCTTATAAAAACTGTTGGGCTATCTAAAACAAGTCAAAATTTTTGCAAAACCTGTTGATAAGACCAATAGAGAAAAATCAGAATGTGTTTCTGAGAGTTCTTCTTTCAAAAAATCTAAACAGAGAAAATGTTACAGATGTGGAAAGAAAACTCACATGGCCAAAGATTGTCCTGAAATTGAGGACATAAGGCCCATTGACAATGCTATTTCCAATGCTGCAAAATCAAGCAGTGTTGGAAGTAGGGGTGGCAATCTTGACCCAAAGGGCCAAACAGGTCGCAGAGTTAAATGGACCCATTGTAAAAAACTAAGATAGAACAAAACATATTTTAAAAATGAAAATTTATAAAATGGTGCATTAAAAAATTGTTTTTTGAAAAAAATTGCAAAATTATATAAATATATGACTTTTGATTGTCAACCCGTTTGACCCGTTTGCTTGAATGGTCTCAAATTGCCACCCCTAGTTGGAAGTAACAATGTCATTGAGGAAAATATCTCAGTAGAGACAATCCAAATTGGAAATATTAGTGTTGATCTAAGTGGTCCATCAACAAACGTTGATGAGGAAGGATAAATCATTCATGTGATGAGTTCCCCTTAGGACTGATGTTTTCTCTTATTACTCTGCAGGTTAAAAAAACCTAACCAAGTATGGTACTTGGACAGTGGCTGCTCTGTCCAAATGACAGGTTGCAAGGATCTGCTGAGTGACCTCAACCCTGAAGAAGGCACAAAACTCACATTGTGCCAATGGCCATGGATCCATAGAAGGATATATAACCCTTCATGCAGTTGATGCAATCTTCAACAAAGTAGCCTATATGTCTGGGCTTAAACACAACCTTGTAAGGATTAGTACACTATGTGATGTTGGCTACAAGGTAACCTTTGATGAGTACCTAGGGTACAAATTAGTTCCTCAAGGTAAGGTTGTGCTGTATGCACAAAGAAACACAGGGGTATACATTGTACATATGAAATTTGCTGATCAAACAACTGAGACCTGTTTCATCTCAAGAATCAATGCAGACCTCAACTGGCTATGGCACAAAAGCCTCTCACACCTGAACTTCAAGAACATCAACAAACTCTATAAGAAAGAGTTAGTAACAGGTTTGCCTTCTATAACATTTGGTAAGGATAAACTTTGCTCAGCTTGTGAGAAGGGTAAGCAAAGAAAAACATCTTTGAAGTCTAAACATAATATCTCTATTGATTTGCCTCTCTTCTTAATCCATATGGACTTGTTTGGAACTATAAATGTCTCAAGTCAAGGAGATATAAGATACACCTTAGTATTGGTTGATGAGTTCTCCAGGTATACATGGGTGATCTTCCTAAAGACCAAAAGAGAGGGTGCCAGAGAAATTATTGGATTTATAAAAAAGATGGAGGTTCTGAATTTTCCCAAGTCATGCTGCTTAGAATTGATCATGGTACTGAATTCAAAACAGTACTCTTGAGGACTTCTGTGAAGAAAGAGGCATTTCTCAAAACTTATCAGCTCTAAGACCTCCACAACAAAATAGAGTTGCTGAGAGGAGCAACAGGACTCTTATAGAAGCTGCTAGAACCAAGATCTGTGCATCAAGTCTTCCTTCATCATTTTGGGCTGAAGCTGTCAACACTACTTGCTTCACTCAAGACAGATCCTTAGTGGTGAAAAGGTTCAATAAAACTCTCTATTGTAAGGTCGCCTACCTACGGATCCTATCTTGACGCGACGCCGTCCAATGAGTGCGGAATCCTCGTTAGCGGTTTGATGGATAGACCACACACACTATTAACACGGAGACACACACGATGATAGACGCAACCTAGAACGACCCGACACGTGATTCTCTCCAAGAACACACACAAATTCCTCTGCAAGTTCGTAATTGCCCACTGCTATAATTCTCTACAAAAGTTGTTAATTAAAACGAATTAACACTTAATTATAACCCCTGATTCGAATTTGCTAAGGACAAGTTCGACAAAGCCCAAGACCCACGAACTTGTCCTCCATAAGTTCGAACCAGTGACTTTGAACTTGTTCTAGAACTTATATTTGAACTTACCTTTGAACTTATGTTTGAACTTATCTTTGAACATATGTTTGAACTTATGTTTGAACTTATTGTAAGACATCAATTACAACCAAGTTCAAACATGTATACAAACAATATCAAACGTATAACAAACATATATCAAACACGTATTAATATGCAATTACGAACAAATTGACTATTACAAAATATCGTCTACACTTAGACTGCTATCGTCACACAGGATGCAGTAACAGACTCCCCCTTGACGATAGCTTCTAATTAAACATATATATTTTATCTAAGTACTAGAACTATACAAACTACTACCAGCATACAATTCATGCACTATACGAATCTTAACCACTTTCTGGAACTTCCTGCCTTCTGATCTCCAGCCTTCGTGAAAGAAAATCGGCTGATCATGAACCACCACTTCATGACTGCCTCTGCTGTTTCGTTGTCAATGAACCACCACTTCATGTTCGCGAGAACATCCTGTGGCATTTTCTTCAACGGAACCTTCTTTAGGCATCAGACTGGTTTATAGAACATCTTCATCCAAGGTTTGCTAGTAAATGGATCTATTCTTGATTCATCCATTACCCTCTTTCCTTCTCTCGGCTTTATCCTCTCAAACCTTCAAGATCGACCTTCTGTTCTTATAATTCTCGCTATCACTTCAGCGTATTGGTCATCTCCTAGGTTTATCAAGTTCTTCCATGCCAGTTCTTTAACTTCGCATTTGGGCAATGAATTAAAAACTTTTAAAGTTCTCCTTAACTACTGAAGCCCATCTCTTATCTTGAGCACGAATAGTTGCAGTTCTCTATCAAAGAACCAACTTAAAATCCCTCTCGAGAGTTTTCCAGGACTTGGCAGTCTCATCTTTTTCTTTATTGCCAAAGCTGTCTTCTTCTCCTCCTTTCTGAACCATAGCTTCATCATTTCTTCTCTAGTTTGCTCCTTTTCAGTTATGTCAGATTCGGAATCATCCATAGACGCTAGGTTAATCTCATCTAGGTCTATCACATTCTGATCGTTATGCACATATTGTTCTATGATAAGTTGCTTTGGGATGATCACTTCATCAACATCATCGTCTTCATCTGGAACAAACTCATTATCAGACATCCAGTCCACAATCTCTTCCAGAACGAATTCCCTTTCCTCCAAATCTTCTTGATCAAAATCAAACTCATCTTCATCATCAAGATGTATCATGGCTTCAATCATTTCCTATTCAACAATCTTTGAAGCTTCGGCTTCGCTTCCTTCTCCCATACCTGATTGACTAGGCACCCCCTGAATTTGTGCTTGCTGAGCAGTCTTTTGAGAAAGATCTGCTAGCTCACGTTCTCTTTGAGCATCTGGGTCATTGCCGTCGTCCTCTTCTCTCCTCACCTGATCTTCCTTACAACTACTCTCCCCCTGAGCTTGCAGATTTTTCAATAATTGCTCAAGGAGTGTCTTCATCACTTTCATCTCAGACTGTTGATCAGCCACTGTTGTTCGTAACTCAGCATTCTCTTGATCAAGTCTGGCATTATGCGCCTGTAGCTCTTTCACTGCTGTTGAAAGTTGAAAAATTTGGACTGTTTCGAAGTCCACCTTACCTTTCAGCTCAGTGAACCGCTAATTGTCTGTGTAAGAAGTCGAAGTGGATGGAATGGAGGCGTATGAAGTTGGAACGGTGGTTGAGGTTGATGTAGCAGCCGGTAACACTGTCTAAGGAGCTGAGGTGGATGGAGCTCCCTGCATAAATCGAGGCCTCCTCGCCCTATGCCCGGTATGAGTTGAACTTCCTCTTCTTCTTCATACTCAGATTCTTCGGTCTTGTTGATCTCCTTCTGTTTAGAACTAACCTCGATCAATATCTATTAATTGAGAAATCTGGATCCTCGGCATCAGAACTAGATTCTGAGGCGTTCTCAACATGCCCTTCAGCCTCAGTCTGTACTCCTTCTTCTTCTTCTTCACCCTGGACTTCTGTGTCCATATCCTCAGCTTCAGGTGGTTGGTATTCATCAATGTCTCTATAAATATCATTGTTCTCAGTCGGAGGCTCCAAAATTTCTTGAACTAATCCTGCCGCAATATCTTGCTCGGCAGCAGTTCCTTGAGCCCAATTTCTTCAAGTGTTTGCGCCCTTTGATCATATTGAGGGGCCGAACTCGACGGGCCGGCACCTTTCGTGGGTGGACCAGCTGCAGTAGATTCTGATTGTCGGCGAGAGGATGGTCTAGTTACCGGAGGTCTGCTAGCCGGTGCTCTGCGTCTTTGTCTTTGTTGTTGCTGTTGCTGCTGCTGTTGTGGCTGTTGTTGTTGTTGTTGTTGTTGTTGCTGCTGCTGTGGGACTTCACCAGCCCAATTATCTCCCTCTGGGGCTACAAAATCAGGGTCAATTACTACCCCGAACAAAGGTGTCACTTGCGGCCTGACCTGCTTAGCCCTCCTCGCATTATGGGACTGGCAGTCAGCAAAAATCCTTTTATCAATTATGGCCACGCCACTTGTATCTGGAAGTTGTGGCAAATTAGGCAAAAAGTGGCGAATGATCATCATCGCAAAACGTGGGTACATCAAAAATCTCTCTCTGACTGGAGCTGTGATTTGATGCACAAATTCCCCGAAGAACATCTCAGAGAAACTAAATTGCTTATTGTACACTAAGGCAATTAACGCCGATTGCAGCTTGGACACCATAGTATCAAAACCGAACTTCTTCGACGCAAAACAAACCATAATGACGTGCACAAGATAACGCCATTGGCCAACCAAAGGACTCTTCACATATGAGGCCTTCGTAATGTCTTGGGCATATCCCATTCCCAAAAATGCTGCTTGTCGGATATGCACCGGAAAATCTATAGGCCCCGCTTCTTGGTCCTCCGGTCCTAATTGTAGGATTTGCCTTAACATATCAGCCGAAAAGACTATTGGCTGTCCCCCAACTCTTGTTCTTAGCACGGTAGGCGTCACCGAGCAATCAACTTGAAGGTGCTCCAAAATTGACGCACATAAGGCAAAATGGTTTGAAGATTATGAGTGAGAGCGTAAGCGACTCGCGACTGCGTCAAAAACTCGATCATGTGACGGTACGGCCGAGCTTTAGGTAATTCTCGATCCATAGACATAACCATGTTATGTTTATTAAAAAATGCCCGATCACCCATATCTGCACACAGAAACAACAACCAAAATTAGTAATTAAAAATAAAATGAAACTTGTTTATTTCGAATTTGCATAATTTCGAACTTACATAAGTTCGAAATCCAACACATTCGAACTTAAGACAAATTCGAATTTATTTAAAAACATTCGAATTTAAAGAAATTCGAGGATTATGTTCGAACTTGACTGACTTCGAACTTGTTGATATTTCAACAAGTTTGAACTTTCTGACAAGTTCGAAACCGAAGAACATGTTCGAAGTCTGTCATTTTCAAACTAAAATCCAAGATTTTAACCCCATTTGACTTAAAGAACAATATAATCAAGTCCTATTGGGTTCTAATCGAAGTTCTATGAGATTTTTTTGTACTTTTACCGGTCAAAACTTGTGATTTTAAACCACATAGTTTAAACCCAAATTAACATCAAATAAACTTGATTTTTGCCATAATAACGTCCTAAACAACATATACTTTTTATAATAATGATTACTATACCTAAATATACGTGTATGTTTGAGAAATGAAAGCAAAACTTCGAGGAATTGGAAGAAATTCGAAGACGACAAGTTTGAAAAACAAGTTCGAAATTGCCGGAGACAAGTTCGAATGAAGAAATTCGAGGGTAGGTGCCTTAAATGAAGTACTGTTGACCTATTCATACCAACTACCTTCAAACTTGGCATAAGTTCGAATTTCCTGACAAATTCGAAGTGAAGTTCGAATTTGTCTGAATTTCGAACTTAAGTGAAAATTTTGAAAATACTTGAATAAAATTCAATTTTTCTACTTTTTCGTGTAACGGAATTTTACAAACTTTGCAGAATCATTCACACTAAGCAACATATTTTCACGCAATATTTGTTTATTAAACCAAAAATGCATCCTAGTAAGTTTGACCTTTTTCCTACTTGAATAAAATAAAATAAAATAAAATTAAATTAAAATTTGAATAAACAGAACACTTAAGCTACTCAAAAATACTTTTAACAATTTACGACCTAAACTAACAGAATATTTTGTGCGAGATAGTCAAAGAAGGTTCAATCAGATAGCGGTGTCAAACGCACTTTCAGTATTACACTTTCACACTTAGGAATTTTTGATTCCTTTGATTGTTTGTCGTGATATACATTTCAAGTCGATATCATTTTCCCTTTAAACATTTTACACTTTGGAATATCCCTTGGCCTTTTTATTTATCAAGAAACTACCTTACGTGTCCCATACTTAGATATACTTCTATGATCAAGGCAGACACACAATGATTATAACTTTTCGGTATTGCAAATTTTCTTTAAAAGGAAAGTGTCGGACACAGTTCTGTATCTACATACAACAGAGTGTCTTACTTTGTCTTAAAGTTTATTTGAAGTTAGCAAGGCAACGGTGACAGGTCTGTACTTACGTACAACAAAGCGACTTATCTTGTTAACTTGAGTCAAAACAGAGGTGACAGGTCTGTACTTACGTACAACAAAGCGACTTATTTTGACTCCCTTTTCTTTATCAAAATTTTGCTTTTCTTTGCTTTTCTTTGATGTTGCTATACATCCCCCAGAAAGTTTGCATACCTCTAGAATCATTGTTTTTATGTCTCTAACATAGAAATTAAGACCATTTGGTCATACATCTAAGCTAGTTACACATAAGACTTTTTCTTGAATATTTTATTAGCATCTGAGATTTCCTTTATGTATTATGCCTACCAACACATCAAACAGGAAAATGTATGTCACTTAGAATTTAAGGTGCATTATGTGTGAAAGCTTAACACTTAGAGATTGTTTCGACTGTGCTAATTTTCGTCACGTTGAACCTATGTATCTAAGACTTAACTCATTTTTTCTAATATTCTCTTTTTTTTTTTTTTAACTTTTTATGGTTTTCTCTCTTTTTTCTTTTGTTTTTCATTTTTAAGATAAGCTAATAAACTAACCTACTAACTTACTATAAAAGGAAATAAATTATACTTAAACACTAACTTACTATAAAATGAAAGAAAAATATACTAAGGTCAAGTTACTATGGATTAAGCATACCATTCACTTGAACTAACAACTCAAAGCATGACTTATCAAAACCTTTATTGAATAAATCAGCATTATTATCTTCCGTTGCCACATTTACCAGTTTTATTAAATTCTTTTCAGCACAATCACGTATAAAATGATGTCTTATATCTATGTGATTTGTTTTACTGTGTTTAACTGGATCATTAGTTATAGCAATTGTATATTGATTATCTATCCTAATGGGAGTATGAGTGTAAGTCAAACCGTAATCCCGCAATTGTTGTATCCACAAAACCTGTGAACAGCAACTAGCAGCAGCTACATATTCGGCCTCGCACGTTGACACGGCTACCGAAGTCTGTTTCTTGCATTGCCAGGATACGAGCCTCACTCCAAGGAACTGACAACCTCCTGTTGACTTCCGGTTCAAGCTGCAACCTCCATAATCTGAATCCGTATATGCTTCCAATTCCAGATCACCATCAGCGTGGTACCAAAGTCCCAGCTTCGGTTTCGATTTGAGGTATCTCAGAATCCGCTTCATAGCTTTCATATGCATTTCTTTTGGATTGGCTTGAAACCTAGCACAAATACACACAGTAAACATTATGCCAGGTCAAGAAGCAGTTAAATACATGAGTGATCCGATCATGGCTCGATATAAAGTCGGATCCACATAAGTATCACTTTCTGTACCCGATCCGAGATTGTGATTCACTTGAATCGGAGTACTGAAGTGAGCAGTTGGCCTTGTTCCTTCCATCCCGAAGCGCTCCAGAATATCGTAGACATACTTCGTCTGATGGATTTACATGCCCTCCTTTCTGTTCAACTTGCAAACCCAGAAAGAAGTTTAACTCTCCTATAGCACTCATCTCAAACTTTGACTTCATCACCTTCACGAAATCTTTGCACATCTGGTCGTCTGATGAACCGAAAATGATGCCATCCACGTACACTTGTACCAAGATAAAATCGTCTCCCTTTCTCTTCACGAACAATGTACTATCAATTCTCCCTCTTTAAAACCCGTTGTCCAAAAGATGTGTTGATAGCGTCTCATACCATGCCCTTGGTGCCTGATGCAATCCATACAGAGCCTTATCAAGTCGATAAACTCTGTCGGGAAACTTCGGATCAGTGATATACTTCAAATTATTTGAAGGACGAAAAGGCCAGAAACAAATGGATTGCCTCAAGCCTTGCCACTGGTGTAAACACCTCGTTGTAATCTATTCCCTCTTCTTGGTTGAATCCCTTTACTACAAGTCTTGCCTTGTTGCGAGTAACAATACCTCGATCATCTCTCTTGCATTTAAAAACCCACCTGGTTCATATTGCAACTTCTCCTCGAGGTAGCGGCACTAACTCCCACATTTCAAGCTTTCTGAATTGTGACACTTCTTCTTGCATTGCTTCAACCCAAGAATTGTCATTCAGCGCCATTTGCACATTCTTCGGCTCTACTTGTGAGATAAAACACGAATAAAGCCTCGGAGTCATTAATCATCGACAACAGCACTGTGTTGTTATTCAAACTACTCCTAGTTCTCACACCTGTATTTGGATTTCCTATGATGCTCTCAATTGGATGATCCTTGTTTATCCTTGATGTCTCAATCTCATCGACTCTAAGATTGTCTCCTAAGTTTGATCCTATTTCACCTAACAGGGGAACGACTTCAGACGTTACATTCTCTTCCTCATGCTTACTGTCCTCAGAGTTAGAAGTAGTAGTCTGATTCTCATTTGTAGGCAACTCAGAATCATTCTCTGTTGGAGACCCATCTTCTGTCGTTGTAAGCTCAGAAGTTGATGGAATGCTCGTCTTTGGAAAACCTTGACCGTCGTCATTCGGATTTAATGACGATAAGTCATTTTCAATTGTACCTGCATTTCCATCCAAAGGAATGTTAAATGATTCAAACAAACAATCATAATCAAATGTCCATTCCGGACCAGCTTGGGGTTCATGTGTATAACTTGTTACATCAATGTTATACACAATTTCTACTGTACCGTTTGTTTTGTTAAAACCCTTTTGTTTGGTGACTTAGGCACATAACCTAGGAAATAACCTTTGTCAGCCTTTTCATCAAACTTAGGTTGATGTGTCGTTTTCATTAACGTATACGGTACCCCAAACGGTTTGAAGCCAGTTAAATTTGGTAGTCTTTTATTCAGAACTTCATAACAGGTTTTGTTCTGTGATTTGACAGTAAGGACCCGATTTAAAACATGACAAGCGGTATTCACTGCCTCCCCCCAAAACATGGTAGGAAGCTTTGAATCCGAGAGCATGGTCCTTGTTGCCTCAATCAAAGTCCTGTTCTTCCGTTCTGCCACCCCATTTTGTTGTGGCTCATAAGGTGCACTAAATTGATGCACTATGCCTTTGGATAGGCAATATACACCAATTACTATGTTTTTAAACTCTATTCCATTATCACTCCTGATACGTTTTACCCTCGTCCCATAGGAGTTCTCGACTTGGTCTAAGAACCTAATCAACTTTGTAGCTGTTTCGTCCTTCGTACCTAGAAAGAAAACCCATGAAAAACGTGAGTTATCATCAGTGATAACTAAACAATACCAACTACCATCTATACTCCTTTTGTTTATAGGTCCAAATAGGTCCATATGCAACAAATCGAAAGTTGAAGCTATTGAGTTCTGTGTCTTAGACTTGTGTGACTTCTTGTGTAGTTTGCCTTTCTTGCACAGTACACACTTGTCTTCAAACTGAAAACTCTTCATCGGGACATCTTGCACCAGTCCATGTTTAGTGATGTAGTTCATTTTCCTCAAGTGCAATTGTGCCATGCGTCTTTGCCATAGAATGGATTCCGTCTCTGAAGCTTTGGATAGAAAATAACTAATGAGATTGTGATAAAGTTTATTAACATGGTAAACTTGATCAAGTTTGATAGTCCCATTAGCGACCACTCCAGTACCAGTGATATATCCTCCTTTGTTTCCAGTGAATGATACGAATCCCCTGTTCCCTCCCTTGAAGTCTGTGACCAGACTCCTTTCCCCAGTCATGTGCCTAGAGCAACCACTGTCGACGAACCACTTGTTGTTTAGACCTGTAGTATCTCCAGCACATGAAAGAAAAGATATTAGCTATCACGGGGAACCCAAGACATGACTGACTTGGTAATACCATTGTCATCCACATACGTGAACTACTTAAAATACCCATCTCACTTTTCAGGTGACCTGGTTGTTTGATTGGGAACATGTTGTGGAGCAGAGTGATTTAAATTCACTCTTGGCCTTTGTGTCGGCATTTGCTGTTGAGCCCTTGAATAGTTTCTATTTTATGGCATTTCAGATTGATATCCTTGGGCTATTCCTGGTGTCTGATGTCTTTGAGGAGTGTGAGACCTAACCGGAGTGTAAGCTCTTCTAGGTGTTTTACTCATATAAACTTGTTGAGGTCCTGACCAAGATTGATTAGGGACCCTATTCGGTGAATTAGTCCTAACCACTTCATTTGGTCTAACCGACACATGTATTTGTCTAACAGAAGTCTTTGGTGTGGCATTCACAACTTTTCAGTGTTTTGAGAACCACTTGTGCTAGCTACACTTGGTGAGGGTTTATGTTGTTCAGGCTTTCCAACAATAGGTGTAGATTCTACCTTCTTATATGGATAGCTAGACGCAACCTGTCCCCTTTCATGACATCTAAAACAAGACATCTTATCAATTGACTTCTTTTGTGTGTCCTTTGACTTTGGTGTCTCACTAGTGTCAGTTTCTTTCTTCTCAACTACCGTGACTATTTATTCATTCTGATTATTAACACCAGGTCTAGCTTCTCCTAGAATTCTATCACTAGAAGACTGCACAAACTTGACTTTCTTAATTGTAGCATTATTATTAGTCACCTTAGTTGATTTATCCTTATCAGATTTGGATACAGTATCAGCTGCTACCTCTGACACAACTAGTTTATACGTTTTATCCTTAGCCTGAGGCACATAATTATCGTTAAAAGGTGGAGAACTCTCTTTATAACCTAAACCTACTGGTTTCTTAGACTGAAGCTGAGCATCTAAGATTTTCCCTAGATACAGTGAAGAGTTCCTAAACTTTTCTATCTTACTATTCACCTCTGCAACTTTAACTTTTGATTCAGCTACCTCGACCTCTTTAATCGCAAGTTCTTTGGTTAAAGCCTCAACATGCTCATACATCAGTTCTATCCTGACACATTGCTCACTTAATTTGTCTTTTAGAACTACAACATCTTGAGCATTTGTTTTCAGCTTATTCCTAAGATCTTCTTTAATATCTAGGAGACTAGCATTATATGATTTTAAGGATTCTATTTGAGCAGTTAAATTGTTATGTGTTTCTAGAACTAAATTCAATCTATCATTGGAAGTAGCACATAAAACACATAAATCACGGAATGTAGAAAAGTTCAGAATTACCTTTTGTGATTTGTTTCCATGTTTGGCATTTGTGCGGCAAACTCCAAAATAGTCTGATTGTCTGACGTTTCCCCCAACACAGGACTTGTATCACTCTGTTCATCGTCCTCTGTGACTTCCTCTACTCTGACATCCCATGTCTCTGTCAATTCAGCCATGAAGGCTCTAGCATTCGACTCAGGATGTGAACTCCAATCATACGTCCCATCAAGCTGTCTGTCTGATGATACGTTTGTTAACAGACCAGCGATGTTCGCTTGATTACCCGAACTAGCAGATTGATATCTTTCCTGAGATTGATTATGATACTTTTCAACCTTGGGTCGTTGACATTCTCGAGCAAAGTGTCCTAATCCCTGGCAGTTGTAGCACTTAACCTTTGAATTGTCGAACCCAGTTTATTGTTGCTAACGTTTAGATTTCTTCTTGTTTGTTTTATGAACCTTTTGACCCTCTGAGTCACCATTGCCAGTTGCCATTGAAGATCCATTTCTTCCAAATCATCAGGATCCACCTGAGCATAGTCCTCTTCCCATAACGCAGGATCGTTGATTTTTCCTTGTACACAATTTCCATATGCTGCAACAAACGAACCCAAAAGATTCAGATGAGTTTCGGCTGATTGTGCACTCATAGGCATCTTTGTGTACTGTTGTGAAGTAGATACTGAGTGAGTCGGTTTCTCTTCCAATTTAGAATACCCTAAGAAAGCCCGACTGCTTGTGTCTTCTACTTCTGCTGGAACAGACGCTTCACCCGTGAAGAAAGCTGTAGCTGTTTTCAGTTCACTTGCGATAAAAGGTTTTGATTTTCCAAAATACATCTCTTGATCTTGGACTTGGTCATATTCCCTCTATTTCTTAAGTAATTGAAAGTTGTAAGCCCTCAGCGTACCAATAACTCCCTCGAGTGTAAGAGTTTTGAATTTTTCTTCGTCATGTTTTATAAGCGTTGTGTACATCTCCCACTTTGCCGGTAAAGCATCAAGAAGCTTCTCTATCTTCTCAATTTCACGATACTCAACATCGTGATTATCCAGTTCTTTTAATAGATGGTAGAACCTTGTGATTGTCTCATCCAGCTTTTCATTTTTCAATGCTTTGAAAATAGCGAACTGCTGTTTCAGCATCTCGGTCCTTCCTTTTCTAAGCCTCGGATTTCCCTCACATCGTTTCTCGAGTGCATCCCATAGCTCTTTAGCTGTACGATGATTCCTGAATGTGTGTAGAATCTCCTGAGGCAGTGCCATGCAAATGATAGAAAAAGCTCTGTTTTCGGCCCCATACAGTTTCTTGTCATCATCTTTCATCTTTTGATATGTCAAGACTCTCTGACGGCCCTCAAACTCCTAAGTAGGTGGAATGTATCCCTCATCGATACAGATCCACATTGGCATATCGTTGAAACGCGCAAAGTCAGCAAACCTATCCTTTCAGCAGTAGTAGTCTTCCAACCTCATCAGTTTTGGTGGAGAATTTGTCTTGCCAACCTCGTGGTCCATTTCGATAAACTTTTGCAAACTAGTCATTCGTTCTAAACTTTTTGAATTTGAACTTATTTGATTTAATTTGAAATTAACTTAAAATCAACTCCTTCGAAATTAGGTATGTTCGAACTAGTTTAGGATTAAATTCGCTTGAAATTAAATTCGAAATTGATTAAGTTCGAAATCAACAAATTCAATAGTCTGAACAGTTCGAGGTTTCTGACAAGTTCGAAGTCTGACAAATTCGAATGCTAGCAAGTTCGAATCTCAGCCAAATTCGAAAGAAACCCTAAAATAAATTCGTGAGGAGCGTATTTTCTGACAAGTTCGAAATTTCAGTCAAATTCGAACGAACCCTAATACTCCCTATGTTCGTGCGTCGCATGTTCGAAAAACGGCTAAAAGATTGATTTTTTTCAAGTTTTCAGTTTAAACCAATATTTTTAAGACTAAAAATACTGATTTTTTCAAGTTTTCAGTTTAAACCAATATTTTTAAGACTAAAAATACAGATTTTTTCAAGTTTTCAGTTTAAACTTTTCTCCGTTATCTTGCTTGTATAACTCGAAAAACTAACAAAAGTTGTGATTTTCCCATCCAAAACGCCAAGCGGTTTTAGCACTAACGCCTCAGTGTCAGTGAAAATCACTAAGTTTTTCTTATCACAGATTTGAGATACACGAGATTGTGATCAAGTTTATCAACATGGTAAACTTGATCAAGTTTGATAGTCCCATTAGTGACCACTCCAGTACCAGTGATATTTCCTCCTTTGTTTTCAGCGAATGATACGAATCCCCTGTTTCCTCCCTTGAAGTCTGTGAGCAGACTCCTCTCCCCAGTCATGTGCCTAGAGCAACCACTGTCGATGAACCACTTGTTGTTTAGATCTGTAGTTATCTCCAGCACATAATAGAAAAGAGGTTAGTTATCACGGGGAACCCAAGCCATGACTGACTTGGTAATACCATTCTCATCCACATACGTGAACTCCTTCAAATACCTATCTCTCTTTTCAGGTGACTTGGGTGTTTGATTGAGAACCTATTGTGGAGCAGAGTGATTTAAATTCACTCTTGGCCTTTGGGTGGGCATTTGCTGTTGAGCCCTTGAATAGTTTCTATTATATGGCATTTCAGATTGATATCCCTAGCCTCTTCCTGGTGTCTGATGTCTTTGAGGAGTGTGAGACCTAACCGGAGTGTAAGCTCTTCTAGGTGTTGTACTCATATAAACTTGTTGAGGTCCTGACCAAGATTGATTAGGGACCCTATTCGGTGAATTAATCCTAACCACTTCATTTGGTCTAACCGACACAAGTATTTGTCTAACAGCAGTCTTTGGTGTGGCATTCACAACTTTCTCAGTGTTTTGAGAACCACTTGTGCTAGCTACACTTGGTGAGGGTTTATGTTGTTAAGGCTTTCCAACAATAGGTGAGGATTCTACCTTCTTATATGGACAGCTAGATGCAACATGTCCCCTTTCATGACATCTAAAACAAGACAACTTATCAATTGACTTCTTATGTGTGCCCTTTGACTTTGGTGTCTCACTAGTGTCAGTTTCTTTCTTCTCAACTACCGTGACTATTTATTCTTTCTGATCATTAACGCCAGGTCTAGCTTCTCCTAGAATTCTATCACTAGAAGACTACACAAACTTGACTTTCTTAATCGTAGCATTATTGTTAGTCACCTTAGTTGATTTATCCTTATCAGATTTGGATACAGTTTCAGCTGCTACCTCTGACTCAACTGGTTTATCAGTTTTATCCTGAGGCTGAGGCACATAGTTATTGTTAAAAGGTGGAGAACTCTCTTTATAACCTAAACCTACTGGTTTCTTAGACTGAAGCTGAGCATCTAAGATTTTCCCTAGATACAGTGAAGAGTTCCTAAACCTTTCTAACTTACTATTCACCTCTGCAACTTTAACTTTTGATTCAGCTACCTCGACCTCTTTAATCGCAAGTTCTTTGGTTAAAGCCTCAACATGCTCATACATCATACATCAGTTCTATCCTGACACATTGCTCACTTAATTTGTCATTTAGAACTACAACATCTTGAGCATATGCTTTTAGCTTATTCCTAAGGTCTTCTTTAATATCTAGGAGACTAGCATTATCTGATTTTAAGGATTCAATTTGAGCAGTTAAATTGTTATGTCTTTCTAGAACTAAATTCAATCTATCATTGGAAGTAGCACATAAAACACATAAATCACGGAATGTAGAAAAGTTCAAAATTACCTTCTTGTGATCTGTTTCCACGTTTGCCATTTGTGCGGCAAACTCCAGAATAGTCTGATTGTCTGACTTTTCCACCAACACAGGACTTGTATCACTCTGTTCATTGTCCTCTGCGACTTCCTCTGCTCTGACATTCCCTGTCTCTCTCACTTCAGCCATGAAGGCTCTAGCATTCGACTCAGAATGTGAACTCCAATCGTACGTCCCAACAAGCTGTCTGTCCGATGATACGTTTGTTAACAGACCAGCGATGTTCGCTTGATTACCCGAACTAGCAGATTGATATCTTCCCTAAGATTGATTCTGATAGTTTTCAACCATGGGTCGTTGACACTCTCAAGCAAAGTGTCCTAATCCCTGGCAGTTATAGCACTTAACCTTGGACTTGGACTTGGTCATATTCCCTCTCTTTCTTAAGTAACTGAAAGTTGTAAGCCCTCAGCGTACCAATAACTCCCTCGATTGTAAGAGTTTTGAATTTCTCTTCGTCATGCTTTATAAGCGCTGTGTACATCTCCCACTTCGCAGGTAAAGCATCAAGAACCTTTTCTATCTTCTCAATTTCACGATTCTCGACACCGTGATTATCCAGTTCTGTCATCCGGCTTTTCGTTTTTCAATGCTTTGAAAATAGCGAACTGCTGTTTCAGCATCTCGGTCCTTCCTTTTCTAACCCTCGGATTTCCCTCACATCGTTTCTCGAGTGCATCTCATAGCTCTTTAGCTGTACGATGATTCCTGAATGTGTGTAGAATCTCCTGAGGTAGTGCCATGCGAATGATAGAAAAAGCTCTGTTTTCGGCCTCATACAGTTTCTTGTCATCATTCTTCATCATTTGATATGTCAAGACTCTCTGACGGCCCTCAAACTCCTGAGTAGGTGGAATGTATCCCTCATCGATACAGATCCACATTCGCATGTCGTTGAAACGCGCAAAGTCAGAAAACCTATCCTTCCACCAGTAGTAGTCTTCCAACCTCATCAGTTTTGGTGGAGAATTTTGCCTTGCCAACCTCGTGGTCCATTTCGATAAACTTTTGCAAACTAGTCATTCTTTCTAAACTTTTTGAATTTGAACATAATTAATTTAATTTAAAATTATATTAAAATCAACTCTTTTGAACTTAGGTAAGTTCGAACTAGTTTAGGATTAAATTCGTATGAAATTAAATTTGAAATTGATTAAGTTCAAAAATCAACAAATTCGAAAGTCTGAACAGTTCGAGGTTTCTAACAAGTTCGAAGTCTGACAAATTCGAATGCTAGCAAGTTCGAATCTCAGCCAAATTCAAATGAAACCCTAAAATAAATTCGTGGGGAGCGTATTTTCTGACAAGTTCGAAATTTCAGTCAAATTCTAAGAAACCCTAATATTCCCTATGTTCGAGCGCTGCAAGTTCGAAAAACGGCTAAAAGTTCGATTTTTTCAAGTTTTTAGTTTAAACCAATATTTTTAAGACTACAAATACTGATTTCGACCAAAAAAGGTGAACCAATGTAAACGTTTCTCCGTTATCTTGCTTGTATAACTCGAAAAACTAACCAAAGATGTGATTTTTCCGTCCAAAACGCCAAGAAACCACAGATGTTGATTATGAACGCGAAGAACACTAAGAACACCCTTATGGCTCTGATACCACTTGTAAGGTCGCCTGCCAACGGATCTGATCTTGACGCGACGCCGTCCAATGAGTGCGGAATCCTCGTTAGGGGTTTAACGGATCGACCACACACACGGAACACGGAGACACACACGATGATAGACACAACCTAGAACGTTCCGACATGTGATTCTCTCCAAGAACACACACAAATACCTCTGCAAGTTTGTAATCGCCCACTGCTATAATTCTCTGCAAAAGTTGTTAATTAAAACGATTTAACACTTAATTATAACCCCTGATTCGAACTTGCTCAGGACAAGTTCGACAAAGTGTAAGGTCACCTGCCTACGGATCCAATCTTGACGTGACACCGTCCAACGAGTGCGGAATCCTCGTTAGCGGTTTGACAGATAGACCACACACACGGAACACGGAGACACACACGATGATAGACACAAACTAGAACGCCCCGACACGAGATTCTCTCCGAGAACAAACACCAAAATCGCCTTGCAAGTTCGAGATCGCCTCTGCCTTAATCTCTGATCGAGTTTTGCAAAAGTTGATAATTAAAACGAATTAACCCTTAATTATAACCTCAGATTCGAACTTGATCTGGACAAGTTCGACCAAGCCCAAGGCCATTCGAAGTTGTCCTCCATAAGTTCGAACCATGACCTTTGAACTTATATTTGAACTTATCTTTGAACTTGTGTTTGAAACTTATCTTTGTACTTCTGTTTGAACTTATCTTTGAAATTCTGTTTGAACTTATCTTTGAACTTATAAGTTCAAACATACATACAATCATATCAAACATATATATCAAACATACATATCAAACATATAACAAACATGTATCAATATGTAATTACGAACAAATTGACTATTACAAAATATCGTCTATACTTAGATTGCTATCGTCGCACAGGATGCACTAATAGACTCCCCGTTGACGATAGCTTCTAAATATATATATTTTGTCTAAGTGCTAGAACTATATAAACTACTACCAGCATACAATCCCTGATCTACACAAACTCTAACTACCTTCTGGAATTTTCTGCCTTCTGACCTCCAGCCCTCATGGAAGAAAATCGGCTGATCATGAAGTTTTCTAAGGTCGTCCTTAGATAAGTTGATGAAATGCAGTGGATCGTATACTTTCAAAATCACTTTGTCCTCGTAGTCCTCCATCACTGCTTCTGTCGTCTCATTGTCGACGTACCACCACTTCATGTTGCTCAGTACATCCTGTGGGATTGACTTCATCGGCACTTTCTTGAGGCATCGGACTGGCTTGTAAACCATCCTAGCCCAAAGCTTTCCAGTGTGGGGATCTATTCTCAATGGATCTTCAATTCTTTTTCCAGATCTAGGCTTAAGCCTTTCGAACCTTCCAGATCGACCCTCCCTTCGTATAATCTTGGCAACAACTTTAGCATATGGGTCGTTTCCTAGATTGATCAGTTCTTTCCAACCTAATTCTTTCACTTCACACTTGGGCAATGTGTTGAAAACCTTCAACGTTCTCCTCAAGTATTGTAGCCCATCTCTTCTCTTCAGTACAAGTAGCTGCAGTTCTCTATCAAAGAACCAGCTCAGTATTCTTCCTGAGAGATTTCCAGGACCTGGCACTCTTATTCTTTTCTTCATCTTCAGATCTGACTTGTTTTTTCTTTCCTGAACCATAGCTTTGTCAGATCTTATCTAGTTTGCTCCTTTTCAGCTACATAAGGTTCTGATTCATCTGTATACGCTAGGTTAAGCTCATCCATATCGATCACATTCTGCTCATTGTGAATATATTGTTCAGTGATAGGTTGTTTTGGGATGACTACTTCATCAACATTGTCATCCTCGTCTTCTACAACCTCGTCATCCGACTTCCAATCCACAATCTCTGAAGGAAAAAACACTCCTTTCCTCCAAGTATTCTTGATCAAACTCAAAGTCATCTTGATCATCAAGATACATTAAAGCTTCAATCATATCATGTTCAGCAATCTTTGTGGCTTCTCCTTTGCTTCCTTCTCTCACACCCGACTGACTTGGCTCCCCCTGAATTTGAGCTTGCTGAGCAGTCTTCTAAGAAAGATCTGCTAGCTCACTCTCTCTTTCAGCATCTGGATCATTGCCGTCATCTTCTCTCCTCATCTCCTCAGTATCCTTGCAACTACTCTCCCCCTGAGCTTGCAGATTTTTCAATAACTGCTCTAGGAGAGTTTTCATTGTCTTCATCTCAGACACTTGATCAGCTACTGTTGTTCAAAACTCAGCATTTTCCTGATCAAGTCTGGCATTATGTGCTTGAAGCTCTTTCACTGCCGTTGAAAGTTGAAAAATTTGGACTGTTTGGAAGTCAACCTTTCCTTTCAGCTCTGTGAACCGCTGATTGTCGGTGAATGTAGATGATGTTGATGGAGTGGATGAAGATGTTGATGGAACGGTGGTTGATTGAGCAGCCGGTAACACAGGCTCAGGAGCAGAAGTGGACGGAGCTCCCTGCATGAATCTATGGTGCCTCGCCCTATGCCTAGGCACGAGTGGAACTTCTTCTTCCTCTTCAAAATCTGAATCTTCTTACTCTGTATCTCTACTTGCTCGTCTCGTCATTTTTCTCCTACTGACCACTAGTCTCGATCCATATCTGCCAATTCTGACAGCTGGATCAACAGCTTCAACAGCGTCTGCTTCCTCAGAACTAGAATCAGAGTCAGACTCGGAGGCAGTCTCTGCTTGACCCTCAGCCTCAGTCTGCATTCTTTCTCCTTCTTCAACCTGGACTTCAGTGTCCATATACTCAGCTTTAAATGGCTGGTATTCGTCAATCTCTTTAAATATATCATTGTACTAAGTTGGAGGCTCCAAAATCTCATGAACTAATTCTGCTGAAATATCTTGCTCAGCAGCCGTTCCTTGAGCCCAAATTTCTTCTAGGGTCTGTGCCCTCTAATCAAACTGTGGAGCCGAACTCGATGGGCCTGCAGCGTCCGTGGATGGACCAGCTGTATTTGATTCTGATTGTCGGCTGGAGGTTGGCCTAGCTGCCGGAGCTCGTCTAGCCTCTAACGCTGTTGCTGTTGTTGAGGTTGTTGTTGTTGTTGTGGTTTTTGTTGTGGAGCTTCACCTGCCCAGTTATCACCCTCTGGGGCTACAAAATCAGGGTCAATAACTGCTCCTAACAGAGGTGCCACTTGCGGCCTGATCTGCTCAGCCTTTCTCGCATTATGCGACTGGCAATCAGCCAAAATCCTCTAGTCAATTATGGCCACGCCATGTGTATCTGGAAGTTGAGGCAAATTAGGCAAAAACTGACGCATGATCATCATTGCGAATCGAGGATACATCAAAAAGAGTTCCCTCACCGGAGCTGTGATTTGGTGCACAAACTCCCCAAAGAACGTTTCAGAAAAACTGAATCGGTTGTTGTATACTAAGGCAATCAACGCCGATTGCAGCTTGGACACCATAGTATCAAAACCGGCCTTCTTCGGCGGAAAACAAACCATTATGACGTGCACCAGATAACGCCATTGGCCAATCACGCCACTCTTCACATATGAGGCCTTAGTAATGTCTTGGGCGTATCCCATTCGCAAAAAGGCCGCTTGCCTGATATGTAGCAGGAAATCTATAGGCCCCGCTTCTTGGTCCTCTGTGCCTAGCTGTAGGATTTGACGCAACATCTCAGTCGAAAATACGATTGGCTGTCCCCCAATCCTTGTTCTTAGAACTGTTGGCGTCACTGAGCAATCCACTTGGAGATGCTCCCAAAATTGACGTACATACGGCAGAACGATTTGCAGATTATGAGTCAAAGCATACGAGACTCGCGACTGAGTCAGAAAGTCGACCATATGCCTGTACGGCTGAGCTTCTGGTAATTCTCTATCCACATACATAACCTTGTTATGTTTATTATAGAAAGTCCGATCACCCATAGTTGTACACAGAAACAACAACCAATATTAGTAATGAAGAATAAAATGAAACTTGTTTATTTCGAATTTGCATAATTTCGAACCTACATAAGTTCGAAATCCAACACATTCGAATTTAGAAAAGTTCGAATTTATTTTAAGACATTCGAATTTAAAGAAATTCGAGGATTATGTTCGAACTTGACTGACTTCGAACTTGTAGATATTTCTACAAGTTCGAACTTGTAACAAGTTCGAACATGAAGAACATGTTCGAAGTCGGCCATCTTCAAACAAAAATGAAAGATTTTAACCCCATTTGACTTAAAAAATAGTATAGTCTAGTCCTATTGAGTTCTAATCGAAGTTATATGTGTTTTATTTGAACTTTTACCTGTTAAAATTGTGACTTTAAACCTCATAGTTTAAACCCAAAAACTATCAAATAAACTCGATTAAAGGTCCTAAACTACCCAAACTTTGTATAATAATGATTATTATAACTAAGTATGTGATTAGGTTCGAGAAAAGTGTGCAAAACTTCGAGGAATAGGAAGAAAATCGAATGCGACAAGTTCGAATGAACAAGTTCGAAATCGCCAGACAAGTTCGAATGAATAAAGTCGAAGGTAGGTGCCTTAAATGATGTACTGTTGACCTATTTATACCAACTACCTTCGAACTTGCTATAAATTCGAACTACCTGACAAATTCGATGTTTAGTTCGATTTTGTCTGAAATTCGAACTTATTTGAAAATCTTGAAAATCCTTTGAATTAATTTCAACTTTTTCAACTTTTTCGTGTAACAGAATTTTTTTAAACCTTGCAAAGTCATTCACACCAAGCTACAGATTTTCACGCAATATTTGTTTATTCAACCAAAAATGCATCATATTATCTTTGATCTTTTTCCTACTTAAAATAAAAATAAAATAAAAATAAAATAAAATAAAATAAAATAAGATAAAATAATATAAAATATTGAACAAATTTTAAACTTAAGCTACTCTAAACTACTTTAAAAAAACAAAATTTTGACCTACACTAACAGAAAAATTTTGTGAGAAAGTCAAAGAAAGGTTCAATCAGATAGCGATGTCGATACACACTTTCAGTATTACACTTTCACATTAAGGAATTTTTGATTCCTTTGATTGTTTGTCGTGAAATACAAACCAAGTCGATTGTCGTTATGATTTTCCCTTTAAACATTTTACACTTTGGAATATTCCTTGGCCTTTTTATTTATCAAGAAACTACATTACGTGTCCCATACTTAGACATACTTCTATGATCAAGGCAGACACACAATGATTATAACTTTTCGGTATTGCAAATTTTCTTTAAAATGCAAACGTCGGACACAGTTCTGTATTTACATACAACAGAGTGTCTTAGTTTGTCTTAAAGTATATCGAAAGCTAGCAAGATAGCGGTGATAGGTCTGTACTTACGTACAAAAAAAGCGACTTATCTTGCTAACTCGAGTCAAAATAGAGGTGATAGGTCTGTACTTATGTACAACAAAGCGACTTGTTTTGACTCTCTCTTTTTATCAAAATTTTCCTTTTCTTTAAGATGTATTTGATGTTGCTATACATCCCCCAGAAAATTTGCATACCTCATTTAGAATCATTGTCTGTATGTCTCTAAAATTGAAATTAAGACCATTTGGTCATACATCTAAGTTAGTTACACATAAGACTTTTTCTTGAATATTTTATTAGCTTTTGAGATTCCCTTTGTGTATTATGCCTACCAACACATCAAACAAGAAAATGCATATCACTTAGAGTTTAAGGTGCATTATGTGTGAAAGCTTAACACTTAGAGATCGCATCGACTGTGCTAATTTTCGTCACTTTGAACCTATGTATCTAAGACTTGACTCAATTTTCTAATATTCTCTTTTTTTAGAATTTTTTATGGTTTTCTCTCTTTTTTTATTTTTGTTTTTCATAAATAAGATAGGCTAACAAACTAACCTACTAACTTACTATAAAAGGAAATAAATTCCACTTAACTACTAAGGTAATATAAAAAGATAGAAAATGTACTAAGATCAAGTTACTCTGGATTACGCATACCGTTCAGTTGAACTAACAACTCAAAGCGTAACTTATCAAAAGCTTTAGTGAATAAGTCAGCATTATTATCTTCCGTTGCCACTTTTACCAGTTTTAGTAAGTTCTTTTCAGCACAATCACGTATAAAATGATGTCTTATGTCTATGTGCTTTGTTTTACTGTGTTTTACTGGATTATTAGTTATAGCAATTGTAGATTGGTTATCTATCCTAATGGGAGTAGGAGGGTAAGTCAAACCGGAATCCCGCAATTGTTGTTGTATCCTCAAAACCTATGAACAGCAACTACCAACGGCTACATATTCGGCCTCGCACATTGACATGGCTACCGAAGTCTGTTTGTTGCATTGACTATATACCAGCCTCCTTCCAAGGAAATGACAACCTCCAGTTGTTGAATTTCGATTCAAGCTGCAACCTCCAGTCTGAATCCGTGAATGCTTCCAATTCCAGATCACCATCAGCATGATACCAAAGTCACAGCTTCGGTTTCGACTTGAGGTATCTCAGAATCCGCTTCACATCTTTCATATGCATCTCTTTTGGATTAGCTTGAAATCTAGCACAAATACACACAACAAACATTATGTCAGGTCGAGAAGCAGTTAAATACATAAGTGACCCGATAATGGCCCGATATAGAGTCGGATCCACATCAGTATCACTTTCTGTACCCGGTCCGGTATTGTGATTCACTTGAATCGGTGTACTAAAATGAGCAGTCAGCTTTGTTCCTTCCATCCCGAAGCGCTCCAGAATATCGTAGACATACTTCGTCTGATGGATAAACATGCCCTCCTTCCTTTGTTCAACTTGCAAAACCAGAAAGAAGTTTAACTCACCTATAACACTCATCTCAAACTATGACTTCATCGCCTTCTCGAAATCTTTGCACATCTGCTCGTCTGATGACCCAAAAATGATGCCATCCACGTAGACTTGTACCAAGATAAAATGTTCTCCCTTTCTCTTTACGACCAAGGTACTATCAAATCTACCTCTTTCAAACCCGTTGTCTAAAAGATGAGTTGAAAGCGTCTCATACCATGCCATAGGTGCTTGATGTAATCCATGCAAAGCCTTATCAAGACGATACACTCTGTCTAGATACTTTGGATCTGTAAAGCCGGGCGGTTGTTCGACATACACCAGTTCCTTCTCCTTGCCGTACAGGAATGCACTCTTTACATCCAACTGATAGACTTTAAATCCTTTTAAGGACGCAAAGTCTAGAAACAGACGAATTGCTTCGAGCCTTGACACTGGTGCAAACAACTCATTGTAATCTATTCCCTCTTCTTGGTTGAAACCCTTTACTACAAGTCTTGCCTTGTTGCGAGTGACGATACCTCGATCATCTCTTTTGCACTTAAAAACCCATTTGGTTCCTGTAGCAACTTCTCCTCGCGGTAGAGGCACTAATTCCCACACTTCTAGCTTTCTGAATGGTGACAGTTCTTCTTGAATCGCTTCAACCCAAGAATTGTCTTTCAGTGCCATTTGCACATTCTTCGGCTCTACTTGTGAGATAAAACACGAATAAAGGCAAGTGTGAAAAGCCTCGGAGTCATTTATCGTCGACAACAACACCATGTTGTTATTCAAACTACTCCTAGTCCTCAAACCAGAATGCGGATTTCCTATGATGCTCTCAACCGGATGATTCTTATTTATCCATGATGTTTCAACCTCATCGATCCTAAGATTATCTCCTAAGTTTGATCCTATTTCACCTATCGGGGGAACGACTTCAGATGGTACATTTTCTTCCTCATGATCACTATCCTCGGAAGTAGAAGTAGTAGTCTGATTCTCGTTTGTAGGTAACTCAGAATCATTCTATGTTGGAGACCCATCTTCTGTCGTTGTAGGCTCAGAAGTTGATGGAATGCTCGTCTTTGGAAAACCTTGACCGTCGTCATTCAAATTTAATGACGATAAATCATGCTCAATTGTACTTGCATTTCCATCCATAGCAATGTTAAATGATTTAAACAAAGAGTCCTAATCAAATATCCATTCCGGACCAGTTTGGGGTTCATGCGTATAACTTGTTACATCAATGTTGTACCCAATTTCGACCGTACCGCTTGATTTGTTATAAACCATTTTGTTTGGTGAGTTAGGCACATAACCTAGGAAATAACATTCGTCAGCCTTTTCACCAAACTTTGGTTGATGTTTTGTTTTTATTAAAGTACACGGTACCCCAAATGGTTCGAAGCCAGTTAAATTTGGTGGTCTTTTATTCGGAACATCATAACAGGTTTTGTTCAGTGATTTGACAGTAAGGACCCGATTTAAAATATGACAAGCGGTATTCACTGCCTCCTCCCAAAACATGGTAGAAAGCTTTGAATCCGAGAGCATGGTCCTTGCTGCCTCAATCAAACTCTTGTTCTTACGTTCTGCCACTCCATTTTGTTGTGGCTCATAAGGTGCACTAAATTCATGCACTATGCCTTTAGATAGGCAATATACACAAATTACTGTGTTTTTAAACTCTGTTCCATTATCACTCCAGATACGTTTTACCCTCGTCCCACAGGAGTTTTCGACTTCGTCTAAGAACCCAATCAACTTTGCAGCTGTTTTGTCCTTCGTACCTAAAAAGAAAACCCATGAAAATCGTGAGTAATCATCAGTGATAACTAAATAGTACCAGCTACCACCTATACTCCTTTTGTTGATAGGTTCGAATAGGTCCATATGTAACAAATCGAAAGTGGAAGCAATTGAGTTCTGAGTCTTACACTTGTGTGACTTTTTGTGTTGTTTGCTTTTCTTGCACAGTACACACTTGTCTTCAAATTGAAAACTCTTCATCAGGACACCTTGCACCAGTCCATGTTTAGTGATTAAGTTCATTTTCCTCAGGTGCAAGTGTGTCATGCGTCTGTGCCATAAGACTTATTCGGTCTCTGAAGCTTTAGATACCAGACAAATTGTTCCTATCGATGAATCGGAGATCTTCATATCCAACATGTACAAATCGTTCTTCCTTGGGGCTCTCATCATAATCCACTCTTCAGGAATTTTGAATCCCGGCTTCAGCGCTAACGCTTCAGTATTTGTAAAAAGAACTGAATTCTTCTTATCACAGATCTGAGAGACACTAATGAGATTGTGAGCAAGTCTATCAACGTGATATACTTGATCAAGTGTGACAGTCCCATTAGTAATCACTCCTGTTCTAGTGATATTTCCTCCCTTGTTCCCAGCAATTGATACGAATCCCTTGTTCCCTCCCTTGAAGTCTGTGAGCAGACTCCTTTCCCTAGTCATGTGCCTTGAGCAACCACTGTCGACGAACCACTTGTTGTTTACACCTGTAGTTAGCTCCTGCACATGAAAGAAAACAAGTTAGTTATCACGGGGAACCCAAGCCATGACTGACTTGGTAATACCGTTCTCATCCACGTACGTGAACTCTTTCAAAAACCCATCTCTCCTTTCAGGTGACTTGGGTGTTTGATTGAGAACCTGTTGTTGTGCAGAGTGATTTAATATCACTCTTGGCCTTTGGTTAGGCATTTGCTGTGGAGCCCTCGAATAATTTCTATTATACGGCATTTCAGATTGATATCCCTAGGCTCTACCTGGTGTCTGATGTCTTTGAGGAGTGTGAGACCTAACCTGAGTGTTAGCTCTTCTAGGTGGTGTACTCATGGACTAGATAAGGTCCTGGACACCGGTACTTGTCAAACAGCAGGCTTTTGTGTGGCATTCACAATCTTCTCAGTGTTTTGAGAACCGCTTATGCTAGCTACACATGGTAAGGGTATGTTGTTCAAGCTTTCCAACACTAGGTGTAGATTCTACCTTCTTATATGGACAGCTAGACGCAACATGTCCCCTTTCATGACATCTAAAGCAAGAAATTTTATCAATTGACTTCTTATGTGTGCCCTTTGACCTTGGTGTCTCACTAGTGTCAGATTCTTTCTTCTCAACTACCATGACTATTTCCTCTTTCTTATTATTAACTTCAGGTTTAGCTTCTCCTAGAATTTTTTCACTAGAAGACTGCACAAACTTGACTTTCTTAATCGTAGCATTAATATTAGTCACCTTAGTTGATTTATCCTTATGAGATTCAGATATAGTTTCAGCTGCTACCTCTGACTCAACTGGTTTATCAGTTTTATCCTGAGGCTGAGGCACATCATTATCGTTAAAAGGTGGTGGACTCTCTTTAGAACCTAAACCTACTGGTTTCTTAGACTGACGCTGTGCATCTAAGATTTTCCCTAGATTCAGTGAAGAGTTCCTAAACTTTTCTAACTTACTATTTACCTCTGCAACTTTAACCTTTGCTTCAGCTAGCTCTACCTCTTTAATAGTAAGTTCTTTGGTTAAAGCCTCAACATGCTCATACATAAGCTCTATCCTGACACACTGCTCACTTAGTTTGTCTTTTAGAACTATAACATCTTGAGCATCTGCTTTTAGCTTATTCCTAAGATCTTTTATTTCTAAGATGCTAGCATTATCTGATTTTAAGGATTCAATTTGAGCAGTTAAATTACTATGTGTTTCTAAAACTAAATTCAATCTATCGTTAGAAGTAGCACATAAAACACATAAATCACGGAATGTAGAAAAGTTCAGAATTACCTTTGTATGATCGAATTCCACGTTAGCCATCTGCACGACAAACTCTAGAACGGTCTGACTTTTCCACCAACACAGGACTTGTATCAATCTGTTCTCTGTCCTCGGATTTCCGTCACACCGTTTCTCGAGTGCATCCCTCAACTCTTTTGCTGTACGATGATTCCTAATGTGTGTAGAATCTATTGAGGTAGTGCCATGCGAATGATAGAAAACGCTCTGTTCTCAGCCTCATATAGTTTCTTCTCGTCATCCTTCATCTTCTGATAAGTCAGGACTCTCTGACGACCCTCAAACTCCTGAGTAGGCAGAATATATCCCTCGTCGATACATATCCACATCCGCATGTCATTGAAATGAGCGAAATCGGCAAACTATCCTTCCATAAATAGTAGTCTTCCAACCTCATCAGCTTTGGTGGTGAATTTGCCTTACCGACCTCGTGGTCCATTTCGATAAACTTTTGCAAACTAGTCATTCTTTCTAAACTTTTTTAATTAGTACTTAATTAATTTAATTTGAAAATAATTTAAATCAACCCTTTAGAACTTAAATATTTTCAAATTTGATTAATATTAAATTTGTTTAAAATTAGGTTAGAATTTCAATAAGTTCGAATTCAATAAATTCGAAATTCTGACAAGTTCGAGGTTCCCAACAAGTTCAAAGATCTGACAAATTCGAATGCTAGCAAATTCGAATCTCAGTGAAATTCAAGTGAAACCCTAAAATAAATTCGAGAGGAGTGTATTTTCTGACAAATTCGAACAAACCCTAATACCCCCTATGTTCGAGCGTGTAGGTCCCGAGAGGTTTCCCAAGTATATAGCCTTAAGCTGTAGAGGGGGGGTGAATACAACAATTTAAAAACTACACACTATTTTCTCAATGTTTGTATGTATTATCAACAAATGTTAATTACAAACAAGCTTGACTGCGGAAAGGTTCAAGCTGAGATGACAGATACAACAGTATGTTAACTAGTCTAAGACAGACTTGAACTAGTTACAATGAATACACTCACTAAGAATCACTCACTGTGTTTACAAGACTCAGAAGGACAGCTTGAATAAGAACAGCTTAAGCACAAAGCACTGTTTTATTCAAGTAGACTTGCATGCATGACAAGACACACTCTAATGCACGTTCTGATTTCACACTCTTGACTCAGCACTTAGCTTTCGGCATTTTCTTTTAATCCTTGGAAGTTTCCTTTTATACTCACTCAGAGGATCTAAGTGAAGCTTCTTCATTGGACGAAAAGAAAAAGTGGGAAGTCTTGTTGAAAAGACAACATAAACTTTCCTGCACATTCTGAAAAGCAGACTTGTCTTCATGTGGGCAGAACTTTTGTCTTTTCTCTTTGTCTACTGTTGCATAAGCATTAACTAAATAAGGAATGTCAACTTTGCGTCTTTCTTCCTTTGTTAAGGCCTATTTTGATATAAGAAAAGGTCTGTCACCCTTTTTCAAATATCCTTTTGTCTTCATGTGACAGAACAGCTTGGGCAGGCTGAGCAGTTCTGTTTTCCACTTTGTCTTCGACTTTGTAAACTGATCTTGTAGCCAAAAACATTACATGAGGACTTGGAAACATATTCCATAGAGTGTTTAACCTGTTCACAAAGAACAGGTTCTGTTCACAAAGAACAGGTTCTGTTCACAAAGAACAGAACTCTTGAAAACTGCCCAAGCTGCTCAAGAGAATAGAGTAGCGTAGACAGTTTATGCCCAGCCTGTTCAACAGACAGAACAGCTTGGACAAACTGTCTTTGTTGCAACAAATGCAACATGGTAAACAGCTTTGGGCTGATATTGCAAATCATTTTCAGGTTTCAATAAGGCATATAACAGGCCTTAAATTCAACCTTCAAATGCATCAACAGGTTTGATTAAAATCTCCCCCTTAGATGTACAGCAGGTTTGACTGAGGCCTTTTTGTGCCCAACAATCTCCCCCTATTTGCAATAATCAGTCTAAGCTGATTTAATCAATAATCACTATACATTTTTACAATACATCTTGCTGAAAAGAAATAGCAACATTTAAGTAAAGTAAAAGATCAGTTTATGTATACTGATTTTGATTACATAAAAACAACACATGTTTTTACAAGAGTACAACTAATGTACTAATGTATATTACAACTGATGTGAATAAGTAAAGCTACAACATATGTAACAAAGTACAATGAATGTACAAAAAGTTCAACACTTTTGGACTGTTTATTTTGGGAGCAGATAATGGCAAGCCTGTCCAACAGATGGACAGCTTCCATTCTTCACCTACCCTGATGGTAGGTGGACTTCAAGATAGTGGTGGTGGCATTCCTTCTTCAAACATTTTCTCCAGGTGCTCTCTGGTTTCATCCAATTCTTCAATTTCAATTCTAAGGAATATAAAGTTAGGATGATTGAGCTCTCCTCTTTCATGGAATCCTCTAAGCTGATTCCAAATAGCTGCTCTCCACTTGAAGGATTGCTTAAAAGAGTTTTACAGTCTGAATGCCACAAGCTGTTTGAGGCCTACTTTGTGAAGATCAGATGCTCTTTGAAAGCATTTCTTCTGTGTCAGGGGATCCACGAAAAATACCCCCAGCTCAGGCTCTTTAATCAGCTTGCCATCTTAAAATTCAACTCCCTTAGGCAGACTATGGTTTACTCGTTTGATTTCTATAGCGATATCACCCTGTTCAATCATAATGAGGAGTTCCTCATGCTCAGTATCCTTCCTTGTCCTCCTGGCCTTTATTTTGGGTTGTGTCACATAGACACCCTCACTAACTTCTTCACTCTCTCCATCAGCTTCTTAACATATGCCCTGACAGTCTTAGCCGTTTCTGACTTAGACTCGCTCAGAGCAACTGTCAACTCAACACATTCCCTGTACCTCATCTGTGCAACATCAGTGTAGTCATAAGTGTCTAGTTCTGGGCCTGTTGCACCCATCCTGGTTATTTTCAATTTCCTCTGACTGCCTTTTCTTGATATGGGAACATCTTTGACAATTGCTTCCTTGGCAAGCCTTCTGTCAGCTACATCCTGAAACTTTTCCCTTGCCAAGTTGTCAAAATGGAATTGGGCCCTTGCAGAGGATGCTTGTTTTGGTTTGGTCACAGAGACCAGACCACCCTTAACCTGTTCACTTTCCTTTTCACCTGCTGATTCCTTAACGGCTTCCATTAGTTTCTTTTGCACATCCAGAGAGGGCATTTTGATTTTACTTGCCTCTTGAATTGCAAAAGTTCTGGAAGCTTTGGCAGAGGCCTCTTCTTTTCTTAGAGCTTCCAGGGCTTGAAGATGTTCATCCCTGAACTCAAAATACTTGTCCAAGGGAAGACCCATTTCCTTGGCCCTGGCTTTGTGAAACTTGAGGTCTGCTACTTTCTGCTGTTGAGGATGAACTGCTGCTTTTTCTTTTCCTTTAGCTGCTGTAGTAATAGCAGCTTCAGGAAATTCGTCTTCTTCTTCTTCTTCTTGTAAAACTAGATGCCTCCTCCTGCTGCTTGGCCTGTCCTCAGGAATGAATCCCTCCGCCTTGGACTGAGCAGGGTTCGGAGATTCAGCCTGAGTAGGCTGAGCTGCTTGGTTAGCACCTTCCATTGTACTTGTAGTTGATGTCCCTGCTGGTTGACCAGTGGGTATTGTAGGTACTGATTTCTCCTTAGGAGAAGAATTTTTCTCCCCCTTAGACTTAGTCTTCGAGGCAGATGACTTCTCCCCCTTTGAAGGAGAAGTACCAGCACCTTCAACACCTGGTCTGCCTGAAGACACATAGTCAGCAGGCTTGCCAGCAGTTTTGGCAACAGGCTTGGGGCCAACCAGGCTAGTCACTAAGAAAGCCAGGTTGTCCTTCACCTCTGCAAGTTGGGAAAGACAGGTTTGAAGAGAAGAGGTTTGGGTATCAGCAAGGGAAGTCAACTTGATAATGGTTTCTGTATCAGAAGCTGTGAACAGCAAACTTTGAAGCTGTGCAAGATGTAGTTCAAGAGAATCTTGCACATCAGCAAGGTTTAATGACACAGAATTGGATAGAGAACCAATAAGTGTATTCAAGCTGGCCAGAGTGGCAGGAAGTGCAGAATTGCAAGAAGTTACGAGAGATGACAGCTGTTGAGAAATAGCTGTCAGTGAGGACACAGAGTCCTGTTGGAGTGAAAGATTTGAGGATAGGGAGGTGGAGACATTTTGCAGCTGTGCAGTGAGTGCAAGCAGCTGTGAGGTGTTATCAGTTGGTGGAGTGGCTGGGATGGAATACTTGAACAAATCAAAGAATCCCTTAAGCTGTTCAGACACAGAGTCTCTAAAGAACCAACTTTGTTGGTCAGCAAGGAAAGCTGATCCTTGAAAAGCAGGTCTTTAGGGGATGGAGGTGTATGAGTGGATTGTTTGGAGTGAGTAGATGGTGATGAAGAGGATGAGGCTGGTGTATGGGGATGTGAAGGAGAAGGAGAGGGTATGGTAGAAAGAAGCTCCATAGCCTGGGCAAAAGTGAGGTTTCCCAGTCTGGAGGGATCAATGGGTCCTTCAGCAGTGGCAGTAGCTGCATCATCAAGAGAGGGGGTAGAGGATGGTAGCCTTTCAGACACTGCTTGGTTTGCAACACCTTCATTAAGGCCAGTGGTTGTTCCCTCTGCAGTACCTTGGTTTAAAAGTACCTCATCATGGGGAGATGGAATTTGCATTTCAACATCAGCAGTGGTGAAACCTGCTGATGGAGTTTGCATAGAAGGGGCAGCCTCACCCAAGGGATGGTATGTTCCCTGAGGTTCATCAGCTTGGGTTGTTGGTCCCTTAGCAGCTGTTTAGTGTTGAACAGTTATATCATAGGGAGCAGAAGATTGAGGCTGTTCTGCTGGTTAGTCTAAGCCAGCAGTGTGGACACCTCATGCAGACTCAGGGTGTAAAGAAGTTTAAGGTGGGGACAGTGGGGACTCAGTATGGAGTGGAGAGGACTCCCGTCTTTCAATATTCTCAGCCTGTTAGGAGGCTGGAATAGTTGAGGTGGCTATCTTCGTATTGTACAACTGGTTCTTGTTAGGAGGAACCAGAGGGTCTAGGCTGACTCTGGGTAGACTCATGATGGAGTGAAGCAGGCTCCAAGTGTGCTGATCCTTCTCCCAAAATAGGAGAGGCAGCAGGGGTTGTTTCTTTCTCAACTGAACCCTGTTGAGAGGGAACAGAGGAGCTAGTCTGGGCTGTTGGTTTCTTTTTCTTTTTGGAGAGGAAAGAGGTTCAGATTGGACAGGTTGTGAGATAGGGTCAGGAAGAGTGGGGTTGGCCTATTCCATGGTCTCAGGTGCCACAGAGGCACCAGCCACAGAGGCTTCAGGTTCAACGAATGAACCAGGGTGAGGAGCCTTCTCCCCCTCAGCCACAGAGGCTAAGGTAGCAGACTCAGGCTGAGCTGTTTTGGCCTTCTTGTGGACAGGCCCACCTTCAGTGGTTGCCAGGGTCCTTTTAACAAGCTTGGCCATGGCTTTGGATATTCTCTTGGGAGAAGTTTTAGGATCCACCCTCACATCAGAGGGTCCTTCTACCAATCCTAACAGCCTCCTCACGGGTGTTGACAGAGGAGGCTCATTGGGTAGAACAGGTGTATAGAAAACTCTATTCCCTATTACAGGGAATGTAGCAGTCTTAAGTAAAGGCTGAGAGTTATATAAATGCTCATCACAATGATGCTTGAAGATGTGGCTCAGAAACCTTGGATACCGAACAGCAGCTGGACGATTTTCTTGTTGTACCAAGTTCCTCAAATTCAGAAAAAACCACTGTGCCATGTCTATTGTAGTCCCATCCACCAGTTGTAGAAAGATGGGAACTTCATCACGGCTTAGTTGGTCAAATGAGCCATCCTTACATCCGAAGCACATTACCACTGAGGCAAATAATAAATTGTAGGTTGGGGATAAGTCCTTCCTGAACAGTGTTGCTCTGATTTTGGGTTCTACTACACCACAGAAACGGAGCAAATTTCCCAGGTCATCTTCAGGTTGAGGCTTGTCATATGGTTCAGCAGTTGGCAGATGAAGAACCTCCCTGAGAAGACCAGTTGTTATCTCAATGGTCTGAGTCCCATTGAGAATAGTGCCCCTAATGACTTTGGTGTTGGGGTTGTAGGCACAGGTGTACCAAAACTCATACACCATCTCCTGGTACAGGACACCAGCAGTGGCAGTCATTGCGTAGTTCAGCGGAAGAACTCTTAGAAATTCCACCATCTGTTCATAACCCTTCCCCACATAGTTTTTGGGAATGGTTAGGTTGACAATGTAGTTGGTGGGCTTGATGGTCAGCATCGTGGTAACTGTTGAGTGTTTCACAACATCATCACCAACGAATACTGGAAGAAAGGGGTTGTTTCTTTGAGCCATTTGTGAAGGATTGGGATTTTGAGAAGCAGAAGACACTTAGTCGATTTAGGGTTCTTGAGGATTTCTGGAAATAGTGAGGAAGACGAAGATGAAACAGTAGGGGGTATTTATAGGATTTGAATGTGAGTGGGTATGAGAGAGAAACATTTGGGCGGTTGATTTGAAAAGGTCGTTAACGGAAAACGGAACGGTTGTCCATGTCAGACCGTTTGTCAGACCACTTGAGCCCTTTTTAATCACTAACACACGTAACCCACTTTATCCGCAGTAATTAAGTTAAATAAATAACAAAAATTAAGTAACTTAATTGTGAAGAAAGGTAGTTAAAAACTGATGGTGTAAGCTGTTGGTCAAACCTGTGATGAGTAGGGTCATCACAAGCTGTTCACTCTTCACACTGTGCTTTCAACCTGTGCTCTAATGTAAGATCAGGTTGTGTTCAATAGTTGAACAGGTTTCAGGACAATGCCTTGTAGACCAGTGTGAAGGAGTGAGCAGGGTGAAGAATAGACCATCAGAGTAGGCTTTGACATGCAAGCTATTATTGTTCAACCTGTTATATGCTCAAGTTGTTCAAGTTTTTCAGAAAAATGACCAAGTACAGAACATGCATAAACTGTTCTGTCTAAGCTGTTCTGAGAAACTTGAGCAGTGTGAGACATACAAAGTCTTAGACCTTTGAGGACACTTAGTCACTCTTGTTTAACATGCCCAGCTTGCTGACAAGGTAATTAAACCTGGTTTCATCAAGAGGTTTGGTGAAAATGTCTGCAAGCTGTTCACTAGTGGAAATAAAACATACCTCCACATTACCTTTCTGAATGTGATCCCTGATGAAATGATGTCTGACCTCAATATGCTTTGTTCTTGAATGAAATACTGGATTGTTGGAAATGGCTATGGCACTTGTGTTATCACACAGAATAGGAGTTTTCCTATACACAAGCCCATAGTCTTCAAGCTGATGTTGCATCCACAGAATCTGCCCACAGCAGCTTACAGCAGCAATGTACTCAGCTTCAGCAGTAGAAGTAGATACTGAGTTCTGCTTCTTGCTACACCAACTTATCAACTTACCACCAAGGAGTTGACATCCACATGTTGTGTTTTTCCTATCTAGCCTGCAGCCTGCAAAATCAGAATCTAAATAACCTGTTAGTTCAAGGCTGGAGTCTTTGGGATACCAAAGACCCAAACCTGGTGTGCCCTTCAGGTATCTGAAGATTCTTTTAAAAGCAGCTAGATGAGATTCCTTTGGATCAGCTTGGAACCTAACACACAAACAGGTGGCAAACATAATATCAGGTCTACTAGCAGTTAAATATAGCAAGCTACCAATCATACCTCTGTAAGCTGTTACTGAAACAGCTTTGCCACTGGCATCAGCATCCAATTTTACATTGGTTGCCATTGGGGTTTTAATAGGAGAACTTTGATCAAATTTAAACTTTTTCAAGAGATCTAAAGTATACTTTCTTTGATTTATAAAAATTCCAGTTGAGGTTTGTTTAACCTGTAATCCTAAAAAGAAAGTAAGTTCTCCCATCATACTCATTTCATATTTGGATTTCATGAGTAATGAAAAATTCTTGCATAACTGCTCATTGGTAGAACCAAATATTATGTCATCCACATAAATTTGAACAAGCATAATATCAGACCTCACCTTCTTTATGAACAGTGTGGTATCCACTTTACATCTGGAATACCCATTGCACATAAGGAATTCAGTAAGAGTGTCATACCAGGCTCTAGGGGCTTGTTTGAGACCATAGAGAGTTTTGTCCAACTTATAGACAAAACCTGGATGTTGTTCATTTTCAAAAGCTGGAGGCTGCTTGACATAAACTTCTTCTTGCAGGTTCCCATTCAAAAATGCACTCTTCACATCCATTTAAAATACCTTAATGCTCTTATGAGCAGCGTAGGCTAGATACAAACGAATTGCTTCTAGCCTGGCCACAGGAGCAAATGTCTCATCATAGTCAATTCCTTCATCCTGTCTATAACCCTGAGCAACCAGTCTTGCCTTACTTCTAATGACATGACCTTGCTCATCCATCTTATTCCTGAAAACCCATTTAGTGCCAATTATAGTTTACCTTTAGGAGCAGGGACCAGCTTCCATACCTTGTTTCTCTCAAACTGATTGAGTTCTTCTTGCATGGCAGTGATCCAATTGGCATCTTTTAGTGCTTCATCCACCTTCTTTGGCTCCATTAGTGAAACAAAACTAGAGAACATACAGAAGTTCCCTAAGATGTCCCACCTTGTTTGTACCCCTTTGTTGATGCCACCAATTATTTGATCATTGGGGTGACATCTGATCCACTTAGGATCATTTTCAATGATGATTCTCCTGAGTTATTGACATCTTCAGCAGGTCCTGTTGAGTAGCTCTCAAAATTTTCAGACACACTGTTGTCTTGAGCCTGTTCACTTGTTGAACATGTCTGTCCACTATTGAACATATCACTAGATGATCCTGGAAAATCAGCATTGATTGGTTCAGGACATGTAGTTGTGGTTAAGTCAGTAAACTTATTCACACAGGGTGTATTGACATAATCCTCATCATGTCCATTATGATCAGCAGGTTCCACACTGGTTGTAGTGGAAGCTTTTGAGTCCTCTTCTTCACAGTTGGAATGCACAAGATCATCAAAGTTCAATTCTTCTGAAACTAATTCAGGAACAGCTTTGGTAGAGACACTCCTGGACTCTTCAAAGGTGACATTGATAGATTCAACTATCACCTTTCTTTTGTTGTTGTATACTCTGTAAGCTTTGGAGATAGCAGAGTATCCAACAAACACACCTTAATCAGCTTTAGCTTCAAATTTGCCAGTTGGTCCCTTTGATTCAGAATAAAGCAGGGACACCTAAATACATGGAAGTAACTGATATTTGGCTTCCTCCCTTTGAGCAGCTCATAGGGAGTCTTGTTGAACCTTTCACCACTAAGGATCTGTTTTGGGTGAAACAGGCAGTTTTAACAGCTTCAGCCCAGAATGATGATGGTAAACCAGATGCACATAGCATGGTTCTAGCAGCTTTAATGAGGGTTCGATTTCTCCTTTCAACAACTCCATTTTGTTATGGAGTTCTTACAGCTGAAACGTTTTGAGTGATCCCTTTTTCAGTAAGGTCTTGCACTACACAGATCTATCTAGACGCGACACCGTCAACGAGTGCGGAATCCTCGTTAACGGCTTGACGGATATAACACTCACAAGAAACACGGAGACTATCATAACGCTGTACGGTCGACAACGAACGCACCTACGAGATGATTCTCTCCGAAAATACTCACTATCAGCTGATAAACTCGAGACCGCCTTTTGCTAATTACTCACACGAAATATGCAAAAGTGTACTAATGGTTCGAGTTAATCCCTAATTAAAGAGGCTCATTCGAGTTTGTCATGGGCCAAACTCGAATCAGGCCCAAGGCCCATTCGAGTTTGTCCCCTTGACACTCTCGAATCTGCCTTATATTGCACATTCGAATTTACCATAGATTCGAATGTCTTTTAATGATGAATTCGAATTTATTCTAAATTCGAATTTCACATATTAAACTTATATTTGAACTTATGTTTTAAGTTACGTTTGAATTTATCTTTGAACTTTATGTTTAAACTTTTTGTAATACATTACATCAAGTTCAAACATACAATCAATAACTATCAAACATATATAAACACATATATCAAACACTCGTTAATATTCAATACTTTGCAATATTACTTGAACCAAAATGCTAATACACTTAAACTGCTATCGTCACATAGGGTGTACCAACATTTTCTTCACAGAAGTCTTCAAGAGTACTGTTTCTGAATTCAGTACCATGATCACTTCTAAGCTGCTTTAGTTGGGCAGAGTTTAGCATTTCCATCTTTTTCACAAATCCAATGATTTATATAACAGCCTCTCCTTTGCTCTTCAAGAAGATTACCCATGTGTACCTAGAGAACTCATCGACCATAACAAGAGTGTATCTTCTTCCTCCTAGACTTGGAACACTAACAGGTCCAAACAAGTCCATGTGGATCAAGAAGAGAGGAGTATCTATAGAAAAATTATGCTTGGATTTAAAAGATGATTTCCTCTGCTTGCCTTTCTCACAAGCTGTGCATAGTCTATCTTTAAAAAAAGTCATAGAAGGCAAACCTATCACCAACTCTTTCTTACAGAGTTTGTTGATGTTCTTGAAGTTCAAATGTGACATCCTTCTGTGCCATAGCCAGTTTAGATATGCATTTGTTCTTATGAGAAAACAGGTTTCAGTTGTGGGATCAGCAGATTGCATGTCCACAACATATACACCTTTCTTTCGTTGAGCACACAGCACAACTTTTCCTTGGGAATCGAATATGTAACAGAGGTGCTCATCAAAGTTAACCTTGTAGCCAGCATCACACAGTTGGCTTATGCTAACAACGTTATGTTTTAGTCCAACGACATAGGCTACTCTTTTGAACACTGCAGCACCACCTTTAAGAGTTCGATATCCCTCAGTGGATCCTTGTACATTGTCACCAAAGGTGACTTTTGGCCCTTTTTCAGGCCTGAGATCACTCAGCAGGTCCTTACAACCTGTCATGTGGCCTGAGCAGCCACTGTCCAAGTACCAAACCTGGGATGGTTGTTTTTCCTGCAGAGTGACAAGAAGAATATTAGTCATTTTTAGGGGAACTCATCACAGACATGAGTTCTATTACTTCATCAACATTTGTTGATGGGCTTGTGATATCAACACTAATATTTCCTATTTGAATGGTATCAGTTTGGATACCACTCTCATTGACTGAGATATTTCCAACATTGCTTGTGTTAGGAATGAGGGAACCATCAGAGTCAACAGGCCTCATGTCCTCAGTTTCAAGACAGTCTTTGGCCAGATGTGTCTTCATTCCACATTTATAGCATTTTCTCCTCTTAGCATTTTCGGAAGAAGACCTTTCAGAAACACATTCTGAATTATTTCTATTGATTCTATCAGCAGGTTTAGCAAACTTATTAGTATTTGATGAATCAACAGCTTAAGTGGAGGGTTCAATAGTAATAGCTTTGCCTGTCTCTTCTTTCCTCTTTTTAGGAGGACAGATGTCAAAGATAGGAAGCTTAATTTGCTTTTGAACTTCCACAGGTTTGGGAAACTTATTCGCAAATTTCTCAGGCTGAGCAATGGCTTTGCCTTTGCCCTTAATGAGGTGTGATTTATGCTGCCTATCAGCATAATCATTATTTTTGGTTTTAAAAGACTTATTTTCATTTAAAACCAGTTTACCACTATGATTTAAAAACTTATTTGAAATCACAGCAAGTTTGCTTTCAACATGAGACTTACCCCTGTTGAAAGCAGACTGCTTACCTATTGAAAACTTATTTTAAAAATGTTCAGCATCAAAAGGATTAGCATGTCTTTTACCATCAGCTTTGGACCCAGAGCTTGTATTGTCAAGAGGCTTGGTGTCCACAGCTACAGTTTGGACATGTTTTCCTTTCTTTTGCTTATGTGAATCAGCAGAGCACTTAAAAGGCTGATTTGATGGAGAACACATTCCATCATCAGTTTTTGAGCTAGGTTCACACGAGCTGTCAGTATTTTGAGGCCTGACAAAGCTGTTTGTTGAGATTAGTTTACCATTCACTTTTTGAATGAAAGTGTTTGGAAGCTCACCAAGAGTGGATAAGTCCTTTTTCAGATTATTAACCTCAACAATGGAAGCTGTTGTGTCAAGATCCCCTCCAAGATAGGCTTCGATTTGTGCAGGGATCTGCTGACTTATACAATGGCTGACTTTTTGTGCAGATTGGCACCAAGAGTCAACTATCTTCTGAAGCTTGGCATGTTTTATATCTGTTTCTCTCTTTTCTTCCAGTAAAATAGAGTTAATGTGTTTAATTCATCAATCTCAGTTTCCAACTTATGGAAACTGTCAAGTTTACTGGATTTTGTTTCAAGATCACCTTTAAGCATAGAGATTTCAGATAATAAAACAGTATGCTTCTCAACAGCAACTTTCAGATCAACAAGCTTGTATTCAAACATTTTAACTTTTTCTTCAGAACTGTAAGCCATAAAATTTTGTACCTTATACATCATTGTAGGATTCCAGTTCTCCAAGCTGCTGAAAGCTTTATCTTCAGCCAAGTCTTGTTTGAAGTTGCTTGTTGATGGAACATCAGTGCTGGCCATCAGACATTGATTATCTTCTTCATCTGATGATGAATCAGACTCCTCCCAGTCACAAGTCTCTGCCATGAGTCCCTTTTGCCGTTTGGAAACCACTGAATTTTCCAACTTTCTCAGCTTAGCCATGCCCATAAGGTACTTAACCCTATAGTCATCGTCCCTGTTTATCTTGTGTGGTTTGGATGACAGACCAACAGCTTTTGACACACAGTCAGCAGCTATATGGCCAGGTTTGCCACATTTGAAGCACTCAGCTTTGGACTTATCAAATGCCTTCTTTTTGACAGCACTTGAAATTCCCTGCAACATGTTTCTTCCAAACCTTTTCTTGTTGAACCTTTTGACAAGCATGGCTATCATTTGCTCATCGTCCGGTTCAGCAAGATCTGCATTGTCTTCTTCATCAGACACTTCCTCCTTATCATCAGTCTGTTGATCAGGTTGAGTGAACACATCACCCACCTGACTTACAGGTTGTCTCACGATGACTACAAAGGCTGCACCTCTCTTAGACATTTCCAAGGCATTTCTCTTCTGTCGCCTTGACTGCTCATCATTCAGTAAGGATCCATACAGGTTGACAAGATCCATACTTTGATGGTACCTGAATTCCTTACGATTGGATAAAAATAATTCCATTCTCAAAGGTTCTGATTTCAGGAGCAGCTCCTTCAACCGCTGGTGTTATGGTAGTAACAGAGGTTGGCACATAAGGACCCTCCATTACTATCTCTGGTAGTTGTACATCCAGATTCTCTAAATAGAGCATCATTCTGCACTTCCAGCCATAGAAGTTCTGATGATTAAACTTTGGAGGTTTGCCCATTGACCCATTGTCATAGTATGAGGAATTTGCAGCACTGTTGTCCATGGAAACTTTGGGATAATGAGAGATCTTAGAGATGACACACACTCTAAACTGCTCTGATACCAGTTGTAGGTCCCGAGAGGTTTCCCAAGTATATAGCCTTAAGCTGTAGAGGGGGGGTGAATACAGCAATTTAAAAACTACACACTATTTTCTCAATGTTTGTATGTATTATCAACAAATGTTAATTACAAACAAGTTTGACTGCGGAAAGGTTTAAGCTAAGATGACAAATACAACAGTATGTTAACTAGTCTAAGACAGACTTAAACTAGTTACAATGAATACACTCGCTAAGAATCACTCACTGTGTTTACAAGACTCAGAAGGACAGCTTGAATAAGAACAGCTTAAGCACAAAGCACTGTTTTATTCAAGTAGACTTGCATGGATGACAAGACACACTCTAATGCACGTTCTGATTTCACACTCTTGACTCAGCACTTAGCTTTCTTCATTTTCTTTCAATCCTTGGAAGTTTCCTTTTATACTCACTCGGAGGATCTAAGTGAAGCTTCTTCATTGGACGAAAAGAAAAAGTGGGAAGTCTTGTTTAAAACACAACATAAACTTTTCTGCACATTCTGAAAAGCAGACTTGTCTTCATGTGGGCAGAACTTTTGTCTTTTCTCTTTGTCTACTCTTGCATAAGCTTTAACTAAATAAGAAATGTCAACTTTGCGTCTTTCTTCCTTTGTTAAGGCCTATTTTGATATAAGAAAAGGTCTGTCACCCTTTTTCAAATATCCTTTTGTCTTCATGTGACAGAACAGCTTGGGCAGGCTGAGCAGTTCAGTTGTCCACTTTGTCTTCGACTTTGTAAACTGATCTTGTAGCCAAAAACAATACATGAGGACTTGGAAACATATTCCATAGAGTGTTTAACCTGTTCACAAAGAACAGGTTCTGTTCACAAAGAACAGAACTCTTGAAAATTGCCCAAGCTGCTCAAGAGAATAGAGCAGCGTAGACAGTTTATGCCCAGCCTGTTCAGCAGACAGAACAGCTTGGACAAACTGTCTTTGTTGCAACGAATGCAACATGGTAAACAGCTTTGAGCTGATATTGCAAATCATTTTCAGGTTTCAATAAGGCATATAACAGGCCTTAAATTCAACCTTCAAATGCATCACCAGGTTTGATTAAAAATCTCCCCCTCAGATGTACAACAGGTTTGACTGAGGCCTTTTTGTGCCTAACAGAGCGTCGCAAGTTCGAAAAACGGCCAAAAGTTCGATTTTTTCAACTTTTCAGTTTAAACCAAAGTTTTTAGGTCTAAAAACTACGATTTCGACTAAAATGATGAACTAATGTAAACTTTTCTCCGTTATCTGGCTAAAAAGTAACCAAAAATGATGAACTAATTTCGACTAAAAAGTAACCAAAAATGTGATTTTTCCCGTCAAAAATGCCAAGAAACCACGAATGTTGTTTTTGAACACGAAGAACACCAAAACACCCTTATGGCTCTGATACCACTTGTAAGGTCAGCTACCTACAGATCCAATCTTGACGGGACACCATCCAACGAGTGCGGAATCCTCGTTAGCGGTTTGACGGATAGACCACGTACACGGATCACGGAGACACACATGATGATAGACGCAAACTAGAACGCCCCGACACGTGATTCTCTCCGAGAACAAACACCAAATCGCCTTGCAAGTTCGAGATCGCCTCTGCCTTAATATCAGATCGAGTTTCGCAAAAGTTGTTAATTAAAATGAATTAACCCTTAATTATAACCTCTGATTCGAACTTGATCTGGACAAGTTCGACCAAGCCCAAGGCCCTTCGAACTTGTCCTCCGTAAGTTCAAACCATGACCTTTGAACTTATGTTTGAACTTATGTTTGAACTTGTGTTTGATCTTATCTTTGAACTTATTTTTGAATTTTACTTTGATCTTATGTTTGAACTTATCTTTGAACTTAGGTTTGAACTTATAAGTTCAAACATACATACAATCAATATCAAACATATATATCAAACATATAACAAACATGTACCAATATGCAATTACGGACAAATTGACTATTACAAAATATCATCTATACTTAGCCTACCATCGTCACACAGGATGCAATAACACAAAGCCCAAGGCCCACGAACTTGTTCTCCATAAGTTCGAACTAGTGACTTTGAACTTGTTCTAGAAATTATGTTTGAACTTACCTTTGAACTTATCTTTGAACTTATCTTTGAACTTATGTTTGAACTTATTGTAAAACATCAATTACAACCAAGTTCAAACATATATACAATCAATATCAACCATATATCAAACGTATAACAAACATATATCAAACACGTATTAATATGCAATTACGAACAAATTGACTATTACAAAATATCGTCCACACTTACACTGCTATCGTCACACAGGATGCACTAACACCTATGAACTACTCAAAGGGGGATAACCAAATATAAGTTATTTCCAAGTGTTTGGATGCCCTTGCTTCATTCTGAATCAAAGAGATCAGCTGGCTAAGTTTGAACCCAAAGCTGATAAAGGAGTGTTTGTTGGATATTCAGCTGTTTCAAAAGCCTACAGGGTATACAACCCCACGAGAAAAGTGGTAGATGAATCTATCAATGTCAACTTTGAGAAGTCTGAAAACTCTTCACTCAAAGTTGAACTTGAATCAGTTTCTAGAAACTTCGGCTATGATGATCTTCTACACTCAAATGCTGAAGAAAAGGACTCTAAAGCTTCCACATCATCCAGAGTGGAACCTGCTAACCATAATGGACATGATGATAAGTATATTGGTTCACCCTATGTTGATAAGTGCAGCGATATAGTTGATGTACCATGCACAGATGTCGCACCCTGCTACCTCGGTTGGCAGCGAGACGTGACGAGTGTGGAAGCGTAACCATAATTATAACGAACGACCACTATATGGACGTTTTCGAAATATTACATCATTAAAATTTAAAAATGTAATAATGTTTTACAGAATGAAAGGAATGAAGTTCGGGTAATACAGAGATTCTAATACATAATTAATGCGTCCAAAAATAATGCAGTCAAATCTCCGTTAGTTTCGAAATATGCATGCGACTCCATGAAATGCGGAAGCTTGAAAGTTGGTGTATCCGAAGGCACACTTGCCTTAATTACCTGAAAATACATGCTAAAATACGTCAACAAAATTGTTGGTGAGTTCATAGGTTTACTCGAAAAGACGAGTTGTATGGACATTATCAGATGCGTTGAATTTATAAAATCATAAATTCCATGAGATGTATTACATAAACCATCATGTCACCGAAACTTAATTAGAATGAATTTGCCCCGAGCAGTATTCCCATACGTAATACCGTGAGTTGAATATATATGCACCCGCCGTTAGCTAAACCACTAACCCGAGTGGGGGACATGACTACCAATAGATCTATCCACAATATATTCGCGCTTGCAATCAAATGCAACTAACGATTTCATGATATAAGGGCGGAAATCACATATGTAATACATAATAGAATCGAGAAGTTTTTGTGTCCATATAAAAACGAAGCATGCATTCCATCCCAAAACATAATAATGTGAAAAATGGGACTATGAAGACTCACCTTGTTGGTTTTTGATGATGTTTTTGGATCTGAGTTAAGCACTTGTTCGAATGGTTGAGACGAGTTCGGGTCAATATCATCATAATACGTGTTTGAATATTTTATGTACTTGGGGTGATGTATATAAATAATTTCGTAGGATTTCATATGTTGATACTGATTTGTAGTTACGTTCAAGTAATTTATTTAAAATTATAATTTGTTGTATTAATTCCGATTTACAAAAAAATGACTTTAAGTAGTTTATTTCCAAGGATATTTTGGTGCATGCATGCATGCATACGTACATATGTATTTATATATATATACGAAAATGCATACATATATGTACGAGCATGTGCATCATTACGAAAGGGTATTCATACATTTTGCATGGAAAAATTTCACGAGTATTATGAAAACCGAGTTGTAAATGAAGAGTATTATATTTTAGTAAATGTATTTGATTTTTCATGTTTTATAAATTTTTAAGGTGAAAATAAAGTAAATAAGAAGAAAAAACTTACAAAAGTTTGAAGAACACTTGAACTTCTTGGCCGATTTTGTTTTGAGAGAGAATATGTGTGTTGGTGTGTTTTTGTGAAATGGGTTTGTCTTCTATTTATAGAAGAAAAAGGGTTATTAAAAATAATGATAAACTAATTAAAATTTAGTGAAATGATGAAAAGAAAAGGTGTTTTCGGTTGAGTGTTGGACAAAATAAGTGTGGCCGATTTCATGATTGTATGTTGCATGGAGTTTAATATTAAAATAATACAAAAGTACAAGCTAGTTGTCCTTTAAAGGACAACTTACTTTTTAGAGTGATAAGTAGTATGGGTTTTCATATTTTATATTAATAAAAGTACAAAAGTGTGCACGAAAAGGTGATAGTAATAATTTCTGATATATATATATATATATATATATATATATATATATATATATATATATATATATATATATATATACATACTTAGAAAATTTTCTGGAATGTTAAACTCGATTCAAGTGTGAATCGAGTTTTATGTAGTTTAATTCGAGTTTGGTTCAGTTTTGATCGAGTTTTAGGCTTCATCAATCGAGTTTCTTGCTTCATTATTCGAGTTTCCTTGCTTCATCAATCGAGATTTTTGCTTAACTATTTGAGTTTTGGGTAGTTTTATTCGAGTTTATTACATCAACATTCGAGTTTATCACTTACTTAATCGAGTTTCATACAACATTATTCGAGTTTACACTTACACGATTCGAGTTTCATGCAACATCCTTCGAGTTTATTGTTTCATCGTCCGAGGTTCATACTGTTCTATTCGAGTTTCATCCCTTAGAATTCGAGATTTGTATCTTCATCATTCGAGTTTTATACTGCATCATCCGAGAAAATTGTTTCTTTATTCGAGTTTCATCAAAGTGTTATTCGAGTTTAGATCTTTACTTAACCGAGTTTCATTATATCATTATTCGAGTTTATTACTTCTTTCATCGAGATTCATACAACACCATTCGAGTTTATTGATTTTATGATTCGAGATTCATATCACTTCATTCGAGTTTTATATTTAGTTAAATTTTGAGTTACATACCTTATTTTTAGGCCGGTTGTTACAGTCTCCCCCTGTTGAAGGAATTTCGTCCCGAAATTAGCTCGTGTTCTCCTCGGCTTGAACTTTTGAGAACAGCTGGGGGTACTTCTCTCGGAATTGATCTTCGCGTTCCCAAGTAAACTCAGGACCTCGTTTAGAGTTCCATCGGACCTTTATTATTGGAATTCGACTGTGCTTGAGTTTCTTGACTTCTCGGTCCATTATTTCCACCGGTTGCTCAATGAAATTCAACTTATCGTCTATCTCCAGCTCGTCCATGGGTATCACGAGTGATTCATCCGCCAGACATTTCTTAAGATTGGATACGTGGAAGGTATTATGAACGTTACTAAGCTCTGGGGGTAGATCGAGTCGGTAAGCTACCGGGCCAATTCTTCTGGTGATTTTGAATGGTCCGATATAACGAGGATTGAGTTTTCCTCGTTTTCCAAAACGGATTACGCCTTTCCAAGGCGAGACTTTCAGCATCACTTGATCTCCCTCTTGGAATTCCAAATCCTTCCGTCGGATGTCTGCATAACTCTTCTGTCGATCCCGCGCAATCTTCAATCGGTTCCGAATCTGGGCTATCTTATCTGTAGTTTCCTGGATGATCTCAGGTCCAGTAATCTGACTATCCCCTACTTCGGCCCAACAAAGAGGTGATCGACACTTTCGTCCATAGAGTGCCTCGAATGGGGCGGTCTTAATGCTCGAGTGGTAACTGTTGTTATAAGAAAACTCAACTAATGGCAGGTGTCTGTCCCAACTTTTTCCAAAGTCGATGACACATGCCCTTAGCATATCTTCCAATGTTTGAATCGTTCTTTCACTCTGACCGTCCGTTTGCGGGTGATAGGTTGTACTCATATCCAGACGCGTTCCTAGTGCTTCTTGCAATGATTGCCAGAACCTTGACGTAAATTGGCTGTCTCTGTCTGATATAATGGATACTGGTACCCCATGCCTTGAGACGACCTCCTTAAGATAGGTTCGTGTTAACTTATCCATCTTGTCATTCTCCTTGATTGGCAGGAAGTGTGCGGTCTTGGTCAGCCGATCCACGATCACCCAAATGGTGTCATAACCTCCAGAAGTCTTTGGCAACTTGGTGATAAAATCCATGGTGATATTTTCCCACTTCCATTGGGGTATCTCTGGCTGGACTAGCAATCCTGACGACCTTTGATGCTCAGCCTTAACTTTTAAACACGTTAAGCACTTGCTGACATAAGTAGCAATGTCAGCTTTCATGTTTGGCCACCAGTATGATCCCTTCAAATCGTGATACATCTTGTCCGACCCTGGATGAATAGCATATCTTGTTTTGTGCCCTTCATCCATGACCAGTTTCCTTACGCCTCCAAACTTCGGTAACCAAATTCTGCCCATGAAGTATCGGCATCCATCTGACTTAATTTCAAACTGCTTATCCATGCCTCTCAATGCTTCATTCAGCAGATTATCCTCCTTGACTGCCTCTTCTTGTGCCTCTCGGACTTGAGAGTTTAGGTTTGACTGTATAGTCATGACCAAAGCTCGGACTCTCAATGGCTTAACCCGTTCCTTTCGGCTTAGGGCGTCAGCTACGACATTTGCTTTTCCTGGATGGTAGCGAATCTCGCAGTCATAGTCGCTAAGAAGTTCCACCCAACGTCGTTGCCTCATATTTAACTCTTTCTGATTCAGAATATGCTGGAGGCTTTTATGGTCCGTGAACACCGTGCACTTGGTTCCATACAAATAGTGCCTCCATATTTTGAGAGCAAACACCACTGCTCCCAGTTCCAGGTCATGAGTCGTATAGTTTACCTCGTGAATCTTGAGCTGTCGCGATGCATAAGCGATGACCTTGTCCCCTTTGCATGAGCACACAACCTAATCCGTTGTGCGAGGCATCACAGTAGACTACAAATTTTCAGTCCCTTCGGGTAGGGACAGAATTGGTGCACTACACAACCTCTGCTTAAGCAGCTGAAACGCCTTTTCCTGCTCTTCACCCCAGACGTATTTCACATCCTTACGGGTCAACTCCGTTAAGGAACCCGCTATCTTCGAGAAGTTCTCAATGAATCGCCTATAATAACCGGCAAGTCCTAGAAATTGGCGGACTTCTGTGGGGGTTCTAGGGATTGCCCAGTTCTTTATGGCCTCGATCTTTGATGGGTCAACCTGAATTCCCTGACTGTTGATCACATGCCCAAGGAATTTTACTTCTCGCAACCAAAATTCACATTTTGAAAATTTGGCGTATAGCTGCTCTTTCTCTAACAACTCCAAGATCAACTTGAGATGTTGTTCATGCTCTTCTTTACTTCTGGAATAGATTAGGATATCGTCTATGAACACTATTACAAATTTATCCAGATATGGTTTACACACCCGATTCATGAGGTCCATAAATACGGCTGGTGCGTTGGTTAAACCGAATGGCATCACCTGGAATTCGTAATGTCCATAACGAGTTCTGAATGCCGTCTTGGGGATATCTTCTTCCCGAACTTTTACTTGATGATAACCGGAGCGCAGATCAATCTTTGAGTAGAAGCTAGATCCCTGTAGCTGGTCGAACAGGTCATCAATCCTAGGGAGAGGGTAGCGGTTCTTTACCGTTAACTTGTTTAGCTCTCGGTAGTCTATGCACATTCGGAAGGATCCGTCTTTCTTTTTAACGAACAAAACCGGAGCTCCCCAAGGTGAGGAACTTGGTCGAATGAATCCTTTATCCATCAATTCTTGCAATTGACTGGATAGTTCTTGCATCTCAGAAGGTGCGAGCCTATATGGGGCTCTTGCGACCGGTGCAGCTCCTGGCACCAAATCGATTTGAAATTCTACTTGCCTAGCTGGAGGAAGCCCAGGCAAGTCTTCCGGGAATACCTTCGGGTAGTCACGTACTACTGGAATATCTTCAAGTCGTTTTTCCTTCGACTCTTTTTCTACGATCTGGACCAACACTGCATGACAACCCTTCCTAAGACATTTTAATGTTCTTAGGCCGGATATGACATTCAATTGTCGGTTCTTCTTTTCCCCTTGGACCGTGAGGACTTTCTTCTTACTGAGTGGTATTCGCACCACTTTCTTACCACACAAAATCTCAGCCTGGTTATGTGACAACCAGTCCATACCAATCACCACATCAAAACTTCCGAGTTCTATAGGCATTAAGTCTATCTTAAAGGAGTGATCTGCTAGCTTTAGTGTGCATTCCTTAATGATACTACTTGCCTTTATTATTTTGCCATCCGCCAGTTCTATTGTATATGAGTTGTCTAAGGGAAGAGTAGTAACATTCAACTGCTGGCTAAACTTATCAGATATAAAGCTCCTATCAGCCCCAGTATCAAAGAGTACGTAAGCGTAAATATCGTTTAGGAGAAACGTACCTGATACCACGTGGGGGTCCTGACGAGCGTCTCCCGCTCCCAACACAAATGCTCTCCCTTGAGCTCCTCCTTCGTTCCTCAATTTCGGACACTCACTCTTGACGTGTCCCGTTGCGCCACATTCGAAACAGCCCCTCGGGTTGCTACCACTGGCACCCGGGGCTCCGGATCTACAATCTTTGGCCATATGGCCCAAACGTTTGCATTTTCCGCATTGGGTTGGACAGGGGCCAGGGTTGTGGTGGAAGGTGCATTTGGTGCAAAAAGGCTTGGTACCGGTATAGCCTCTCCTTGGCTCAACTCCTGCTACATAGGCTTTAATGGTCTCGGGCTTCTTGGACTGTGAACCCGCGTTCTTTCCGGTCTTTTCTTCCCACTTTCTCTTGTGTTCCCCGGCTTTGGCTTCGTTCCTCCGGGATACTTGGTCCATAAGATTGTTGGCCATTCTGATGGCGTCCTGTATGGTGGATGGGTTGGAGGCTGTAACGTTTCCTTGTATTTGAGGAGCGAGTCCCCAAATATAGCGTTCAATCTTCTTGTATTCCGGAGTTACCATTTGCGGACATAGGATACTTAGTTCATGGAATCGGTTGGTATATCCTGCAATGTCCGTTCCTTTCATTGATAGATTCCAGAACTCCGATTCCATTTTCTGGAGTTCGTTTCTCGGACAGTACTCATCCGTCATCATCTGTTTCAACGTGGACCACGTGAGCTGGTAGGCTTCGTCAATACCTACAGACTGGACGTAGGAATTCCACCATGTGAGCGCGCTATCTTGCAAGGTGTGAGTAGCAAATTTCACCTTGTCTCCTTCAGCGCACCCGCTGACACGATATACGGATTCTAACTTTTCAAACCAACGGATCAAACCGACTGCTCCTTCGGTTCCATTGAAATACCGGGGTTTGCAACTTAAAAACCCTTTAATCCCACAACCTTTCGTGTGAGTTTCAGTTCCTCCCGTGGTGCGACTGGCACCACCATCCCCATTGGCTGTGCTATTCCGGTTTGCCTCGTAGGTAGCTATGGCGGCAGCCACCCTTTGTGCAACAAGCTCTTCAATGTCAGCGGCATTCATTGCTCGTTTTGGCGGCATTATCTTGAAGTTTAAAGAGAATCATAGTGTAAGAAGTTGAATCTTAAAGATGCAGCATAATACTATAATCATCAAGCACGATCTCATAAATATCTTGGGAATTTTCATTAATCATTCAAAATTTTTCTTACATTGGGGGCGGGTTATTACCCGAAAATTTTATCCTACGCTATTACACGATATTTTTCCTACCAATACAAAGGAAATGGAAAAGTACTAGGTGTGGGAGTGATCAGGGGTCTCTCCCTTTTCCATTGAGTGGAGGCGCTGCGTCAGCTCTTCGATCCGGGCTTGGCTCTCGGCTAGTTGCTGCCGGAGCTCATTCAGTCCGTCCTGCTGTATAGCAAGGGCGTGCTGATTGGCCCAATATATGTTGGAGTTTTGCAACTCCTCCCGCTCTAAACGAGCGGTCATCTCCCCGATATCCAGGTTAAGTGACCGAATCTGGTGGTCATGCCTGGTAGACCTTGCGATCAAAAGTGGTATGGTCTGATCGGCAGGCTCTTGGGTGAGCGATGAGACAGGTGCGGAGGATGGTCCTCCGATCTCGAAGTTTGGAGGAACTCCCTCCATCTGCCTCCATTCGCGGAGGGTCTCCGGTATCCAGGTCCATCGCCGGGCGTCTACCCGTCGGTGTGGAGTCGGGGGATTGGGCTGGGGAGTCGGGGCAGGAATAGTCTCCCTTCTTGGTATGTTTACCCGTTTCCGGGGTGTGTACAACATCTTTGGGCCGTTAGGATAAGGCCTATACGGCTTATATGATGGTTCGGCCGGGTGATATGGGACGCGAGCGGGGACCGTCGGTGGTGGAGGATCCTCTTCCTCCATCGGCTCTTCTTCGGATTCCTCCATCGGATCTTCCGACGGGTCCTCCTCCTCCGAGGTTTCTTCATCTGGAAAGACTTCCGTGGCCGTGGGACTTGCGGGAGTGTATTCCTCCTCTGAGTCAGATAGAATGATAATTTCTGGATGGTTCATGGTTTCTGCTAACAAGGTTCATTTGTACTCTTTTAGTTAGTTACAAAAACATTCTTAAAATCAGAAATTTTTATGTGCAGTTATAGTCTAGGGTACTAATGCAACCTAGTTCACTATAACTATGGCTCTGATACCAATCTGTCACACCCTGCTACCTTGGTTGGCAGCGAGACGTGACGAGTGCGGAAGCGTAACCATAATTATAACGAACGACCACTATATGGACGTTTTCGAAATATTACATCATTAAAATTTAAAAATGTATTAATGTTTTACAGAATGAAAGGAATGAAGTTCGCGTAATACAGAGATTCTGATACATAATTAATGCGTCCAAAAATAATGCAGTCAAATCTCCGTTAGTTTCGAAATATGCATGCGACTCCATGAAATGCGGAAGCTTGAAAGTTGGTGTATCCGAAGGCACACTTGCCTTAATTACCTGAAAATACATGCTAAAATACGTCAACAAAATTGTTGGTGAGTTCATAGGTTACTCGAAAAGACCAGTTGTATGGACATTATCAGATGCGTTGAATTTATAAAATCATAAATTCCATGAGATGTATTACATAAACCATCATGTCACCGAAACTTAATTAGAATGAGTTTGCCCTGAGAAGTATTCCCATACGTAATACCGTGAGTTGAATATATATGCACCCGCCGTTAGCTAAACCACTAACCCGAGTGGGGGACATGACTCCCAATAGATCTATCCACAATATATTCGCGCTTGCAAACAAATGCAACTAACGATTTCATGATATAAGGGCGGAGATCACATGTGTAATACATAATAGAATCGAGAAGTTTTTGTGTCCATATAAAAACGAAGCATGTATTTCATCCCAAAACATAATAATGTGAAAAATGGGACTATGAAGACTCACCTTGTTGGTTTTTGATGATGTTTTTGGATCTGAGTTAAGCACTTGTTCGAATGGTTGAGACTCGTCCTAATATTTTTACGAGTTCGGGTCAATATCATCATAATACGTGTTTGAATATTTTATGTACTTGGGGGTGATGTATATAAATAATTTCGTAGGATTTCATATGTTGATACTGATTTGTAGTTACGTTCAAGTAATTTATTTAAAATTATAATTTGTTGTATTAATTCCGATTTACAAAAAAATGACTTTAAGTAGTTTATTTCCAAGGATATTTTGGTGCATGCATGCATGCATACGTACATATGTATTTATATATATATATATATACGAAAATGCATACATATATGTACGAGCATGTGCATCATTACGAAAGGGTATTCATACATTTTGCATGGAAAAATTTCACGAGTATTATGAAAACCGAGTTGTAAATAAAAAGTATTATATTTTAATTTTTTTCATGTTTTATAAATTTTTAAGGTGGGAAATAAAGTAAATAAGAAAAACTTACAAAAGTGGAAGAACACTTGAAATCAATATGGTTGGCCGATTTTTCTTTCTTTGAGAGAATAGGTATGTTGGTGTGTTTTTGTGAAATGGGTTTTGTCTTCTATTTATAGAAGAAAAAAAAGGTTATTAAAAATAATGATAAACTAATTGGTATTTAGTGAAATGATGAAAATAAAAGGTGTTTTCGGTTGAGTGTTGGACAAAAAGGTGTGGCCGATTTCATAATTGTTTGTTGCATGTTGTTTATTATTAAAATAATACAAAAGTACAAGCTAGTTGTCCTTTAAAGGACAACTTACTTTTTAGAGTGATAAGTAGTATGGGTTTTCATATTTTATATTAATAAAAGTACAAAAGTGTGCACGAAAAGGTGATAGTAATAATTTCTGATATATATATATATATATATATATATATATATATACATACTTAGAAAATTTTCTGGAATGTTAAACTCGATTCAAGTGTGAATCGAGTTTGTTGCAGTGTCAATCGAGTTTTATATCATTATACCCGAGTTTTATCACACTTTGATCGAGTTTTATGCCCTTGTCATTCGAGTTTCATATAGCTTTAGTCGAGTTTCATACAACATTGCCCGAGTTTCTTGCTTCTTTAATCGAGTTTCTTTGTTTAACTGTTCGAGTTTTATGTAGTTTTATTCGAGTGTTATGTTTCTTTGTTCGAGTTTCATCCCTTAGAAATCGAGATTTGTATCTTCATCATTCGAGTTTTATACTGCATCATCCGAGGAAATTGTTTCTTTATTCGAGTTTCATCAAAGTGTTATTCGAGTTTAGATCTTTACTAATCGAGTTTCATACAACACCATTCGAGTTTACACTTACACGATTCGAGTTTCATGTAATATCATTCGAGTTTATTTATTATATGATTCGAGATTCATATAACTTCATTCGAGTTTATTACTTCATTATTCGAGTTTTATATTAGTTTAATTTTTGAGTTTCATACCTTATTTTTAGGCCAGTTGTTACATCAGCCTCTGCAGATCAACCAGAAATCCCTCAATCTCAAAACCCTCAACCTCAAGAACCTCAAACCACCATTCCACCACCACCACCTCGCGATGAACCATATATTCCATCGCCAATCCTTCCAACTCCGATACAGTCAATTCCATCAACCTCATCATCATACGCCGACAATCAAAGATTTTTGCGCTTAAAAGATAGAGTTGACTTCCAGGAAATCCAAATCTTTGGGCTAACGACGGCAATCGGTGAGCTTCAGAAGCATAACGCAGATATTGATAAGGAGAATGCCGATTTGAAGAAGATTGTGGAAAAGGTCCTAGAAGAGAACACAGAGTTAAAAACATTTGTCTGCGATCAGGCAGCTGAGATAAGGACGATGCGCTCCCTAATTGAGCAATTAATGAAAAATTTACAGGCTCAGGGGGAGACATCGTGCCGAGATCAAGAAGTACAAAGGCCGCGAGATGATGATGAAGACGATAACCAAGGCTATGATCTCAGCTCTCAAAGACAAGATGAGCCAGTAGATTTTTCTGCTGCTTAGACTGCTCAATCTCAGGGGGAGCCTAGTCAAGCAGAAGCTGGAATGGGTGAGGCAAGTTCATCTAAGCCTACGGATTTTGAGATTAGTGAGATGATTGATGCTCTCATGGATCTTGATGACGATCCGATGGATTTAGGTATTGATTCTGAAGATGAAGAGCTAGAAGAGGGTGAGTTTCTGCCAGAAGATATAGTTGACTGGAAATCAGATGACGAGGTATGTGCTGATGAGGACGATGAAGCTGATGAGATCGTCGTACAGCAAAATCCTATCACTGATACATACCTGATAGATGGGAATGATATTGTTAACGTAGAAGTAGTGAATGCTGCGTTAAATGTTCAGCCATCAATAGAGGAACCTGCCAGAGAACTAACAAATGAAGAGAAGAGAAAGTTATGGTTCAGAGCTGAGAAGAAGGAATTAGAGCTGAAAAAGACGATGAGGGTGCCAGGGACTGGAAAGCTATCTGGAAGCATACTAAGCTGGTTCTTTGATCGAGAACTGCAGCTATTCATAATCAAGAGGAAAGACGGGCTCCAGTACCTCAGGCGAACTCTAAAAGCTTTCAATTCACTGCCAAAGATCGAGATCAAAGCGTTAGCATGGAAAGATCTGATTAATATTGGCAATGATCCCTACGCAGACGTAATTGAAAGAATCATAAGAAAAGAGGGAAGATCAAGGAAGTTTGAACGCCTGAATCCAAGGGTTGGAAAAAGAGTAGAAGATCCTTCACGTATAGATCCTCTAACTGGGCGACCTTGGATGAAGATCCATTACAAACCAGTAAGATGTCTAAAGAAAGGTGCCTCTCAAGCCCATGCCACAGAATGTCATGAAGAATCTGCATTGGTGGTACGTTGAGAGTGAGACTGGAGAAGCGGTCATGGAAGATTTTGAAGAAAAAGTTATTCTTAGAGTCTACGATCCTCTTCACCTAGTAAACCTTTCTAGAGATGATCTTCATATTTTGCATGCTTGTAAGATTTCTAGTGATGCACATATGGATAGTGAGGCTAGGAAATATGAGAATGTAGTCAAAGTATGCGTTGAAAAAGGCTTGTATGCTGGAAGTAGTTTGAATAAATAATCAACAAGTTCTTAATCAAATGTGTGAATTATTAGAAGCTATCGTCAAGGGGGAGTCTGTTGGTACACCCTGTGTGACGATAGCAGTCTAATTGATCCTACATTGTGGTTTTAGCAAGTGTTTGTTATATATGTTTATATATGGTTGACATTCATTATTGTGTGTGTGTTTGAACTTGATGTAACGTATTACAAGAAGTTCAAAGATAAAGGTCAAAGATAAAATCAATCATAAGGTAAAAACATAAGTTTCAGTACTAAGTTGAGTATATGAAATAGTAGATTCAAATTATATAAGGTTTGACATTCGAATCTGTGTCAGATTCGAATGTAGACCTAGATTCGAATGTAGGCAGATTCGAGAGTGTCAATGAGGATAAACTCGTATGGGCCTTGTGTCGGATTCGAGTCTAGCCCATGACAGACTCGAATTAGCCTCTATAATTAGGGATAGACTCGAAATATTATCAGACTTTTTGCAGAATTCGAGAGTGATTAAGCAAAAGGCGATCTCGAGTTTATCATCAGTGTTAGTGCCGTTTCGGAGAGAATCAGTTTGTAGGATCGTTCGTGTGTCGTTCGTTCAGCTTCTGATAGTCTCCGTGTTTCGTGATTGAGAGTTGTTTCAGTCTACCCGTTAACGAGGATTCCGCACTCATTGACGGTTCCGCGTCTAGATAGATCTCGTAGTGGTAGACCTTACACTGTTGACTCACAATGTTTCCAGGCAAACGCAAAGGTGTAGCTGGACCATCCTCCTAAGCAATTCTTTTTACATCTCTGTGTCCTAGAAGCTACTTTGGTACATGGACGATGTAGCTTTGGGGCTAGAATTTGATACTTTTAAAACAAGTTATGATGTTGTAATAGTTAGACTTAATCACTTTAGATATGTACTTCTATTGCTTTAGTGTGGAACTGCTTAAATCTGAATTAAGCATCAATTTTAAATATCATGTTATTCATTGGGTTGTGTGTTGATCCTGGTGATTTCAATTATACTATCAAAATATGAGGACGTCACACACCATTACATCATCAAATCTCTCTCTCTCTCTCTCTCCCTCAATATATATATATATATTGATTTTTTTAACATTTTTTTTAAAACTCAAAACTCCATAATTCTTGGAACCAACCAAAATTTAAAAATCATTATTTTAAACTATTATAACACATTAAAAATGTGTTTCTAATGATGATTTAATGTTTGTTTTGATGCTTTTTAGGTTGTTTTATGAAAGTTGGGGAAAAACTCCATTAATGGAGTTTCTTGAAAGTTTGGAGATGATGAACATGGTTATGAAGGTTCTTACATATTTTAAGTTCTAAAACTCATCAACAATATATTTTCATCATTAAATCAATATATAAATAGAAGTTTAAGGATGGTGAGGATACCTCAAAGAACAAAATTAGAGGAAACCAGTGAAGATGATTATGAAGCTTTTCTTGCTAAACTATTCTAGCCACCATGTCTTCAAAGTTTTTTCTCTTTGATGGATTATGTATTTTGTGTTCTTGGTTTGAATGGAAGAAGAGGTGAAGAATAGTTGAATTAAAAGATTAAAACAAGAAATGAGACAAGTGGGAATGAGAGTTGTAAGAATGTAAGACACGAAATTGGTGTATTTTCTTTTCCCTTGTAAAGATCAACCAAAAAGTCAAAATCGATAATCCAAAATCCAACTTTAGACAACATACTTTGGATTATTGATTTTCAACGAGAATCTACGTTTAGTTCGGTTTTAATTCCAAATGTTACTTCAACGATATTTTATTACTTTAAGTCATAGTTTCAGAATTTAAATTCGTATTTAACAATTATAAATGAATAACTTGTAAATTCCCGTATTAAAATATTTATGAAAAATGCGAGCGTTACAATCACTTTCCCGTTGGATTGATCTCGTACTCGAGATCATTTGGGTTTTGCGATACTCTCGACATTTGATCACACTCTTCGATTTTCATGCCTTTCAAGTGTACGATATCTCCGTCTTCAAGGTTGGTTTCCTTTTGTTTTGTTTACTTTTGGCTTGTAATCACTATCATTTTGTTTACCCATATATGAGTCTTTTAGTACTATTGATTATTTTAAGGTGTGTTTTCGTCCTTTTGATTGATTAAGTTCGATCATCGTTTTAATTAATTCATTAATTTTTTTTTGTTTTATAGAAACTTTCTTGTTGGTCGGGCCTCGTCTTTTAAATCATTGTTGTCGACTTTCCCGTTAGATTAAACTACTCCCGTCGCTCAGAGACCGTCTTCGAATGGAATCTCGTCATTTATATATTGTCTAGTGTTGTTTCATATCAAATGAAGTTGGTTTCACGAAGATTGAAAATTATGATTCTTTTTACATTTTAATGATATCGTTTTCGCGATCACATTCGACATCAAGTCCTTTACTTCTTCTACTAAATTTCAAATTACCTCATCATACACCTAATTGTTACAATGAGAATTTCCTTTTGAGCCGAAATTTCAAACAATTTTTAAGTTGTTCTCTTGCATCTTTTGGGTTGGATGAAAGTGCATCTCCTAGTTTCAAATTTTATCTCATGATCACTTTCATCTTATTGACAAAACAAGTTCATTTTAACCCTTAAATTAGCTCTTAATTATATCATTTTTACATTATGATAGGTGTTAGAATAACTAATGTAGCATCACTTTCTTGTAAGTGATTTAATAGTATTATCTTAAGCATTAATGCCTAATATATTTTTAGCATGATTCGGCTATACAAATTTATATTATTAATGATTTCTTTTAATCCCATTTACTTTCATGTTCATCGATTTCACTTGCAATTACATTTTATATAAATGGTGATAATATGATTTGTTAATTTAGGGATTCATTTCTAATGGTTGCGCTCGCATTTATAGAAAATTATCGTTTCATGATTATTCGATTTAATAACCAAGAATCTTTATTCCACTCGCTCATGATCTTATACAAATCTGACACATTTATTGTTGACTATTGCTGGTTCCGTCAAATCCAATCAATTAGACTTTCACACAAGACCCATCATATTATATCACAATTATTAGATCGCGATTTTTATTTTATATTACAACAACGTTGTTTTGATTTGATTTGATTTTATTTATTTTTATATTTATAATTTCTATCAGGTGAACTATTGCATCAATTTTTATCATTATTTTTTTTGTAATTTATTACTATGGGTTTATAGTTTGTCGGCTCGTATTTTTGAATCGTTGGTTTCATATTTGTAGCAAAATTTTCACATGAATTCTAGCGCAATATTTTAGGATGCTCAATCTGCATTCATGAGGTCATCTGATTCTTGATACATATTTAACGTTCGTGTGTGTTCGCTCGTTATATTCTCATCCCATTAATTTGGAACTTACCTCATCATCATGTTATTTTGTTACTCCAAATTGTTAAACTTATAATTTAGCAACCCACTTTTTTTTTACACTAATTAGGTTTGCCACCAATTTAACTTACACATTTAATGTATGTTATTCATGTTGTTCCTCATACATTCTTTTCAAATTCTTTTATGACTTTTATTAATTTCAGTCCAGTTACCCAATCTTGAGATGTTTTATACGTGGCCCTATGATCCATATTTGTCCATTATGACCACACGTTTCATATAATGACTTCTTTGTTTTCACATAAAACTTATCTTCATCCTATTTTCTTATCTTACTGGTACTCATTGATTATCATTATTTATATTTCTCGTTTCTCATGTATTTGGTTTCTATTTCACTATATTTATTTTACCACGACCAAACTTATTTAAGAGTTGGTCACCATTATTTCAAAAATTCTCTTTGATAGTTATTTTATGTCAGGATCAAAATCACTACCTAAGATTAACTGGTTTGAATGAATTAGAGTGTAAACCAATAACCTTGTATTGAATCAAAGTCCAATTAAGAAGTTTGTGGAATAACACTTAATTGTTTTAAGAAAAACTTTCAGGACAAATAACACATAAATATAATAAAAAAAATCAAATCTTTTGTATTGCCAACTCACTGATTACAATCACCTCTAATCTGTTTGATTAGACGAAGAACACTAGATTGTTCTTAGGGTTTTATAACCTTAGAGGCTTGAGAAAACTTAATCAGAAAGCAATTACAATTGAATCAAAACTTGTACGTGCAGACTTACAATAGAAAGACCTATGTTATCTATATATAAAGCTTTCTGATTTGTTTCCTTGAGGAACTCTGATTTTTCTGATAGTAGTTATGCTTGAATCTTCAAATATAAATCTTTTCCTGAATTTCAGCATTTTCTGTTTGTTAAACTGTTGAGCAGCTTGAACGTTTGAACTGGCAGCTTGAACTTACTCAACTAACAGCTTGAACTTTATAATTACACAGAATATCTACTAACAGTTTGAGAAATCTAACTAACATCTTGACATACTTAGAAATTTCCCAACAATCTCCCCCTAACTTCAATTCTTTACACAAGACTTTAAGTTTTTTTACAAATTAGGAATAAACCAATGTAAAACTGTTATTTACAAACTAAGGCATCCAAAAACTTACAATTGTGAATGTTTCTGATTTATTGCCTTTATGAAATATCTTTTCAACTCCTCTTTATCACAGTGAATCTTCATTGCACTCATTTGGAGTAGCCAAGCCTTTGGCAGATTAAAGAACTCAAAATTGTAGAACCTGCTGGATCCGTCTGCAAATTTGAGTCTATATGTCTTTCATTTAGCATATATATCAATCTGTACAATCTTCATCTCCTTGGCAGCTTCCATCTCTACTCTTGTAGACTCTGGATCAAAAATGCTTCTAAGGTCTTTAACATTTCTTTGAACCCATGCACAGTGACCTTGAATGGCTAACAGATCCAATGTGATGCATTTTTGTCAGATCATCTCTGGTCAGCCTTTATGCCATTTGAGCTAGGCTCTTATATTCTTCTTCTGGACCAGCTTTTCTTTTGATTAAAAAATAATAGTTCAATTCAATGTTATCCATTGATTTGGCATACTAGTAAGTAATAGGCGGTTTAGAGAAGTCATACTGATCCAGGGCCTTTTCAAATTCTAGAGCCTTTTGAAGTTGTTGTTCAAATAATATTCTTTTAACCTGATCAACCTTTGTTTGAGGAGGAGGATCACTGACACCAGTTTGAGGAGGATCACTGACAACAGCTTGAACTGGTCTTTGTTGGCTTTGGACTTGTTGGGAGACTTTTGCTGCTTCTTGTTTTTCCATCTCCTTGTCATGTAAGGCCTGAAGCTTTTCTGTTGGCCATGACTGAGCCATTATTCTTGGAATTCCAACTGAAGTAGAGAAGTTTATCAAAATATTTCTATGTTCTGCCTTTGAATGCCCTATTGGCATTTTCCTTTTCTTCTGATTCGGCTTGACCACAAACCCTCTTAAATAATCACCTAAGGTTTCATCATCTTTCATTTGAGCATGAGTTTGCTGGTCTAAGAATTCATCCTGTTCCTCTGCTAATTTCCTTGCTAATTCAACATCATGAGCAACCTGTGCTTCTTTGGAAGAGAATTTAATCATTGGAGATTCAATGAGAATGCCTTTACCCTTATCTCTGGAAGCTGATTCTGTAGATTGGACTGTTGTGACAGGAGCCTGAGAGCCTTTTCTGATGACAACTCCAGTTGTCCTGATAGGAGCAGCTTGAGTTTCTAGGCTAACAGCTTGAGTAGCTGTTGGGACTGTAAGCCTAGAAACTAGGACTGTTGGAGGAGAGGTTTAAGTTGTTTGGACTAAAGGAGGTATCTCCGGATTCTCCCCCTTTTTCGATGCATTGGTTTGGCGAGGTGGACCAGAAACCTTTGCAATCAGGACTCGAACCATCTTCTCAAGCTATATAATTTTATTTCCACAGAGGGTGAACCCTTGATGGATATAATCCAATCTTTGATGCTGGGCTGCTATGATTTGTTGCAGATCTGTGATTGGGCCCCCTGTGTAGCAATAAGGGACTTATAATGTTCCGATATGGCTACAACAGGTTTCAGCTGTGGATCCGTCAATACCATGAGTTGCAGACTAGCCTCAAGATCATCAAATTATAGTGGTATTTGAGATCTATCACTGGCAGGAATTCCAGAGGTAGAAACATCTGGGCCCCTTTGTTCTTGGTACTGGGGACTTCCAGAAGGTGCTTGCACACTCTCTGTTGCCATGGGAGTGGTCTTAGAGATGTTGACACTGGCCTGTGCCTCTTGTGCAAAGACAACAGTAGTGTCAGCCGCAAACCCCATATGGACATCCTCTGATGGAATGTCCACCTCCAAATTGAGGGTGGGAGTGTCCTCAGTGGGTTCCCTTTGGATATCCTGTGCACAAGTGTCCTTCTGCACAGGGTTATTTGGCTCTGGTGCTTGGGCTGATGAGGAAGGATCTCCTGAAACCCTTTGTCTTTTGTATGGTTAGAGTGTGGGGGGGGGGGGGGGGGGGGATGTTTGTGTGATATAAGGAGCAGATGGAATGTTTGTATCATGAGGAGTGGGTTGGGGTCCTGGGGGTGAAGCAGTGATGGATGGCTGAGCCTGCTCAGGACCCTCTCCTCTGTTTGTTGGATTGATGCCCAGCATTGCAGAAGGCAATGGAACATCCACATTTAAAAAATTGGCACTAGGTTTTAAAAATCTTTTTATTGAAGGTAAAGAGTGCCTATCGGAAACATGTATCCTTTTATGTATATTAAAATTATTGCAAGATCTTGCAATTATTTCAGCCAAAAATCGTGGATACATCAAAAATTTCCCATTCTTTAGGGCATGATGCCTCAACATTCCTTGGAAAATCATATTTGAAAAGTTGAAGTGTTGGCTTGTTGATAGAAACACTAGAGCAGTGGCAATGTTTGAGGAAAACTCAGACCAACCAGTTCTTCTGGGACTTATACATTGTTGAATGATATGCACAAGATATTTTCACTTAGGGGAAAAGTGTGCTTTAAAGAAAGTAAATGAATCAGTAGGGCCCCTATATCCTATTGCAAAAAGTCCTTCATGTAAGGCAGGAAGGGATAGATCTGATATACCTGAGGCATCTTGAAGACGCAAATGTTGGCGGATGGTCTCTTCAGAAATAGTAATAGGCTTGCCATCGATTGTGGATGCCAAAGACGTGACTCCACTGATGGTTTTGACTCTGGCAGATTTCCAGAACTGCTCTATATGAGACACATAGATGGTGGGATTTACAGTGAGGGCATGATGGATATGGGAACTTCAAAGGAAGTCCATCATGTCGTGGAATGGTTGAAGGTCAGTATGTTTGAGAGAATAAGGGAGACAGTTGTGCTCTTTGACAAACTCCATTGAAGATCAAGTTGGTGATTTAGGGTTCGAAAGAGTTGTGTGTGAATCGCTCAGAGAGAGAAAGAAAAGATCGTGGAAGATATTTTTGCAACTTGTAGTTAAAATTGAATGAAATTGGAACCTTTAAAGGTTTGGGCATTTCAAAAATATCTAATCCCGCGCACAAACTTTTAAGGAATTACAGAATTACCCTGCAGACTTTGACAGATCAAGTGAAAATAAGTAACAGTTCGAGTAAAATGAACTAGCAGCTTGAGAAAAGACTCAAGCTGTTAGTTGAAAATTAAGCATATTCTTATAAAACAGTGTCTCCCCCTTAATCAAGCGCATGAAATAAATATGTTCTTCATAAAATAAGAGAGAACGATGAAAATAATTTAATCCATATTAACCATACCAATATTTGATACTAGGAAGGTAAATCTTCCTACATCAAATGATTTTGTAAATAGATCAGCTAACTGATCATCTATATGAATTTTGGTAACTTGGATTAATTTCTTCTCATTACAATCTCTTATAAAATGAAATCTAATGTCTATGTGGTTGGTTTTGGGAAATTTCATTGGATTTTGTACAATGCTTATTGCACTTGAGTTGTCAATGTAAATAGGAGTAGACAAAAAGTTCATACCATAGTCTCTCAGTTGATTCTGAATCCACATCACTTAGGAACAGCAGCTGGCAGCTGCTATATATTCTGCTTCAGTAGATGAGGTGGAAATAGTTGTTTGCTTTTTGCACTGCCAAGAGACCAGTCTTGCTCCTAGATATTGACATCCACCAGTTGTGGATTTTCTGTCAATGTTGCAGCCTCCATAGTCACTGTCAGAATAGGCTGTTAGTTCGAGAGGAGAGTCTTTAGGATACCATAGTCCCAACTGTGGGTGGCCCTTGAGGTATCTAAAAATTCTCTTAACAACAAACAGATGTGAGTCCTTTGGAGCACATTGAAACCTGGCACAATCACAAACAGCAAACATTAGATCAGGTCTAGAAGATGTGAGATACATTAGTGAACCTATCAAGGATCTGTATAGGTGAATGTCCACATGTACTCCATCTTTGTCTGCATCAAGCTGCTTGAGAGTGTCCATTGGAGTACTAGCAACTTTGGTATCTTTGTAGCCAAACTTTTCCAGAATGTCATTAACATACTTTGATTGACTTAAAAGTCCTGTGGGCTTCTGCTTGACCTGCAATCCTAGAAAGAAGGTGAGTTCTCCCATTGTACTCATCTGAAACTTTTTGTGCATCAATGTCTCAAACTCCTTGCATAGAATGTCATTTGTGGACCCAAAAATGATATCATCAACATAGATCTGAACAAGCAAAATTTCTGATTTGATGGACTTTGTGAACAATGTCGTGTGCAGAGTACCTATCTTGAATCCATTTTGTAGAAGGTATGAGGACAAAGTGTCATACCATGCTCTTGGTGCTTGATGGAGCCCATAGAGGGCTTTGTCTAATTTGTAGACTCTGTCTGGATACTTATAGTCCTCAAATCCAGGAGGTTGACACACATAAACCTCTTCTTCAATTGTTCCATACAGGAAAGCAGATTTTACATCCATTTGGTACACTTTGAATCCTTTGAAGCAGGCTTAAGCTAGGAACAGTCTGATGGCTTCTATTCTTGCTACTGGGGCAAAGACATCATCATAATCTATTCCTTCTTCTTGACTGTATCCCTGTGCTACCAATCTTGATTTGTTCTTGATTACTACCCCTCTCTCATCCTTCTTGTTTCTGAAAACCCATCTTGTACCAATTGCTCTCTTTCCTCTAGGTAAGTCAACTAGAGTCCATAGATTCTGAATCTTGAATTGCAAAAGTTCTTCTTGCATTGCCTCAATCCAAGATGGATCTTATGGAGCCTCAAATGCCCTCTTAGGTTCTAATTGTGACTTAAAGCATGCATGTTCAAAGGCAGCTAGACTGAATTCAGGAACTGCTGATTCAGCATCAGTGGACTTCTTGTGAACCATTGTCCTTGTCTGCACAGGTGTGCGTGGGTCTCCCATTATCTGGTTGAGAGGATGATACTTGTGAACCCTGAGTGTGGGTTCTTTTTCTGTCTGAAATGAGGTTCCTAGATTTGTATCATCTCCTTCAGGACCACTTGATGATTCTGCTTCAGGAACAACTTGACCAGAAGATGGGACTGTGTCCCTATTGGATGGTGCTGTTACCTCAGGACTTGGGATTGGCACTTCATAATCTAGATTTGTATCATGTTGAGTATCCAGTACCCCTGGTGGGTCACATGATAGAAGTGGTAGAACAATGTACTCATCCCATTTATCAGAATCTTCAACAGTTTGAAACTTTGTGCCACTAGCTTGAATGTTTGTGTGACCAGCATGAGAATTTGGGTTGGCAGCTTCAACACTGTCTTCATCAGTTCCTGCAGTATACTCAGCATTGCTCAGAGAATTTGTTAGTGAATCTAAATCAAACAACCAATCAGGACCAGTGCCATTGACATTAGCAGTGTTTTCATTAAACTCAACATCGGCACTTTCTTAAATGGTTTTAGACACACTGTTATATACCCTATAGGCTTTGCTTTCAGTAGAGTATCCTACAAAGAAACCTTCTTCAGCCTTACTTTCAAACTTTACTAAGTGAGTTTTAGTGTGAAGAATAGTGCATGAACAACCAAAATACTTTAAAAAGGCTATTAAGGGAACTCTATGATGGAATAACTCATATGGAGTTTTCCCTTGTGATTGAACAACTTGAACCCTATTTAGCACAAAACAAGCGGTATTGACTGCCTCTGCCCAAAAGGTCATTGGCACTTTGGAATCAGCTAGCATGGTTCTAGCAGCCTCTATTAAAGTTCTATTCTTTCTTTCAGCTACACCATTTTGTTGTGGTGTTCTTGGTGCACTATATTGCCTTGCAATACCTTTAGATTCACATAAAGATAGCGCAGCAGTTTCATCCTTAGTCCTCAGAAAGTAGACCCATATAAATCTGGTGAAATCATCAACAATGACTAAACAGTAAGATCTTTTATTCAAACTCAACACAGATGTTGGACCAAAGAGATCCATATGAATAAGATGAAGAGTAGATGAGATTGAATTTACTTTTTTTACCTTATGAGAAGTTTTGTGTTGCTTGCCTTTAAGACATGCTACACAATGATCATCACAAATGAACTCTTTTTGTGGTAGACCTCTTACCAGATTCTTTTTGACTAAAACATTCATAGATTTGAAGTTCATGTGACACATCCTTCTGTGCTAAAGAGCAGACTCATTAGATGTTTCTTTGGATATCAAACAGCTCAAAGTATTTAATTTTGACAAAAGATCTGTGTCCAAACAGTAGACATTGTCCTTTCTTGGTGTTCTAAGTAAAACAAGATTTTCAAGGATTTTAAAATCTTTTGAAAGTACAATGCACTCAGAGTCTGTGAATAGAACATTATTTTGTTTATCACAAATTAGAAACATACTTAGTAAATTATACTTCAGCTGTTCAACATACAAAACATCATTGAAAATCATATTGCCTGCTTTGACAATACCTTTACCTGTTACCTTACCTCCCTTGGAATTTCCACTAAATGCAACAAATCCTCCTTTAAAGCCTTTGAAATTTGACAAGCATTCAGAATTGCCTGTCATGTGCCTAGAGCATCCACTATCCATATGCCATCTTGTTTTATGTTGGGTCCTGTGGGTGCCATGCACAAAGAAAAGCTTAGTTAGTAGTGGAGTAAACCCAAACCAAGTTGGTTTTGGGTTGTCCTTGTGCATTGACATAACTAAACATTGTTTGTGTATTTTTATACTTAGTAAGATCCACTGGTGGATTTTATGAAGAATATTTAGTTATGACATGAGGTATCCAGGTGTTCTTTCCAACCTTTTCATTAACAGTCTCAGATGATCCATTACCAGTTCCAGTTTTAGGCTTAGCAGTTTGAACTGAGTTTTTAGTGCTAACAGCTTCAGAGTTTGCACTACCAGTTCCAACTTTAGACTTAACAGTCCCAACATTTGTATCAATAGTTTGATCTGAGTTTTTGCCTTTAACACACCATATCTGATTAATATTTGCCTTTTATTTTGCTAAAACTTGTTTTTGGTGTGTAGGCTGTCTTTTGTTGACTTTTAAGAACCTGTGGTCAACTGTCGTCTTTGGAACTGGTGTAACAGGTGGTTTGGCCTTTGAATTTTTTGTGTTTTGAACAAATGCCTGTTTTTGAACCACAGTCTGTTTTGTAACAGATGGTTTATACAAACAATGCCTGACCAAATGGTTTTTCCTGCCACAAATGGAAACATCTTTTGACTGTTTTGACTGGAAAACCAGTTTTGTTAGACCATAACTGATTCTTGTTCCTTTGATTTCCCCTTACCTGCTGTTGTGTGGGAAACTTTTGGACACCATGCTTTTGGCATGTGCAGATTGTAACAGTTTTACCCCTTTTTTACTTTTTGAGGAAGATGCAATGTTACAGTTAGAAAGTACAGAAACATGTGGAGCATTATTTCATATACTCATCTTCTCTTTTCCTTTCTCACTGGGGTTAGGGGTTTCTATAGGTGCACTCATTGTTTTGAGTTCTCTCTTAACTTCTTTACCCTCAAATCCTTCATTTGAAATCAGTTCTTCTTTAGATTAAGGACTGTTTTCAAGAATAGGACCTACAGTTGTCATTGTCTCATCCAATGGCTCATTAACAAGCCTATCAGCAACTTCACTCATGGGATGAATGTATTTGTTGTTGTATGGGGGTGGAGTGGCTCTGTATCCTATACCTTCTTTGGGATTGAGCTGAGATTTTACTCTGTCTTTAAATTGAACTTCCATTAGATGTTCTAGCTTTGGATTTGCCAGCTTGAAGTTTCCTAAATCTATATTGATAGATTCTATATTCTTGTTAGCTTCTAACACCTTCTGTTCAGCCTCATCTAGTTTCTTATTCAGGGTCTCTATTTTCTTATACAGTTCCTTTTTCTCCCACTCATGATATGTTCTATCATGTCTCATCTGAATCTCATTATCTTTATAGTCATTGATCTGTTTTCCAAGATCTTCTATGACCTGCATGTACTCATATCTCCTTTCTTCCATCTTAGCTAGAGTTTTTCACATGCTTTCATTATGATCTCTGTACTTTTTAACCATATTTTTGCATGTTTGAGAACAGAGTTTATCATTTACCTCAGATGGTAGTTCAGTGGAAGTGACATTAGATGATTCTGCCATAAGAGCTTGATTTTGAAACTCCTCTTCTGTCTGATCACTCCAGTCAAACACATTGTCTTCTTGAGAAACAAGTGCTTGTGATGATTAAGCTTGATTAGTTTGCTGGGGTCTTGGTGGCTGTTGACCTTGAGATCTGCATTCTCTGGCAAAGTGTCCAAACTTGTGGCATTTAAAGCATTCAACTTTTGATTTATCAAATGCTGGTTTGCCTTCTGGTCTGGCTTGAAAGTTTGGTCTGCCATTTCTTTTCAGAAATCTTTTGGCCCTCATAGTCAACATAGCATGCTGCCATTTCAAGTCCATGTATTCTAGATCATCTGGATGGATTTGTTCTAAATCTTCAGCATTTAGAGCATACAGTCCATCATTTGCAACAAAAAGTTCATAATGAACTTCAGTAGAGTTACCATCAGCACCTGAAAAGGAATCACAGCAGTTTGATTTATTAGTTAATGCTGATGATAGCAGAGCAGTGTTATGATTGTAGGAAAAGGATTTCTTTTTATCTTCAATATCAGTTTCAAACACTCTCAGACTGTTGTAAAGGTCATCCAACTCTATTTCATCAAGAGTATCTTTTGTTCTCCATTGGGCAGCATAGACTGTCCACTCTTCACCAAGGATCTAAGGAATTTTTTGTTTACTTCATCTTGATCCAAGCTGACTTTGGCACTCTCCAATTCACCTATCAGTTTATTGAACCTGTCAAAAATTTGAGTAAGGTTTTCATTCTTGCCACCAGAAAAGTTTTCATACTGCTGTTTTAGAAGATCTTTTTGATTTCTTTTGGTGCTAGCATTGCCAACAAATCTTTTCTCTAAAGCAATCCAAAGAGAATGAGCAGTATAGAATTTTTTAAACTGATGTTGATAAGCATTAGGAATGGCTATATGTAAGAGAGTAAGAGCTTTCACTTAATTTATTCTAGCCTTTCTTTCAAGTTCAGTCTTTGGAGTTGTTTTTATGGGCTTGCCTTCAGCATCTAGTTCAGGATCAACTACAGGAGGATATTCAACAGCTTCCCATATGACATAATCAATGAATTGAATGTGTTGTTGAATCCTGAGTTTCCACATCTCGAACTCAGTGGGTTTGTGCATAGGCACTTTGAGTCCTTGCCCAGATCCACTACTGCTATAACACTTAATTGTTTTAAGAAAAACTTTCAGCACAAATAACACATAAATATAAACAAAAAATCAAATCTTTTGTATTGCCAACTCACTGATTACAATCACCTCTAATCTGTTTGATTAGACGAAAAACACAGATTGTTCTTAGGGTTTTACAACTTTAGAGGCTTGAGAAAACTTAACCAGAAAGCAATTACAATTGAATCAAAACTTGTACGTGCAGACTTACAATAGAAAAACCTATTCTATCTATATATAAAGCTTTCTGATTTGTTCTTTGAGGAACTCTAATTTTTCTGATAATAGATATGCTTGAATCTTCAAATATAAATCTTTTCCTGAATTTCAGCACTTTTTGTTTGTTAAACTATTGAGCAGCTTGAACTTTATCTGTTGAGCAGCTTGAACGTTTGAACTGGCAGGTTGAACTTACTCAACTAACAGCTTGAACTTTATAATTATACAGAAAATCTACTAACAGTTTGAGAAATATAACTAACAGCTTGACATACTTAGAATATTTCCCAACATTTTATCTTCTATCCGGCACACTGATCGATGCATTTTACATTAAGGTTTTCATGCTCAATTTACATGTAAATGCATCTCTTTTATAGAATATATGCTACTTTCATAAGTATTTTGTTTGAATTAGGTGATGGAAGCAAATGGCTAAAATTGGTGTTGTTTGGAGTGAAAAGACTTGAAAAGGTGCAGCGGATCAATCTGCCAAAAGGCGATCAATCTGTCCGAGAGCAGAAAGTTTTAGAAGAATGTCAGAGCTTCAGCGGACTAATCCGCCCAAAGCCCCATCAGTCTGTCCGGACGGAATCTTTCATAAAGAATGGATAAACATCAATATATTCCGTTGGGATTTGGAATTATCTATAAATAGGGATGCCATAGAACGTCCAAAACATCTCTCACACACATTCAAAGCCCCTCTTTCACCTCTATCACCCGCCGGAACTCCGTTTAACACCGAATCAACGTCATGATGAATTCCGCTTCAACCATTCGGCAATCCAACGCCTTGAAGATGTATTCATTAATCAAGATGCAATCTTTGAAGGCTATGGAGGGCTAATCTCATCACGGTTACTTCTGGGGATAATCCATAGTGAAGTTTTTATATTTTGTCAAGTTGTTTTGTTATATAACATTGATACATTCCATGTGGTTTTCATTAGTTAATCATATGATTGTGTTTTTGTGTTCATGCTTTTATTGTTGATTATCGTAAGACGAGTTATTGCAATCATATCGTTCGTGCCGAGCTCAAACTAGAATAGGAGTTAAGACGAGTGATGATGAAAACATAATTCGTGCCCAAGATATATTAATAATATTGCAAATAGGTCATGTCTATGTGATCTTGAGTATAACATAATGAAAGATAGAATATAATTACTTTTCCATGTGATAAAACCCAGAAGTAATCCATCCATTCATATATTCACAACCTAAGTGTTTGGTGTTATTGTGTTCCAAAGTCTTTCTAGTTTATTGATTCTGGTTTAGGTTTGCACTTATTTATTAATGTTCATCGCTAGGTTTCATTATTCGCTCAAGTAAAGTATTCAAGTAAAGTATTTAGATTTCTGTTTTCGCTGCAACTATAACCACATGTTCCTCGTGGATTCGATCCCTCTTACCCTAACTACTTAGGTTATTTGGAGTTTATTTTTGACGAGTTGATGACATCTCGATCAAATTTTGGCGCCGTTGCCAGGGAACTAGTGCGCTTATAGGAAATCGATTTTGTTTGTTTTAATTTTTTTTAGTTATAAATTAAAAAAAAATCCAAAAATATTAGTTTTCATCTTTCTTAGAATTAGTTTACTTGCTTTTGTTTGCTTTCTTTTGCTTATTTTCAGGAAATAAATCTTTGCATGCACACGCGTCATTGTGGACGTGATTCTCCGCTACAATACGCACCAGAGTTGGAGAGAACAGTTCGTAGTATTCGTAAATCATTAAGGGAGCAAGGAGAATCTAAAAAGAAGCGACAAGGACCATTGTTCCCTGAAGAAAAGCCTCTAGACGAAGGAACATCAACTAGTGCTAGAATGGGAGATCGAAACGATAACGTAATAGGCCCTCAAGGACGTCCAGTTGCATCTTATTTCCAGCCGGATACTTATGATGATCCGTCACCCATAGTTTATCCGGAAGGAGATAATCTGACTATATATATTCGACCCCAAGTTGTGAGTAATTTACCAATCTATAGGGGTACTGCTAGTGAAGAACCATATCAACACCTCTACGAATTTCTCTGAATGTGCAATCTTAATCAAATTAGAGGTATGACAAGGAATGATCTCAGGTTACGTCTTTTCCCTTTTTCTTTAAAAGATAGAGCAAGTCAATGGTTTGCATCACTTCCCGCGGGTAGCATTACTACGTGGGATGATATGCAAAAACAATTTTTACATGAGTATTATCCCTTCAGTAAAACTAGTGAGATTCGAAAACAAATTAATGATTTTTCACAATTACCCGGCGAAGAATTTCATGAAGCATTTGATCGTCTCAAAGAAATGCTACGATCATGTCCGCATCATGCTATTCCTCGTTGGCAATTAGTGAAAACGTTTTTCGATGGGGTAGATGTTTTTAGCAGACAAATGATTAATGCTGCTAGTGGAGGTGGTTTCTTAAGTCGAGAGGGTGAGGATGCTTGGAGATTATTAGAAACATTATACGAGGATTTAAAAACTCAAGCCTCATCCACTCGACGAAAGCCTGCTGCCACACTTCATGCTACTTCAGGGTTAGATCTAAATTGGAAAAATGAAGTTAATACATCTATATTCGATACTCATAAGAAGCTTGACTTCATAATTCAAAGTTTAGGGAAAGGTAGTGCTTCTGTCTTGCAGGTACAGGAGTCGTGCTCATTATGTGGAGACCCGTCTCACAAAGGAGATGATTGTTTTCAATTTAATGCTCCACTGAATGAACAAGTCAACGAGGCACAAGGTTTTCAGCGAAAGTATGATCCATACGCTAATACCTATAATCCAGGGTGGAGAGATCATCCAAACTTTCGTTGGAAGAATGATGAGCATTATAATGCTAAGCCACGATACGATGGGAGTGGTTCCGCTAATCAAGACCGACATCAATACCAACAAAGGCCCCAACAACTGTATCATGGCCAAAGTTCAGATCAAATCGGGAATCAAGGTAGAGGAGATGAGAATAACACTGATCAAAAGCTTGATAAGATCATGGAGTTCTTAACATCCCTTGATAAAAAGACAACCCAGACACATCAAGAAACTAGTGCAAATTCCAAATCTATTGCAGCACTGGAGAAGCAAATGGGTCAACTGGCAGAGAAACTGAGTAAAAGGGATGAGGGAAGCCTTCCGAGCACCACAACAGTGAATCCTTCACATCAGCGAGCCGGTAAGGAACAACTGAATGAGGTAATCACTTTACGTAGCGGTAAGAAAGTGGATAACAAGGTACGTATGCCTAGTCCTAATGATACTGATGATGATTGTGAAGTAGTATATGAAGAACCTAAGCCAACAGAAAAACAAGATAAAAAGAAGGATAAAGAATGCGATAGAGTGGCACCTAAAGTTGCGGAGGGGGGTACAAGTTCTTCTCTAGTACCCTTCCCATCAGCTTTAGAGAAACCGGCCTCCTTTCCATTCGGGAAGAGAGGACCAAAGGCTGATGATATGTGAGAAATATTCAATCAAGTTAAAGTTAATGTTCCCCTTATCAAATTGATACAGCAAGTTCCGTCATATGCTAAATTTTTAAAAGATTTGTGCATTCAAAAGTATAAACTTCAAGCTTCAATGCCGAAAAAAATTGAATTGACGGAACATGCTAGTGCCATTCTATTGAATTCTCTGCCACCTAAACTCAAAGATCCTGGAACGCCTTTGATATCAATCACAATGGGAAACATTCAAATAAAAAAGGCGCTTCTTGATTTAGGAGCTAGTGTAAATATACTCCCAGGGAATGTGTTTGATTGATATGATCTTGGTATGCTACAACAAACTGATGTAATTTTACAGTTAGCAGACCGATCTACTAAAAATCCTCGGGGTGTGTTGGCTGATGTGATTGTTAAAGTAGAAGATTTTTATTATCCTGTTGACTTCTTGGTTTTAGATATAGAGATTACGGTTAAAGATTGTCAACCTACAATCATCTTAGGTCGCCCTTTCTTAACAACAGTGAATGCACAAATTAATTGTCGATCAGGGGCCATGGACATCACTTTTGGTGATAGGAAGATGAGGTTAAATGTCTTTAATTCGTTAATTAATGCCCCAATGGAAAGTGAGTGTTATATGGTAGATACTGTTGATGATATTAGGCACACATTTATGCCATGTATGCTTACTGATGATGCTTTGAAGCATTACTTTTGTTTTGACAGGGATGACCTTGCAGACTTAAAAGAGGTTCAGGTGATCCATAAGGCAGTGATGAGCTCATTTGAGAAAAAACAACCTCCATGGACGCACAAAGTCGAGTCACTTCCACTCAACTTCAATCCACCATTGAAACCATCTCTGGAGGATCCTCCTAACTCAGAACTCAAAACTCTCCCTTCTCATCTTAAGTATGCTTTCCTTGGACCGAATTCAACCTTACATGTTATAATTTCTTCTGATCTTACAGGACCACAGGAAGAGGAGCTAATGAAAGTGCTTTCAAAGCACAAAGTAGCAGTTGGATGGACCATTGCAGACCTCAAGGGAATTAGTCCAGCACTCTGCATGCATAGGATTTCGACAGAGCCTGATGCAAAACCATCGCGGGAGACACAACGAAGGTTGAACCCGAATTTACGAGAGGTGGTCAAGAAAGAGGTATTAAAGTGGCTTGATGCAGGCATCATATATCCGATCTCGGATAGTGCCTGGGTTAGCCCAACACAAACGGTACCTAAGAAGTCAGGTATCACAGTTGTAGAGACTGATAGCGGGGAACAAATTACCACTCGGCCAGTAACCGGTTGGCGAGTGTGTATCGATTACCAAAAGTTAAATTCTGCTACATTAAAAGATCACTTTCCCCTTCCGTTCATAGACCATATCATTGAGAAGCTATCAGGTCAGAAATTTTATTGCTTTCTTGATGGGTACTCTGGATACAATCAAATTTCTATCCATCCAGAGGACCAAGAAAAAACGACATTTACATGTCCTTATGGCACATTCGCATTCCGAAGAATGTCATTTGGATTATGTAATGCTCCCGCAATCTTTCAAAGATGTATGATGAGTATTTTTTCAAATATGGTGGGAGAGTCGTTAGAAATTTTTATGGATGATTTTTCCATTTTTGGGGAATTATTTGATGTTTGTCTCGAACAACTAGAGAAGGTTTTAAAACGTTGCACAGAGACTAATCTAGTATTGAGCTGGGGAAAAAGCCATTATATGGTTAAAGAAGGGATTGTACTTGGTCACCTAGTTTCTGAGAGGGGATTTGAAGTTGATCGAGCCAAAGTGCAAATTATATCCACCCTTCCTCCTCCCACTACGGTTAAAAGCGTTCGCTCTTTCTTGGGACATGCATGATTTTACAGGCGTTTTATAAAGAATTTTAGTGCTATATCTAAGCCATTATGTAATTTATTATTAAAAGATGCACCTTTTTCATTTGATGACTCGTGTTTGCAGGCTTTTAATGAACTAAAGGCGAAGCTTACAGAAGCCCCTATTTTACATTCACCAGATTGGTCGCAACCGTTTAAAATAATGTGCGACGCGAGCGATTACGCGGTAGGGGCTGTTCTAGGGCAACGGTTGAATAACTTGTAAGGTCTACCACTACGAGATCTATCTAGACGCGGAACCGTCAACGAGTGCGGAATCCTCGTTAACGGGTAGACGGAAACAACTCTCAATCAGAAACACGGAGACTATCAGAGGCTGCACGAACGACACACGAACGCACCTACGAACTGATTCTCTCCGAAACGACACTGTCACTGATGATAAACTCGAAATCGCTTAATGCTTAATCACTCTCGAATTCTGCAAAAATTCTGATAATTAATCGAGTCTATCCCTAATTATAGAGGCTAATTCGAGTCTGTTATGGGCCAAACTCGAATCCGGCCCAAGGCCCATTCGCGTTTGTCCTTACTGACACTCTAGAATCTGCCTACATTCGAATCTAGGACCACATTCAAATCTGACACAGATTCGAATGTCAAACCTTATAGACTTCGAATCTGCCTCTTCACATAATTGACTAAGTATTGAAACTTATGTTTTTACCTTATGATTGATTTTATCTTTGATCTTTATGTTTGAACTTCTTGTAATACGTTACATCAAGTTCAAACACATAAACAATAATAAATATCAACCATATATAAACATATATAACAAACACTTGCTACACCACAATGTTGGATCACTTAGACTGCTATCGTCACACAGAATGTACCAACAGACTCCCCCTTGACGATAGCTTCTAATAATTCACACATTTGATTAAGAACTTTGTTTATTATTTATTCAAACTGCTTCCAGCATACAAACCTTTTTTCAATACACACTCGAACTACATTCTCATACTTCCTAGCCTCACCATCCATATGAGTATCACTTGAAATCTTATGAGCATGCAAAATTTGAAGATCATCTCGAGACAGGTTTACCAGATGAAGAGGATCATAGATTCTAAGAATCACCTTTTCTTCAAAATCTTCCATTACCGCTTCTCCAGTTTCACTCTCGACATACCACCCGTTCAGATTCTTCATAACATTTTGTGGCATAGGCTTGAGCGGCACCTTTCTTAGACATCTTACGGGTTTGTATTGAATCTTCATCCAAGGACGCCCAGTTAGAGGATCAATACGAGAAGGATCCTCTACTCTTTTTCCAACCTTTGGATTTAGGCGTTCAAACTTTCTTGATCTTCCCTCTTTTCTTATGATTCTGGTAATTATATCTACGTAGGGATCATTGCCAATATTGATCAGGTCGTTCCATGCTAACGCCTTGATCTCAATCTTTGGCAGTGAATTGAATACTTTCAGAGTTCGCCTCAGGTACTGGAGCCCATCTTTTCTCTTGATTATGAATAGCTGCAGTTCTCGATCAAAGAACCAGCTTAATATGCTTCCTGATAGTTTTCCAGTCCTCGGCACTCTCATCTTCTCTTTCAGCTCCAATTCTTTATGCTCAGCCCTGAACCACAACTTTCTTTTCTCTTCATTTGTTAACTCTCTGACAGGTTCCTCTACTAATGACTCAACATTTAAAGCAGCATTCACCACTTCTATGTTAACAACATCATTGCCTCCTATCACATATGTATCAGTGATTGGATTTTGCTGGACTACAATTTCATCAGCTTCATCGTCTTCGTCAGCACATATCTCATCATCTGATCTCCAATCAACAATTTCTTCAGGGACAAATTCTCCCTCTTCTAATTCTTCCATATCCTCTTCAAAGTCAAATCCCAAGTCCATTGGGTCGTCATCAAGATCCATGAGAGCATCAATCACCTCACTTATCTTAAAATCCGTAGGCTTAGACAAACTAGCCTCTCCTACTTCACCTCCCAACTGACTTGGCTCCCCCTGAGATTGAGCAGCCTGAGCAGCAGAAAAATCTACTGGCTCATTCTGTCTTTGAGAGCTGGGATCGTTGCCTTGGTTATCTTCATTATCATCATCCTTCCTGCCCACTTCTTGATCTCAGCACGATGTCTCCCCCTGAGCCTGTAAATTTTTCATTAGTTGCTCAACTAGGGAGCGCATCGACCTTAACTCAGCTGCTTGATCAGCTACAAATGTCTTTAACTCTACGTTCTCTTCCTGAACTGTTTCCACAATCTTCTTCAAATCGGCATTCTCCTTATCCAGATTTGCATTATGAGTCTGAATTTCACCGATTGGCTTTGTTAAGCCTAAGATTTGGACATTTGGGAAGTCAACTCGAGCTTTAAACTGCAGAAACCTTTGGTTGTCGGCGTATGTGGACGAGGTTGATGGGATGGATTGAATTGGTGTTGGAATGATCGGCGATGGGATGTATGGTTCATCATGAGGTGGTGATGGTGGAATGGTGGTCTGAGGTTCCTGAGGTTGAGGAGTTTGAGTTTGAGAATTTTCTGGTTGTTCTGATGAAGCTGAAGACGATCCTTGCAAAAATCTGGTTGTTCTTCATTAACTACTAACCGTGATCCATAAGTTCCTATTTGAACATGAGGTTCTGTAGATACTGACTCTGGAGCTTCAACTTCTATCTCCTCCATTTCTTCGGACTCGGTGGCAGATGATGACTCATCATTACCAGTCTGCTCTGGTTCATATTCTTCAACATCCCGAAGCACATCTTCTTCTCCCTCTGGAGGCTCAAGTAGTTCTCCCACCAATGCTGCAGGTATGTCTTCATTGGCATGAGGACCTGCTTCCCAAATTTCATGTAACGTCTGACACAACTGATTAGATTCACTTGGAATATTCGAAGGGCCCGCCTCTTGTATCTCTGGTTGTTGACTTGTGGAAGGCCTTGATGCCTGAGTCTGACTCGCAGTAGCTCTTTGTCTTCGCCTTTGTTGTTGTGCTCGCGGTGGCTGTGGTTGTTGTTGTGGCTGACCAGGCTGAACTTCCACTACACCTGCCCAGTTGGCAGTATCTGGTGCTTCAAAATTCCTATCCAAAACAGCTCCAAACAACGGTCGCTCGACCAGAACCGCCAACCTTCCTCTATGTGAGGAGCAATCGGCAAAAATCCTTTTATCCATCATAGCTACGCTTTGGATCTCATTTGACTGCGGCAAATTCGGCAAGAAATGCCTGATAAGCATCATTATGAATCGAGGATACAGCAGAAATTGTTGCTGCTCTGGAGCCGTGATTTGATGAACGAACTCCGAGAAAAACATTTCCGAAAAGCTGAAAGGCCGATTATATACTAAGGCGATCATCCCAGATTGGATCTTCGAGACAATATAGTCAAAACCAGCTTTCTTTGCCGCGAAACAAACCATGAAAACATGAGCCAAGAATCTCCATTGGCCAATAAGCCCACTCTTCATGTAAGAAGTCTTTGTAACATCCAGGCTGTAACCCATTCTCTGAAAGGCCGCTTGCCTAATACTTAGAGGAAAATTGATAGGCCCAGATTCTTCTTCCTCAGATCCTAGCTGCAAAACTTGACGCAGCATATCGGCAGAAAACACTAGCGGTTGTCCTGCGATCCTTGTTCTCAGCACTGTCGGGGTGACAGAGCAGTCCACCTGAAGATGATCATAAAATTGGCGAACATAGGGAATAACAATCTGAATATTATGGGATAAGGCGAATGCAATCCTAGACTCTACTAGGAAATCCAACATTTGTCGAAAACCCTGTGCCTCAGGGATATGATGGTCGGGGGGAATGACCATATTATGCTTCGCCACGAATACTCGAACAGCCATATCTGCACAATAGATAAACTATTAGAATAAAAAAATCAATAAACTTGCCTAAATTCAAATTTGTTTTATTTTGAACTTGTTTAAGTACAAAATCCAACACAAAAGAATTTCTACAAGTTTAATAAAATTTAAATTAAATAATTCAACTAAAATTACGGATTCGAATAAACCACTTTTCGAGTTTGATGACTCACTCGAATCTACTGACCTTCTCGAGTTTACTGACAAACTCGAGAGAGGTCTTGAAGAGATTCGAACCTGTCGGCCAAACTCAACAACAAAACCCATGATTTTAACCATTTTGAACTTAGAAAATCACATCCATTAGTCCAACTAGGTTCTAATCACTGATTTATGCATTTAATTTCATTATTTACTGGTCCAAACTTTGTAATTTGGAAAAATCCGATTTCGACCATCAAACCTCACAAAATTGGTGATTTTGACTTAAATGGCGTATAAAACTACTCAAATTTTGTACAACCCAGTTGATTATACCTAGAAGTATCAGTAGAATCGAACACTCAAGAAAGAAACTCGACAAATTGTCGTTTTTGTGGAAATCGGTAGATTCGAGCAGGTAGATTCGAAATCGCCAATAGATTCGAGAAAGTAGATTCGAAAACAGATAGGAGTAATGACAGTTACTGTTACCTATTTATAATACTAACCTTCGAATCTATGGCCAAGGTCGAATCTACTGACAGACTCGAACCTTCCCAATTTCGAGTCTGTCCTAAACTCGAATAACACCAAACACTTAGAAAAATTTCGAAAATTTTGAAATAACTTCAACTTTTTCAACCTTTTCAACGGCATTGTGTAACGAGATAAACTATGCCAAATCTTTTACCCTAAGCACAAGATTTTTCACGCAGTGTTTATTTTATCCAACTATGAATGCACCCTCGGTAATTTTTGACCTTTAACCTACGTAAAAACTAAAATAAAATAAAATAAAATAAAAACTAAGTAAAAAATACAATTTTAAAATATTGACCAAAAAATTTAACTTAGACTTAAGCTATACTTATTAAAATTTACAACCTAAGCTAAATAGTAAACAAAATATTTTTGATGAGTATAGTCAAAGAAAAGTTCAATCAGATAGCGGTGTCTGATACTCACTCTCGGTACTTAAACTTTCACGCTTAGGAATTTTTGATTCCTTTGATTGTTTGTCGTTACATACCCATTTAGCCGATTGTTGGTATTTACCCCTTTAAACATTCTACATTTCTGAATATCCCTTGGCATTTTTATTTATCATGAAATTATCTTACGTGACTCAGACATAGACATACTTTTATGATCAAGGCATACAGACAAAGATTCTAACTTGTTGGTATTTGCAAACTTTCTTTAAAAGACAAACATCGGACACAGGTCTGTATTTTCATACAACAAAGTGTCTTAGTTTGACTTAAGGTTTATTTTTAAAGTCAGCAAGACAGCGGTGACAGGTCTGTACCGACGTACAACAAAGCGACATATCTTGCTAACCCAAATCTAAACAGAGGCAACAGGTCTGTACTTACGTACAACAGAGTTACATGTTTTCGACTCTCAATTTTATATGATTTTTCTATTCTTTCCATTTTCAGATGTATTTGATGTTGCTATACATCCCCAGAAAGTTTGCCTACCTCATTTAGACTCAAAGTTTGTATGTCTTGTACATAAAAATTAAGACCGATTGGTCGTACATCTAAGTCAGTGACACGTTTGACTTTTTCTTGAATATTTTATTTGCCTTGAGACTCCCTATATGTATTATGCCTACCAACACATCAAACTAGAATAAAGTATAACACTTAGAATTTAATTGCATTATATGCGAAAGCCTAAACACTGACTGTGCTAATTTTCGTCACTTTGAACCTATGCATCTAAGACTTAACTCCTTTTCTGATATTCTTTTTTTTTTATTTTTATGATTTTCTCTCTTTTTTCTTTTGTTTTTCATAAGAGATAGCAATAAAAGAAGATAACCTACTAACTTACTAAAAATAGAAACTTACTAAAAATAGAAACTATCCTAAATTATCAGACTAACTATAAAAAGAAAAAAAAATTAAACTACTACTAAGGTCAAATTACTCTGGGTTGCGCATTCCATTTAGTCAAATGCTTTGGTAAATAAATCTGCATTATTATCTTCCGTTGCCACTTTTACCAACTTGATTAAGTTCTTTTCAGCACAATCACGAATAAAATGATGCCTAATGTCTATGTGCTTTGTTTTACTGTGTTTAACTGGATTGTTAGTTATAGCAATTGTAGATTGATTGTCTATCCTAATTGGAGTTTGAGTGTAAGCCAAACCGTAATCCCGCAATTGTTGTTGTATCCACAGAACCTGTGAGCAGCAACTACCAGCAGCAACATACTCGGCCTCGCACGTTGACACGGCTACCGACGTTTGTTTCTTGCATTGCCAGGATACCAATCTCCCTCCTAGGAACTGACAACCTCCAATTGTTGATTTGCGCGTCAAGCTGCATCCTCCGTAGTCAGAATCCGTGAATGCCTCCAACTCTAGATCTCCCTCCGCGTGATACCAAAGTCCCAGCTTCGGTTTCGAATTGAGGTATCGTAGAATCCGCTTCACAGCTTTCATGTGCATCTCCTTCGGATTAGCTTGAAACCTAGCAAAAATACACTCAGCAAACATGATGTCAGGTCTTGAAGCAGTTAAATACATAAGTGATCCAATCATGGCCCGATATAATGTCGGATCCACATCGGTATCACTTTCAGTACCCGGTTCGAGATTGTGATTCACTTGAATCGGCGTGCTGAAATGGGCAGTCAATTTAGTTCATTCCATCCCGAAACGTTCCAATATGTCATAGACATACTTCGTCTGATGGATAAACATCCCTTCCTTCTTCTGGTCAACTTGTAACCCCAAAAAGAAAGTTAACTCTCCCATAGCACTCATCTCGAATTTCGACTTCATCACCTTCTCGAAATATTTGCACATTTGTTCGTCTGATGAACCAAAAATGATATCGTCTACGTACACTTGTACCAAGATAAAATGTTCTCCCTTCCTCTTAACAAACAGAGTACTATCTATCCTACCCCTTTCAAATCCGTTTTCTAATAAATGGTTGGATAGAGTCTCATACCACGCCCTTTGTGCTTGATGCAATCCATATAGAGCCTTATCTAAACGATATACTCTATCTGGATATTTTGGATCTGTGAATCCGGGCGGTTGTTCTACATACACCAACTCCTTCACTTTCCCATACAGGAAATCACTCTTAACATCTAATTGATATACCTTAAAGCCCTTGAAGGAGGCAAACGCTATAAACAACCTAATGGCTTCCAGCCTTGCTACTGGTGCAAACACTTCATTGTAATCGATTCCCTCCTCTTGGTTGAAACCCTTTACAACTAGCCTAGACTTGTTGCGCGTGACTATACCCCGATCGTCTCTTTTGCACTTAAAAACCCATTTGGTTCCTATGGCAACTTCCCCTCGAGGTAATGGAACTAACTCCCACACTTCTAGTTTCCTAAACTGCGAAAGTTCTTCCTGCATCGCTTCAACCCAGGAGATATCCTTATGTGCCATTTGCACATTCTTAGGCTCTACTTGCGATATGAAACATGAATAGAGACAGGTATGATATGCCTCGGAGTCGTTTATCATTGACAACAACACTGTGTTGTTATTCACACTACTCCTAGTCTTCACACCCTCGTTAGGATTTCCTATGATGCTTTCTATAGGATGGTTCTTGTTAATCCTAGAGGTCTCTATCTCGTCAACCCTTAGATTATCTCCTAAGTTAGATCCTATACCACCTAAAGGGGAACAGCCTCAGATTCTACATTTTCCTCCTCGTGGACATTTTCCTCAGAGTTGGAACTTGTTGCTTGAGTCTGATCCTCAGTGGTAGGTGCTTCTGGATCAGCAACTTCTGGAGATCCATCTACAGTCGCAGTATGCTCAGATGTGGATTCAAACGTAGTCCTCGGAAAGGTATGACCATCGTCATTCAGATGCAACGTCGCCATGTCCTTTTCGATTGTACATGCATTATCATCCAAAGGAATGTTAAATGACTCAAATAATTTATGATAGTCAAATATTCATTCCGGACCTGTTTGGGGTTCATGTGTATAACTTGTGACTTCAATGTTATACACAATCTCTACCGTACCATTTGTTTTGTTAAAAACCCGTTTGTTTGGTGAGTTCGGCACATAACCTAGGAATTATCCTTCGTCAGCCTTTTCACCAAACTTTGGTTGATGTTTTGTACGCAAAAGAGTGCATGGTACCCCAAACGGTTCGAAGCCAGTTAAATTAGGTGGCCGTTTATTCAAAATTTCATAACAGGTTTTGTTCAAAGATTTGACTGTAAGGACTCGGTTTAAAATATGGAACGCGGTATTCACTGCCTCCCCCCAAAACATGGTAGGAAGCTTTGAATTCGAAAGCATAGTCCTTGCAGCCTCAATCAATGTCCTGTTTTTACGTTCGGCCACCCCATTTTGTTGAGGCTCATATGGTGCACTGAATTGATGCACTATGCCCTTTGAGAGGCAATATACACCAATTACAGTATTTTTGAACTCAGTTCCATTATCACTACGTATCCTTTTAACCCTTGTTCCGTAGGAATTCTCCACTTGGTCTAAGAACCCGATGAGCTTGGAAGTCGTCTCGTCCTTTGTACCTAGAAAGAAAACCCAAGAAAATCGTGAGTAATCGTCAGTGATAACTAAATAGTACCAACTACCTCCTATACTCCTTTTGTTGATAGGTCCAAAAAGATCCATATGCAACAAATCGAATGTAGAGATTATGGAGTTCTGCGTCTTGGACTTGTGTGTCTTCTTATGTTGTCTGCCCTTCTTGCATGGTAGACACTTGTCCTCGAACTGAAAGCTCTTCATAGGCACACCTTGCACCAATCCATTTTTCGTTATGTAGTTCATTTTTCTTAGGTGCAAGTGAGCCATGCGTCTGTGCCACAATACCGATTCCGTCTCCGAAGCTTTGGATAATAAACAAATTGGCCACATCGAAGTCTCCGGCTTGTTCATATCAAGCATGTACAAGTCATTCTTCCTTGGTGCCCGCATCAATACCCATTCTTCTGGAATCTTGAATCCCGGTTTTAGCACTAACGCTTCAGTGTCAGTGAACAACACTGAATTCTTCTTGTCACAGATTTGAGATACACTAATGAGATTGTGAACCAGTTTATCAACGTGATAAACTTGGTCCAACTTGATCGTCCCATTAGTGACCACTCCGGTACCCGTGATGTTTCCTCCCTTGTTACCCGCGAATGATACAAATCCCCGATTCCCACCCTTGATGTCTGTAAGGAGACTTCTTTGCCCTGTCATGTGCTTGGAGCATCCACTGTCGACGAACCATTTGTTGTTTGGACCTGTGGTAATCTCCTGCACATGAAAGAAAATAGGTTAGTTATCACGGGGAACCAAAGCCATAACTGACTTGGTTATACCTTTCTCGTCCACATACTTAACCTCTTTCAAATACCCATCTCGCCTTTCACGTGACTTGGGTCATTGAACAGGAGTTTGTTGTGGTGCCGAGTGATGTAAATTCACTCTTTGCCTTTGAGTAGGCATTTATTGTGGAGATAATTCCGATTATATTGCATTTCAGATTGTGATCCCTGAGCTCTAACCGATGCGTAATGTCTAACAGGAGTATGTGACCTAACTGGAGTGTGTGCCCTGCTAGGTGTTGTGCTCCTATAGACTTGTTGAGGTGCTGACCTAGATTGGTTAATGACACGATTCAGTGAATTTGTCCTAACCACTTCTGTTGGTCCAACCTTTACCGGTGTTTGTTTCACAACATGTTTTGGTGCGGCCTGCATAGTTTTCTCGGTACACTGAGAACTACTAGTGCTCGCCACACTTGTTGAGGGTTTAGGCCGTTCTGGCTTCACTGTCTTAAGTGTAGTATCAACTTTCCTATGTGGACGGGTAGAAGCGACATGGCCCCTCTCGTGACATCTAAAACATGACAATTTGTCTATTGGCTTCTTTTGTGTGCCCTTAGACTTAGGTGTGTCACTTATGTCCTGGTCTTTCTGAACATCTATCGCGACTGGTTCATCGTCCTGATCATTAAAATCAATTTTATGTTTTCCTGCAGGTGTTTCACTGGAGGAAGACACAAATTTGACTTTCTTAACCTTGATGGTTGAGTCAGCCACCTTCGGTGTATTTTCTACCATAGGCTCAGATATAGGTGTAGGTTTGTCCTCTAAGTCTACTGATTTATCAGTTTTCTCCTGAGGCTGAGGCACATAGTTTGCATTAAAAGGTGGAGGAATTTCATGAAATCCTAGACCTACAGGCTTTTTAGATTATCTTTGAGCATCTAAAACTTTCCCTAGGTTTAGACTTGAATTCCTAAACTTCTCTAGCTTACTATTTGCCTCTGCTACCTTTACCTTTGTTTCAGCTAGCTCTATGTCTTTGTCCTTAAGGTTTTTGGTCAAGGCCTCTACATGCTCATACATAAGCTCTAACCTAACACACTGCTCACTCAGTTTGTCTTTCAGAACTATTACGTCTTGAGCATCAGCCTTAAGTTTTTCCTTAAGATCTTGCTTAATATCGTTTAGGCTAGCATTTTCAGTTTTTAATGACTCATTTTGAGCAGTTATGGTTTTATGTGATTCTAAGACTAGATTTAACCTATCATTAGAAGAAACACACAATGCACATAACTCATGAAAAAGAGAGTAAGTCAGACTAACCTTTGGGTTATCAGATTCCACGTTGGCCATTTGAGCAGCAAACTCCAGAACCGTCTGATCATTCGTCTTCTCCACCCACATCGGACTGCTGTCCCTTGTGGTCTGCTCTTCCCCTTCACACCCAGTCTCCGTGACTTCAGCCATAATAGCCCGAGCATTTGATTCTGGATGTGAACCCCAGTCATAGGTACCATCCAGCTGTCTGTCTGATGTGACATTTGATAGTAGACCAGCTAGATTGGCTTGACCAGTAGTTGAACTCGGAAGGTATCGTTGTTGGGACTGATTCTGAAATTGTCCCTGATGCTGGCTCTGCCCTTGGTATGTATCTACCTTCGGTCTCTGACATTCTCTGGCGAAGTGTCCGAGACCCTGACAGTTGTAGCACTTGACTTTGGACTTATCGAATCCAATCCCTTATTGTTCATCGTCAGATTCCTTCCAGTTCGTTTGATGAATCTTTTAACCCGTTGGGTTACCATGGCCAGTTGCCATTTAAGATCCATTTCCTCAAGATCGTCAGGGTTGACCTGATCATAGTCTTCATCCCAGAGAGCAGGATCGTTAATTTTTCCCTGAACGCAGTTCCCGTAAGCGGCCACAAATGAAGCAAGCAGATTCAAATGTTCTTCCGCTGATTTTGTGCTCATGGGCATCTTAGAATAGCTCTGAGATGTCGTCGCCTGTGTTGCTTGAGGTTGCTGTTCTTCTGATCTTCCCAACCCTAAGAACGCTCTGTTCAGTGTGTCATCAGACTCTGCTGGTGACGACGTTTCTCCGGTGAAAAACGCTGTAGCAGTCTTCAGATCGGCGGTCGCTGAAGGTTTTGTTGATTTTCCAAAATACATCGCTGGATTCTGGACTTGTTCATAATCAGTTTCGGCCTTCAGTAGCTCGAAATGATAAGCTCGCAACGTTCCCACAATATCCTCCAGAGATTGGGTATAATACTTATCCTCATTAAGCTTTATCACTGCCACATACATAGCCCATTTGGCTGGTAAGGCATCAAGAAGCTTATTGTTCTTGTCGGTGTCAGTATACTCAATCCCGTGACTTTCAAGCTCCGTCAATAGATGATAGAAGCGGGTGATAGTATCATCCAGCTGTTCATCCTTTAACGCCTTGAAAATCGCAAACTGTTGTTTCAATAATTCTGTGCGCTTCCTTCGTACCCTTGGATTACCCTCACACCTTTTCTCCAGTGACTCCCAAAGTTCTTTAGAAGTCTTTTGAGTCCGAAATGTGTGTAGTATATCATGAGGCAACGCCATTCAAATTATCTAGAAAGCTTTGTTCTCGGCTTCATACAGTTTCTTATCATCCTCCTTCATCATTTGGTATGATAAGACTCTCTGATGGCCTTCAACTTCAGAAATTGGTGGAATGTATCCTTCGTCAAGACATACCCACATGCGCATATCATTGAAACGCACGAAATCGGTACACCGATCTTTCCACCAATAATAATCCTCGAGTTTCATCAGCTTAGGCGGAGTGTTTGCCTTCCCGACCTCGTGGTCCATTTCCAGGAATTTTTGAAGATTTGACATCTTTTCGAAAGTAATTGAGTTGAACTTAATTAATTGAATTCAAAACTAATTTGAGTTAATTCTTTCGAATCTAGGTTGATTCAAATATAATTAAATTTAAATCTGTTTGGGATTAAATTCGATTAAGTTTGAGAATTCAACTAAATTCGAAGATGATGACAAATTCGAAAGTACCTAAACTCGAAGGCAATCAAACTCGAATACTCAGCAGATTCGAAGCCCTATTCGACACTAGATCAAATTCGAATCAAACTCGAATGTCAGCAGACTCGAGATCCTATTCGAAACTAGCACAAACTCGAATTAGATTCGAAAACACTCTGTATCAGACTCGAAAGGAGCGTATTTGGTTAGACTCGAGACTAAGTGTAACCCTAATTACCCCTAATAGATTCGAGCGCCGCAAACTCGAAAAACGGCTAATACTTTGATTTTTTAACGTTTTGCAGATTAAATAAATATTTTTACAATGAAAAATATTGATTTCGATCAAAAACGTGAAAAACACAAAGTATTTCCCGGATGACTATTTGCTAAGCTCGACGAACACGAAAAACACGATTTTGAGAGAAAAACCGTCCAAAAGCGTCAAGAAACCTAGAATGTATCTAGATGAACACGAAGAACACCAAGAACACCCCTTAGTCTCTGATACCACTTGTAAGGTCTACCACTATGAGATCTATCTAGACGCGGAACCGTCAACGAGTGCGGAATCCTCGTTAACGGGTAGACGGAAACTGTAAGGTCTACTACTACGAGATCTATCTAGACGCGGAACCGTCAACGAGTGCGGAATCCTCGTTAACGGGTAGACGGAAACAACTCTCACACACGAAACACGGAGACTATCAGAGGCTGAACGAACGACACACGAACGATCCTACGTACTGATTCTCTCCGAAACGGCACTAACACTGATGATAAACTCGAGATCGCCTTTTGCTTAATCCCTGACAAATTCTGCAAAAAGTCTGATAATATTTCGAGTCTATCCCTAATTATAGAGGCTAATTCGAGTCTGTTATGGGCCAAACTCGAATCTGGCCCAAGGCCCATTCGAGTTTGCCCTCACTAACACTCTCGAATCTGCCTTCATTCGAATCTAGTCCCACATTCGAATCTATCACAGATTCTAATGTCAACCCTTATATAATTCGAATCTAGTATTTCACATACTTAACTTAGTATTGAAACTTATGTTTTTACCTTATGATTGATTTTATCTTTGATCTTTATGTTTGAACTTCTTGTAATACATTACATCAAGTTCAAACACACAAGCAATAATAACTATCAACCATATATAAACATATATAACAAACACTTGCTAGAATCACAATGTAGGATCACTTAGACTGCTATCGTCACACAGGATGTACCAACAGACTCCCCCTTGACGATAGCTTCTAATAATTCACACATTTGATTAAGAACTTTGTTTATTATTTATTCAAACTACTTCCAGCATACAAGCCTTTTTCAACACATACTTTGACTACATTCTCATATTTCCTAGCTTCACTATCCATATGTGCATCACTAGAAATCTTACAGGCATGTAAAATATAACGATCATCTCTAGAAAGGTTTACCAGGTGAAGAGGATCGTAAACTCTAAGAATAACGTTTTCTTCAAGGTCTTCCATGACCGCTTCTCCAGTCTCAGTCTCAGCATACCACCAATGCAGATTCTTCAAGACATTCTGTGGCATAGGCTTGAGAGGCACCTTCCTAAGACATCTTACTGGTTTGTAGTGGATCCTCATCCAAGGTCGTCCAGTTAGAGGATCAATACGTGAAGGATCTTCTACTCTTTTTCCAACCCTTGGATTCAGTCGCTCAAACTTCCTTGATCTTCCCTCTTTTCTTATGATTCTTGCAATTACGGCTGCGTAGGGATCATTGCCAATGTTAATCAGATCTTTCCATGCTAACGCTGTGATTTCGATCTTTGGCAGTGAATTGAAAGCTTTCAGTGTTCGTCTCAGGTACTGGAGCCCGTCTTTCCTCTTAATTATGAATAGCTGCAGTTCTCGATCAAAGAACCAGCTTAGTATGCGTGCAGACAACTTCCCAGTACCCGACACCCTCATTTTCTTTTTAATCTCTAACTCTTTCTTTTCAGCTCTGAACCACAATTTTCTCTTCTCTTCATTTGTTAGTTCTCTGGCTGTTTCCTCTACTGATGGCTCAACGTTTAACACAGCATTCACTACTTCTACGTTAACAATATCATTCCCATCTATCACGTATGTATCAGTGATAGGATTATGCTTTACGATGATCTCATCAGCTTCATCATCCTCATCAGCACATACCTCGTCATCCGATTGCCAGTCAACTATCTCTTCAGGTACAAACTCACCCTCTTCTAGCTCTTCATCTTCACAATCAAAACCTAAATCCATCGGATCATCATCAAGATCCATGAGAGCATCGATCATCTCACTAATCTCAAAATCTGTAGGCTTAGATGAACTTGCTTCTCCTACTTCTCCTCCTGCTAAACTAGGCTCCCCCTGAGATTGAGCAGTCTGAGCAGCAGAAAAATCTACTGGCTCATTCTGACTTTTAGGGCTGGGATCATTGCCTTGGTTGTCTTCATCATCATCATCTCTCAGCCTCTGTACATTCTGATCACGGCACGACGTCTCCCCCTGAGCCTGTAAATTTTTCATTAACTGCTCTATTAGGGAGCGCATCGTCCTTATCTCTGCGGCCTGATCTGCTACAAATGATTTTAGCTCTGTGTTCTCTTCCTGGACTTTCTCCACAATCTTTTTCAAATCGGTATTCTCCTTATCAATATCTGCGTTATGCTTCTGAAGCTCACCGATTGCTGTTGTTAGCCCAAGGATTTGGATTTCCTGGAAGTCAACTCGATCTTTTAAGCGCAAAAACCTTTGAGTATCAGCATATGTAGATGAGGTGGATGGGATGGATTGTAGCGGAGTTGGAATGATTGGTGATGGGATATATGGTTCATCTTGAGGTGGTGGTGGTGGAAAGGTGGTTTGAGGTTCTTGAGGTTGAGTGTTTTGAGGTTGCTGAATTTCTGGTTGATTTGTTGATGCAGAAGATGATCCTTGCATGAATCTATGACGTTTGGCCCGTTGCCTCGTCACTAAAGGTGCAACTTCCTCTTCTTCAAAATCGAATTCATCAGCCTCTCTTATTTGTCGCTTCCTTGAAGCTTCTTCGTTAACTACCAACCTTGATCCATATGTTCCTATTTGAACATGAGGTTCAGTAGCTTCTGACTCGGGAGCTTCAACTTCGATTTCCTCCATTTCTTCTGATTCGGTTGCAGATGATGACTCATCAATACCAGTCTGCTCTGGCACATATTCGTCCACATCTCTCAACACATCTTCTTCTCCCTCAGGAGGCTCAAGTAATTCTCTCACTAACGCTGCAGCTATATCTTAATTTGCATGAGGCCCTGCCTCCCAAATTTCATTTAGCGTTTGGCACAATTGATCACCTTCATTTGGGACATTTGACGGCTCGACTTCCTGCACCTCTGGTTGCTGACTCGTAGAAGGCCTAGACGCCTGAGTTTGACTCGCGGATGGTCTTTGTCTTCGCCTTTGTGCACGCGGTGGCTGTGGTTGTTGTTGTTGTTGTGGCTGTGGTTGTCTTGGTTGACATTCAACTTCCCCTGCCCAGTTGGCAACATCCAGGGTTTCAAAATTCCTATCCAAGATGGCTCCAACGGACGCTCAACTGGAACAGCCAACCTTCCATAGTGCGAGGAACAATCAGCAAAGATTCTCTTATCCATTACCGCTACACTCTGAATCTCATTCGACTGAGGCAGATTCGGCAAGAAATGCCTTATAAGCATCATGATGAACCGCGAATATAGCAGGAATTGTTGATTTTCTGGAGCGGTTATCTGATGAACAAATTCGGAGAAAAACATTTCCGAGAAACTGAAAGGTCGATTATACACTATCGCGATAATCCCAGACTGAATCTTCGAGACCATATAATCAAACCCGGCTTTCTTTGGTGCAAAGCAGACCATAAAGACATGAGCCAGAAATCTCCATTGGCCGATTAGCGCACTCTTCATATAAGAAACCTTTGTTACATGAAGACTATAACCCATTCTCTGAAAGGCCGCTTGCCGAATATTCAGAGGAAACTCGATTGTCCCAGATTCTTCTTCTTGAGAGCCTAGCTGCAGAACTTGTCGCAGCATATCAGCAGAGAACACCAACGGTTGCCCTGCTATTCTTATCCTTAGCACTGTCGGGGTGACAGAGCAGTCTACCTGAAGATGATCATAAAATTGACGAATATATGTTAAAACAAGCTGAACATTACGGGACAACGCAAAACGAATCCTAGATTCTACTAGGAAATCTAGCATTTGTCTGAATCCCTGCGCCTCAGGGATATGATGGTCGGGGTGAAGGACCATATTGTGCTTCGGCAGAAAAGCTCGAACAGCCATATCTGCACAAAAATAAACTATTAGATTCATTAAAAATCAATAAACTTGTTTAAATTCAAATCTGTTTTATTTTGAACTTGTTTAAGTACAAAATCCAACACAATTAAATTTCTACAAGTTTAATTAAATTTAAATTAAATAATGCAAATAAAAGACAGATTCGAATTTAACAGATTCGAATAAGTCCCCCTTTCGAGTTTGATAACAGAATCGAATCTAGTGTCCTTCTCGAGTCTAATGACAGATTCGAGAAACCTCAGGAACAGATTCGAACTGTCGACTCGACTCAAACACCAAATCTCTTGATTTTAACCTTTTTGGACTTAGAAAATTACATTCATTAGTCCTACTAGTTACTAATCACAGATATGTGCCTTTAATTTGACTATTTATTGGTCCAAACTTTGTAATTTTTGAAAACACGATTTAGACCCTTAAACCTTCAAAAAATCGATGATTTTGCCTAAAATGGTGTATAAAACTACATGAATCTTGTACAATCAAGTTGATTATACCTAGATACAGGAGTAGAATCGAACACTTTAGCTATAAACTCGACAGATTGTCGTATATATGAGAAACGGTAGACTCGAGGAATAGATTCGAGATCGCCAAGATAGATTCGAGGAAGTAGATTCGAAAACAGATAGATGTAATGACAAGAACTGTTACCTATTTATAACACCTACCTTCGAATCTATGGCCAGACTCGAATCTACTGACAGATTCGAAACCCTGTTTCGAGTCTGTCCTAAACTCGAATAACACCAACACTTAGAAAAATTTCGAAAATTTTGAAATAACTTCAACTTTTTCAACCTTTTCAACGGTATTGTGTAACAAGATAAACTATGCCAACTCTTTTACCCTAAGCACATGATTTTCACGCAGTGTTTATTTAGTTCAACTGTGAATGCACCCTCAGAATTTTTTTTGACCTTTTACCTAAGTAAAAACTAAAATAAAATAAAATAAAGTTTTGACCAAAAATTTAACTTAGACTTAAGCTATACTTATAAAATTTACAAACTAAGCTAAATACTAAACAAAATCTTTTTGATGAGTATAGTCTAAGAAAGGTTCAATCAGATAGCGATGTCTGATACTCACTTTCAGTACTTAAACTTTCACACTTAGGAATTTTTGATTCCTTTGATTGTTTGTCGTGAAATATCTATTAAGCCGATTGTTGGTATTTTACCCCTTTAAACATGCTACATTTCGGAATATCCCTTGGCATTTTTATTTATCATGAAATTATCTTACGTGACTCAGACATAGACATACTTTTATGATCAAGGCACACAGACAAAGATTCTAACTTGTTGGAATTTGCAAACTTTCTTTAAAAGACAAACATCGGACACAGGTCTGTATTTTCATACAACAAAGTGTCTTAGATTGACTTAAGGTTTATTTTTAAAGTTAGCAAGACAGCGGTGACAGGTCTGTACCGACGTACAACAAAGCGACGTATCTGCTAACCCGAATCTAAACAGCGGCAACAGGTCTGTACTTACGTACAACAAAGTTACATGTTTTCGACTCTCAATTTTATATGATTTTTTCTATTCTTTCCATTTTCAGATGTATTTGATGTTGCCATACATCCCCAGAAAGTTTGCATACCTCATTTAGACTCAAAGTTTGTATGTCTTGTACATAAAAATTAAGACCGATTGGTCGTACATCTAAGTTAGTGACACGTTTGACTTTTTCTTGAATATTTTATTTGCCTTGAGACTCCCTATATGTATTATGCCTACCAACACATCAAACTAAACTAAAGTATAACACTTAGGATTTAGTTGCATTATGTGTGAAAGCCTAAACACTTAGAGTTTGTAACGACTGTGCTAATTTTCGTCACTTTGAACCTATGCTTCTACGACTTAACTCCTTTTCTGATATCCTCTATTTTTTGTATTTTTATAATTTTCTCTCTTTTTTCTTTTGTTTTTCATAGCGGAAAAATAAGATAACCTACTAACTTACTAAACATAGAAACTTACTAAAAATATAAACTTACTAAAAATAGAAACTATCCTAAATTAGCAGACTTACTATAAAAAGAAAGAAATACTACTACTATAAAAGGAAATAAACTACTACTAAGGCCAAATTACTCTGGGTTGCGCATTCCATTTAGTTGAATTAAATATTCAAACCGTGACTTATCAAATGCTTTGGTAAATAAATCAGCATTATTATCTTCTGTTGCCACCTTTACCAATTTGATTATGTTCTTTTCAGCACAATCACGAATAAAATGATGCCTAATGTGTATGTTCTTTGTTTTGTTGTGTTTAACTGGATTATTAGTTATAGCAATTGTAGATTGATTGTCTATCCTAATTGGAGTTTGAGTATAAGCCAAACCGTAATCCCGCAATTGTTGTTGTATCCACAGAACCTGTGAGCAGCAACTACCAGCAGCAACATACTCGGCCTCGCACGTTGACACGGCTACCGATGTTTGTTTCTTGCATTGCCAGGATACCAATCTCCCTCCTAGGAACTGACAACCTCCAGTCGTTGATTTGCGCGTCAAGCTGCATCCTCCGTAGTCAGAATCTGTGAACGCCTCCAACTCTAGATCTCCCTCCGCGTGATACCAAAGTCCCAGCTTCGGTTTCGACTTGAGGTATCGTAGAATCCGCTTCACAGCTTTCATATGCATCTCCTTCGGATTCGCTTGAAACCTAGCACAAATACACACAGCAAACATAATGTCAGGTCTTGAAGCAGTTAAATACATAAGTGATCCAATCATGGCCCGATATAATGTCGGATCCACATCGGTATCACTTTCAGTACCCGGTCCGAGATTGTGATTCACTTGAATCGGCGTGCTGAAATGGGCAGTCAATTTTGTTCCTTCCATCCCGAAACGTTCCAATATGTCATATACATACTTCGTCTGATGGATAAAAATCCCTTCCTTCTTCTGGTCAACTTGTAACCCCAAAAAGAAATTTAACTCTCCCATAGCACTAATCTCGAATTCGACTTCATCACCTTCTCGAAATCTTTGCACATCTGTTCGTCTGGTGATCCAAAAATGAGACAATCAACGTACACTTGTACCAAGATGAAATGTTCTCCCTTCCTCTTAACAAACAGAGTACTATCTATCCTACCCCTTTCAAACCCGTTCTCTAATAAAAGGTTGGATAGAGTCTCATACCATGCCCTAGGTGCCTGATGCAATCCATATAGAGCCTTATCTAAGCGATATACTCTATCAGGATATTTTGGATCTGTAAATCCGGGCGGCTGTTCTAAATACACCAACTCCTTCACTTTCCCATATAGGAAAGCACTCTTAACGTCTAATTGATATACCTTAAAGCCCTTGAAGGAGGCAAAAGCTAGAAACAACCTAATGGCTTCCAGCCTTGCTAATGGTGCAAAAACCTTGTTGTAATCGACTCCCTCCTCTTGGTTGAAACCCTTTACAACTATCCTAGCCTTGTTGCGCGTGACTATACCCCGATCGTCTCTTTTGCACTTAAAAACCCATTTGGTTCCTATTGCAACTTCTCCTCGAGGTAATGGAACTAACTCCCACACTTCTAGTTTTCTAAACTACGAAAGTTCTTCCTGCATCGCTTCAACCCAGAAGTTATCCTTAAGTGCCATTTGCACATTCTTAGGCTCTACTTGCGATATGAAACATGAATAGAGACATGTGTGATATGCCTTGGAGTCGTTTATCATCGACAACAACACAGTGTTGTTATTTAAACTACTCCTAGTCCTCACACCCTCGTTAGGATTTCCTATGATGCTTTCTATAGGATGGTTCTTGTTAATCCTAGAGGTCTCTATCTCATCAACCCTTAGATTATCTCCTAAGTTAGATCGTATTTCACCTAATGGGGGAACAGGCTCAGCTTCTACATTTTCCTCCTCATGAACGTTTTCCTCAGAGTTGGAACTTGATGCTTGAGTTTGATTCTCAGTGGTAGGTGCTTCTAGATCAGCAACTTCTGGAGATCCATCTACAGTCGCAGTAGGCTCGGATGTGGATTCAAACGTAGTCCTCGGAAAGGTATGGCCATCGTCATTCAGATGCAACGTCGCCATGTCCTTTTCGATTGTACCTGCATTATCATCCAAAGGAATGTTAAATGACTCAAATAATTTATCATAGTCAAATATCCATTCCGGACCTGTTTGGGGTTCATGTGTATAACTTGTGACTTCGATGTTATACACAATCTCCACTGTACCATTTGTTTTGATAAAAACCCGTTTGTTTGGTGAGTTCGGCACATAACCTAGGAAATATCCTTCGTCAGCCTTTTCACCAAACTTAGGTTGATGTTTTGTACGTAAAAGAGTGCATGGTACCCCAAACGGTTCGAAGCCAGTTAAATTCGGTGGTCGTTTATTCAAAATTTCATAACATGTTTTGTTCAATGATTTGACTGTAAGGACTCGGTTTAAAATATGGCACGCGGTATTCACTGCCTCCCCCCAAAACATGGTAGGAAGCTTTGAATCCGAAAGCATAGTCCTTGCAGCCTCAATCAATGTCCTATTTACGTTCAGCCACCCCATTTTGTTGAGGTTCATATGGTGCACTGAATTGATGCATTATGCCCTTTGATAGGCAATATACACCAATTACAGTGTTTTTGAATTCAGTCCCATTATCACTACATATTCTTTTAACCCTTGTTCCGTAGGAATTCTCCACTTGGTCTAAGAACCCGATGAGCTTGGAAGCCGTCTCGTCCTTTGTACCTAAAAAGAAAACCCAAGAAAACCGTGAGTAATCGTCAGTGATAACTAAATAAAACCAACTACCTCCTATACTCCTTTTGTTGATTGGTCCGAAAAGGTCCATATGCAACAAATCGAATGTTGAGGTTATGGAGTTCTGCGTCTTGGACTTGTGTGTCTTCTTATGTTGTTTGCCCTTCTTGCACGGTAGACACTTGTCCTCGAACTGAAAGCTCTTCATAGGCACACCTTGAACCAGTCCATTCTTCGTTATGTAGTTCATCTTCCTTAGGTGCAAGTGAGCCATGCGTCTGTGCCACAGTACCGATTCCGTCTCCGAAGCTTTTGATAGTAAGCAGATCGGACCCATCGAAGTATCCGACTTGTTCATATCAAGCATGTAGAAGTCGTTCTTCCTTGGAGCCCGCATCAATATCCAATCTTCAGGTATCTTGAATCCCGGTTTTAGCACTAACGCTTCAGTGTCAGTGAAAAGCACTGAATTCTTCTTATCACAGATTTGAGATACACTAATGAGATTATGAACCAGTTTATCAACGTGATAAACTTGATCCAATGTAATCGTCCCATTAGTGACTTCTCCAGTTCCGGTGATAGTTCCTCCTTTGTTACCGGCGAAGGATACAAACCCCCGATTCCCACCCTTGAAGTCTGTAAGCAGACCTCTTTCCCCCGTCATGTGCCTGGAGCATCCACAGTCGACGAACCATTTGTTGTTTGGACCTGTGGTAATCTCCTGCACATGAAAGAAAATAGGTTAGTTATCACGGGGAACCCAAGCCATAACTGACTTGGTTATACCATTCTCGTCCACATATTTAAACTCTTTCAAATACCCATCTCGCCTTTCAGGTGACTTGGGTCGTTGAACAGGAGTTTGATGTGGTGCCGAGTGATTTAAGTTCACTCTTTGCCTTTGAGTAGGCATTTGTTGTGGAGCTCTAGAATAATTCCTATTGTATTGCATTTCGGACTGTGATCCCTGAGCACTTACCGGTGCGTACTGTCTAACTGGAGTATGAGACCTAACTGGAGTGTGTGACCTGCTAGGTGTTGTGCTCCTATAGACTTGTTGAGGTGCTGACCTAGATTGATTAACGACACAATTCGGTGAATTTGTCCTAATCACTTCCTTTGGTCCAACCTTAACCGGTGTTTGTTTCACAACATGTTTTGGTGCAGCCTGCATAGTTTTCTTGGTACTTTGAGAACCACTAGTGCTTGCCACACTTGTTGAGGGTTTAGGTTGTTTTGGCTTCACTGTCTTAGGTGTAGTATCAACTTTCCTATGTGGACAGGTAGAAGCGACATGCCCCCTCTCGTGACATCTAAAACATGACATTTTATCTATTGGCTTCTTTTGTGAGCTCTTAGACTTAGGTGTGTCATTTGTGTCTTGGTCCTTTTGTACATCTATGGCGACTGGGTTATCGTCCTGATCAGCCCAATCAATTTTATGTTTTCCTGCAGGTGTTTCACTAGACGAAGACACAAATTTGACTTTCTTAACCTTGACGGTTGTGTCAGCCACCTTAGGTGTATTTTCTACTTTAGGCTCAGTTATAGGTTCAGGTCTGTCCTCTAAGTCTACTGATTTGTCAGTTTTCTTCTGAGGCTGAGGCACATAGTTTGCATTAAAAGGTGGAGGAATTTCATGAAATCCTAGACCTACGGGCTTCTTAGATTGTCTCTGGGCATCTAAAACTTTCCCTAGGTTTAGGCTTGAATTCCTAAACTTCTCTAGCTTACTGTTTGCCTCTGCTACCTTTACCTTTGTTTCAGCTAGCTCTATGTCTTTGTCTTTAAGGTTTTTGGTCAAGGCCTCCACATGCTCATACATAAGCTCTATCCTAACACACTGCTCACTCAGTTTGTCTTTTAGAACTATTACGTCTTGAGCATCAGCCTTAAGCTTTTCTTTAAGATCTTGCTTAATATCGTTTAGGCTAGCATTTTCAATTTTTAAATTCTCATTTTGAGCAGTTATGGTTTTATGCGATTCTAGGACTAGATTTAACCTATCATTAGAAGTAACACACAACACACATAATTCATGAAAAAGAGAGTAAGTCAGACTAACCTTTGAGTTATCAGATTACACGTTGGCCATCTGAGCAGCAAACTCCAGAACTGTCTGATCATTCGTCTTTTCCACCCACATCGGACTGTTTTCCCTTGTGGTCTGCTCTTCTCCTTCACACCCCGTCTCCGTGACTTCAGCCATAAAAGCCCGAGCATTTGATTCTGGATGTGAGCTCCAGTCATACGTACCATCTAGCTGTCTGTCTGAAGTGACATTGGATAGTAGACCCGCTAGGTTGGCTTGACCGGCAGATGAACTCGGAAGGTATCGTTGTTGAGACTAATTCTGATACTGTCCCTGATGCTGATTCTGCCCTTGATACGTTTCTACTTTCGGCCTCTGACATTCTTTGGCGAAGTGTCCCAGACCTTGACAGTTGTAGCACTTTACCTTGGACTTATCAAATCCAATCCCCTTGTTGTTCATCGTCAAATTCCTTCCAGTTCTCTTGATGAATCTCTTAACCCTTTGGGTTACCATGGCCAGTTGCCATTTAAGATCCATTTCCTCATGATCATCAGGGTCGACCTGATCATAGTCCTCATCCCAGAGTAGAATCGTTAATCTTCCCCTGAACACAATTCCCGTACGCGGCCACAAAAGAAGCAAGCAGATTCAAATGTTCTTCCGCTGATTTTGCGCTCATGGGCATCTTTGAATAGCTCTGAGATGTCGATGCCTGTTGTACTTGAGGCTGCGATTCAATGTGTCATCAGTCTCTGCTGGTGACGACGTTTCTCCGGTGAAAAACGCTGTAGCAGTCTTCAGGTCGGCTGTCGCTGAAGGTTTTGTTGTCTTTCCAAAATACATTGCTGGATTCTGGACTTGTTCGTAATCAGTTTCGGCCTTCAGTAGCTCGAAGTGATATGCCCGCAACGTTCCCACAATATCATCCAGAGACTGAGTATAATACTTGTCCTCGTTCAGCTTGATCATTGCCACATACATAGCCCATTTGGCTGGTAAGGCATCAAGAAGCTTGTTGTTCTTGTCGGTGTCAGTATACTCAATCCCGTGACTTTCAAGTTCCGTCAACAGATGATAGAACCGGGTGAAGATATCATCCAGCTGTTCATCCTTTAACGCCTTGAAAATTGCAAACTGTTGTTTCAACAGTTCTGTATGCTTTCTACGAACCCTAGGTTTACCCTCACACCTCTTCTCTAGAGACTCCCAAAGTTCCTTCGACGTCTTTTGAGTCCTAAATGTGTGCAGTATATCCTGAGGCAAAGCCATTCGGATTATCGAGAAAGCTTTGTTTTCGGCTTCATACAATTTCTTATCATCCTCCTTCATCATTTGGTATGATAAGACTTTCTGACGGCCTTCAACTTCTGAAACTGGTGGAATATATCCTTCGTCGATACACACCCACATGCGCATGTCATTAAAACGCACGAAATCGGTAAACCGATCTTTCCACCAGTAATAATCTTCGATTTTCATCAGCTTAGGCGGAGCGTTTGCCTTCCCGACCTCGTGGTCCATTTCCAGGAATTTTTGAAGATTTGACATCTTTTCGAAAGTAATTGAATTGACCTTAATTAATTTAATTCGAAACTAATGTGAATTAATTCGTTCGAATCTAGGTAGATTCGAATGTAATCAGATTCCAATTTATTTGGGATTAAATTCGATTAAGTGTTATAATTCAATTAAACTCGAAATTATGTCAGATTCGAAAAGTCCGCAGATTCGAAGGTCAGGCAAACTCGAAATTACAGCAGATTCGAAACCCTATTCGAAACTAAACTAAACTCGAATTAAACTCGAAATTAGACTCGAGACCCTATTCGAATGTAGCACAAACTCGAAATAGATTCGAAACCCTCTGAATCAGACTCGAAAGGAGCGGATTTTGGTTAGACTCGATACTAAGTGTAACCCTAATTACCCCTAATAGATTCGAGCGCCGCAACTCGAAAAACGGCTAACACTTTGATTTTTTAACGTTTTGCAGATTAAATCAATATTTTTGCAATGAAAAATATTGATTTCGATCAAAAACGTGAAAAACCACAAAGTATTTCCCGGATTCTATTTGCTAAGCTCGACGAACACAAAAAAAATACGATTTTGAGAGAAAAACCGTCTACAAGCGTCAAGAAACCTAGAATGTATCTAGATGAACACGAAGAACACCAAGAACACTCCGTAGGCTCTGATACCACTTGTAAGGTCTACTACTACGAGATCTATCTAGACGCAGAACCGTCAACGAGTGCGGAATCCTCGTTAACGGGTAGACGGAAACAACTCTCACACACGAAACACGGAGACTATCAGAGGCTGAACGAACGACACACGAACGATCCTACGTACTGTTTCTCTCCAAAACGGCACTAACACTGATGATAAACTCGAGATCGCCTTTTGCTTAATCCCCGAAGAATTCTGCAAAAAGTCTGATAATATTTCGAGTCTATCCCTAATTATAGAGGCTAATTCGAGTCTGTTACGGGCCAAACTCGAATCTGGCCCAAGGCCCATTCGAGTTTGCCCTCACTAACACTCTCGAATCTGCCTTCATTCGAATCTAGTCCCACATTCGAATCTATCACAGATTCGAATGTCAACCCTTATATAATTCGAATCTAGTATTTCACATACTTAACTTAGTATTGAAACTTATGTTTTTATCTTATGATTGATTTTATCTTTGATCTTTATGTTTGAACTACTTGTAATACGTTACATCAAGTTCAAACACACAAGCAATAATAACTATCAACCATATATAAACATATATAACAAACACTTGCTAGAATCACAATGTAGGATCACTTAGACTGCTATCGTCACACAGGATGTACCAACAGAAACAACTCTCAAACAGAAACACGGAGACTATCAGAAGCTGCACGAACGACACACGAACACACCTACGAACTGATTCTCTCCGAAACGACACAAACACTGATGATAAACTCGAAATCGCTTAATGCTTAATCACTCTCAAATTATGCAAAAAGTCTGATAATTAATCGAGTCTATCCCTAATTATAGAGGCTAATTCGAGTCTGTTATGGGCCAAACTCGAATCCGGCCCAAGGCCCATTCGAGTTTGTCCTTACTGACACTCTCGAATCTGCCAACATTCGAATCTAGGACCATATTCGAATCTGACACAGATTCGAATGTCAAACCTTATAGACTTCGAATCTGCCTTTTCACATAATTGACTAAGTATTGAAACTTATGTTTTTACCTTATGATTGATTTTATCTTTGATCTTTATGTTTGAACTTCTTGTAAAACGTTACATCAAGTTCAAACACACAAACAATAATAAATATCAACCATATATAAACATATATAACAAACACTTGCTACACCACAATTGTGGATCACTTAGACTGCTATCGTCATGTACCAACAGACTCCCCCTTGACGATAGCTTCTAATAATTCACACATTTGATTAAGAACTTTGTTTATTATTTATTCAAACTGCTTCCAGCATACAAAACTTTTTCAATACACACTCGAACTACATTCTCATACTTCCTAGCCTCACCATCCATATGAGTATCACTTGAAATCTTATGAGCATGCAAAATTTGAAGATCATCTCGAGACAGGTTTACCAGATGAAGAGGATCATAGATTCTAAGAATCACCTTTTCTTCAAAATCTTCCATTACCGCTTCTCTAGTTTCACTCTCGACATACCACCAGTTCAGATTCTTCATAACATTCTGTGGCATAGGTTTGAGCGGCACCTTTCTTAGACATCTTACGGGTTTGTATTGAATCTTCATCCAAGGACGCCCAGTTAGAGGATCAATACGAGAAGGATCCTCTACTCTTTTTCCAACCCTTGGATTTAGGCGTTCAAACTTTCTTGATCTTCCCTCTTTTCTTATGATTCTGGCAATTACATCTGCGTAGGGATCATTGCCAATATTGATCAGGTCTTTCCATGCTAACGCCTTGCTCTCAATCTTTGGCAGTGAATTGAATACTTTCAGAGTTCGCCTCAGGTACTGGAGCCCATCTTTTCTCTTGATTATGAATAGCTGCAGTTCTCGATCAAAGAACCAGCTTAATATGCTTCCTGATAGTTTTCCAGTCCCCGGCACTCTCATCTTCTCTTTCAGCTCCAATTCTTTATGCTCAGCCCTGAACCACAACTTTCTTTTCTCTTCATTTGTTAACTCTCTGACAGGTTCCTCTACTGATGACTCAACATTTAAAGCAGCATTCACCACTTCTATGTTAACAACATCATTGCCTCCTATCACATATGTATCGGTGATTGGATTTTGCTGGACTACAATTTCATCAGCTTCATCGTCTTCGTCAGCACATATCTCATCATCTGATCTCCAATCAACAATTTCTTCAGGGACAAATTCTCCCTCTTCTAATTCTTCCATATCCTCTTCAAAGTCAAATCCCAAGTCTATTGGGTTGTCATCAAGATCCATGAGAGCATCAATCATCTCACTTATCTCAAAATCCGTAGGCTTAGACGAACTAGCCTCTCCTACTTCACCTCCCAACTGACTTGGTGGTGGCCCATGCAAGTCTACCACTACGACATCTATCTAGACGCGGAACCGTCAACGAGTGCGGAATCCTCGTTAACGGGTAGACGGAAACAACTTTCAATCAGAAACACGGAGACTATCAGAGGCTGCACGAACGACACACGAACGCACCTACGAACTGATTCTCTCCGAAACGACACTATCACTGATGATAAACTCGAAATCGCTTAATGCTTAATCACTCTCGAATTCTTCAAAAAGTCTGATAATTAATCGAGTCTATCCCTAATTATAGAGGCTAATTCGAGTCTGTTATGGGCCAAACTCGAATCCGGCCCAAGGCCCATTCGAGTTTGTCCTTACTGACACTCTCGAATCTGCCTACATTCGAATCTAGGACCACATTCGAATCTGACACAGATTCGAATGTCAAACCTTATAGACTTCGAATCTACCTTTTCACATAATTGACTAAGTATTGAAACTTATGTTTTTACCTAATGATTGATTTTATCTTTGATCTTTATGTTTGAACTTCTTGTAATACGTTACATCAAGTTCAAACACACAAACAATAATAAATATCAACCATATATAAACATATATAACAAACACTTGCTACACCACAATGTTGGATCACTTAGACTGCTATCGTCACACAGGATGTACCAACAGAATAAAAAACCTGTTGTAATTTACTATGCAAGTAAGGTCTTTTCAGAGGCGCAGTTGAATTACACCACGACAGAGAAAGAATTACTTGCTATAGTTTTTGCCTTAGACAAGTTTCGATCTTACGTTTGGGGTGCTAAAGTAATCATTTATTCAGACCATAGTGCCTTAAGATATCTATTCGAGAAGAAAGATGCCAAGCCTCGTCTAATCAGATGGATTTTGCTACTTCAAGAGTTTGATTTAGAGATTCGCGACAAGAAAGGCTCGTAAAATGTGGTTGCAGATCACTTATCACGACTCCCTGTTCATATCAATGATCCAACTGAAGTCATACAAGAGAATTTTTCTGATGAGTATTTATTAAATGTTTCTAAACTTCCATGGTATGCTAACATTGTGAATTTCTTCGCTACAGGGAAAATTCCCGAGCATTGGAGCACACAACAAAGGAAGTACTTTTACTCACAGTTGAAACAGTACATTTGGGAAGAACCAATCTGTTCAAAATTGGACCAGATCAGATAATTAGGAGATGTGTTCCAGATCACGAGCATCATAGTATCCTTTCTCATTGTCATACATTTGCATGTGGGGGGCATTTTAGTGCTAAGAAAACGGGGCATAAAATTTTGCAATCCGGGTTCTTTTGGCCCTCTATATTTAAAGATTCTCATATTTTTGTTCAAGCATGCACACGATGCCAACAAATAGGGGGGATTTCAAGGAAAGATGAAATGCCAATGAACCCAATTTTTGTAGTAGAAATATTTGACGTATGGGGCATCAATTTCATGGGACCCTTCCCTACCTCGTTTGGTTTCGTGTACATTTTAGTGGCTATAGATTATGTGTCAAAATGGATAGAAGCCGAGGCCACTAGATCAAATGATCATAGTGTGGTCTGTAAATTTGTTAAAAAGAACATATTTTCAAGGCACGGGATTCCCAAAGCTAACATTAGTGATGGAGGATCCCATTTCGAGAACTGGCAATTTGGAAAGTTACTTAAGCACTATGGGGTCAACCATCGAATAGCCACTCCTTACCATCCACAAACTAGTGGTCAGGTTGAGGTGTCGAAGAGGGAAATTAAACGAATTTTAGAAAAAACGGTTCGCCCTGATCGCAAAGATTGGTCTACGCGACTGGACGATGCATTATGGGCGTACCGTACGGCTTTCAAAACCCTTATCGGCATGTCACCATATCGCTTAGTTTTTGGAAAGGCATGTCATTTACCTGTTGAATTGGAACATCGGGCCATGTGGGCTATCAAACAGGTAAACATGAATCTTGATGAAGCTGGTGCTGAAAGAAAGTGGCAATTATCAGAACTCGAGGCACTAAGGAATGAGGCATATGAAAGCACGCGCATCTATAAGGAGAAGACAAAAGCCTTCCATGACAAACACATAGCACGAAAGGTTTTTGTGGAAGGACAACAGGTATGGCTTTTTAGCTCACGTCTCAAACGTTTTCCAGGAAAACTCAAGTCAAGATGGTCGGGTCCATACAATGTAACTAAGGTCTTCCCAAATGGTGCTATCCAAATTCAACAACCAAACGAAGGAGATCCATTCACTGTTAATGGACATCGACTCAAACCATACATCACTAAGGATCCTGGTAAAGCTGAGGCTATGGCACTCGAAATGCCACAATATCATGATTAGCACGACAAGAGGTACGAAGTCTGGCTGAAGACTTTAAACTTAGCGCTGTCCGGGAGGTAACCCGTTAAACTTTGTGGGTGTGTTCACTGAAAACCCTCACGAGACTCCACTCGTCCACTAGGGATCACCTAGGGGTTTAAAAGGCTTATTGCAGGTGCTAAGTGCAATCGCGATCCCTGCGAAAGTATTGCTTAGTTTTTATTTATAGTCTTTTTAATAAATTTTGCAATTCCTTTTTTAATTTCCTTTGCATTTTCCTTTTGTTTGTGTTTCAAGCCAACTTGTTAATTCAAATCTGAGCTCACAATGATAAGCGTGCATTGAGGACAATGTAATGCTTAAAGTTGGGGAGGAGTTAGAATATAGACTGATCGAGCTTTCTTGAAAGAGCGACTTAGCAAAGACAGACTCAATGATGGGACCTCTCCTCTTTGATCAGGTTACATCGTTCCATTTTTTTTTCCCTCTAGAATATGATAAGCATGTTGGTTTACTTTTATTATTTTTTTAGTGTTTTCTTTATTCATATACATTAGTAGGGTTAAATATAGTGAGATTTCCCTGGAAAGTATGGAACTCGGTTTTTAATGAATGGTGATGTATAATCTTTTTGAAAGTAAAGTAGCATCTTAACTTCTCTTAAGTCGGCTGGTGTGGGTCAAATGGCATACATGATGATCCTAATTAGGCCCAAACTTATGTTTGTTAGGAAAATATGAAAAAGGTGGCCTGATAATGGTAAGTGGTGTCCATACTTTTAATTAATGTCTGAAGTAAAGTTAATTGTTGCATGAAGGGTTTGATTAAAAGTGATATTAAGTTGAAAATTTTAAAATCTAATTGAACCGGCGCCCAGGAACCTTAAATTCAGAGCCTATGCAATAAGGGGGAGAAAAGTGAGTTGATAACTTAAGTGTGAAAAATGCCTCAAAAATACCAAGGTGTGGCCTAGTAAGCTCGAGAAAGTAAGCTCGAGGGGTGTTCAACACTCAGCCCCCTAAAGCCAACTGGTTTGGGAGCGGCTAGTCGAAATCTCGTTACACGGGCTTGCTAGAAAGTCATGTTCTATCCTTGTGTGAAAAACAAAAAAGAAAAGAAAGAAAAGAAGAAAAAGAGGTAATAAAATAAAGAAAAGAGGCCAATGAGCCCAAGCATCTTTAGGTCAGCTCTCATTTTTGTAACCTTGAGTGAAAAATGTCGGATTTAAATAACTGGTGCGTTGGGAATTGCCGGTTTTAAAAATGGATTCTTGGTAGCATTGTTTGTCAAGCATGGAATGTGATAGTTGATGGAGCAGAAGGTTGAAATTAGAATAAGGACACATTGTCATTTGAAAGCCAGTGATTTCATTTTGGTTCCTAATAGATATGACGGTGGAGTCCTAAACCTGATTAGGTCCAGGCCTACCTCGGGACGAGTTAGGAGAAAGTTGGGGAGGTTTGATCGATGCATTTTACATTAAGGTTTTCATGCTCAATTTACATGTAAATGCATCTCTTTTATAGAATACATGCTACTTTCATAAGTATTTTGTTTGAATTAGGTGATCGAAGCAAATGGCTAAAATTGGTGTTGTTTGGAGTGAAAATACTTGAAAATGAGCAGCGGATCAATCTGCCAAAAGGCGATCAATCTGTCCGAGAGCAGAAAGTTTCAGAAGAATGTCAGAGCTTCAGCGGACTAATCCGCCCAAAGCCCCATCAGTCTGTCCGGACGGAATCTTTCAAAAAGAATGGATAAACATCAATATATTCCGTTGGGATTTGGAATTATCTATAAATAGGGATGCCATAGAACGTCCAAAACATCTCTCACACACATTCAAAGCCCCTCTTTCACCTCTATCACACGCCGGAACTCCGTTTAACACCGAATCAACGTCAAGATCAATTCCGCTTCAACCATTCAGCAATCCAATGCCTTGAAGATGTATTCATTAATCAATATGCAATCTTTGAAAGCTATGGCGGGCTAATCTCATCACGGTTACTTCTGGGGATAATCCATAGTGAATTTTTTATATTTTGTCAAGTCGTTTTGTTATATAACATTGATACATTCCATGTGGTTTTCATTAGTTAATCATATGATTGTGTTTTTGTGTTCATGCTTTTATTGTTGATTATCGTAAGACGAGTTATTGCAATCATATCATTCGTGCCGAGCTCAAACTAGAATAGGAGTTAAGACGAGTGATGATGAAAACATAATTCGTGCCCAAGATATATTAATAATATTGCAAATAGCTCATGTCTATGTGATCTTGAATATAACATAATGAAAGATAGAATATAATTACTTTTCTATGTGATAAAACCCAGAAGTAATCCATCCATTCATATATTCACAACCTAAGTGTTTGGTGTTATTGTGTTCCAAAGTCTTTCTAGTTTATTGATTCTGGTTTAAGTTTGCACTTATTTATTAATGTTCAACGCTACGTTTCATTATTCGCTCAAGTAAAGTATTCAAGTAAAGTATTTAGATTTCTATTTTCGCTGCAACTATAACCACATGTTCCTCGTGGATTCGATCCCTCTTACCCTAACTGCTTAGGTTATTTGGAGTTTATTTTTGTCGAGTTGACGACATCTCGATCACACACATATTATTTGGTCAATCCATTTACCGTATAAAAATTTAAATTAATTTGATTTAAGCTTTGTATATATATCACGTCTATCACATTATTATATTTACATCCTTTATGGCCACTTCTTACCATAATATATCTGATTTAAGTTGGTCTAATTTGCGAGTTAAGTTGCCCCACATTCCTCGTATCAAGGCACATCAATCTTATTTATTTTATAACGTTTTTTCCATGTTGCTAACTCATTTCACCGTAATTTTCCTTTGTTAATATTTAATCGTATTTTCCTTTCCTAATTCCTATATCGTTTGTTCAACAACCTGTCATGGTCAACTTATTGATTTTTTTTTAAAAGAAAACAACCTCCAGTTCATGATCACACGACTCACACGTCTCGACAAATATCACTGAAACTCTATAATTAATTCGTCCACTTATTTTTTTATCTTCATCAATTTATTTCTGATTCATAGGATTCACAATCGTCATTCTCTTTCATTGGCTTATAATAGCTAAATAATTGTGATTCATTAATTTCATGGTTTATACCATTGATACTGCATCAGATTCTCGATGCTGACTAGTGAATACTCATTATGTTAGATTTAATGGCGTTAATATTTATCTTGTTATATCTCCTTCTCACATTGTAACTAATGTTGTGTCACTTTCCCGTTTGATTCACCATACACCTCTATAAAATTACCACAAGGTAGATCATTTAGTAAGTTTGTCAGATTTCCTTAGTTGCGCACAATACATATACCAAGAAGGGACGAGTATCACCGTCTAAGGGCAATATCAGAATAACATAAAACAGACACTTTGCGTGCAGGCTTAAAAAGGAAAACTCTTAAGAAATCAAGAAATCAATCACTTGACTTGCACTAGATGCATGAAACAACCTCGGGATGAAAGCATACAGAAACAACTCGCACATGTTGCATGAATATATGAAAGCACTTTCATGACTATCTACCGGCTCACACACAGTAACACAGATAGCATGATAATGCAAGGTCATGAGCTCATAGCATGAATAACATGCAAGATGGAGAGTCATCATTTGGGAACAGCTTAAGGTCTTCTACAGAAGAGGAGAACTCGAGAGTCCAGGTTTCATGTTCCTCATAAGTGATTTAGATGATATTGATGCCAGTCTAGAATGGGCTCAAAGGAAGGCTGAACAACAACAACAACAACAACTACTTCAAGGTCCATCTACTGGTGATGAGTAGATAAAGAATGGAGGTTGTCCATCTGTTGGACAGGCTTACCATTATTTGCTCCCAACTTCAACAGTCTAAATGTGTTGATTTTTCTTGTACATAAGTTGTATTTTATTACATGTGTTGTAATCTATTTTAGTACATTAGTAATACTTGTAAAAACATATGTTGTTTAAATCAATATCAGTATGTATAAACTGATCTTTTACTTTACTTCATGTTGTATTGTCATCTTAGTAATTGTAATGTAAAAATGTATAGTGATCATTCATATAATCAGCTTTGGTTGAATATTGCAAAAAGGGGGAGATTGTTAGTCACCAAAAGGCCTCAATGAAACCTGTTCTATATCATAGGGGGAGATTTTTAATCAAACCTGTTTGATACACTTAAAGGTATAATTTAACGCTTTTTAATGCTTTATTGAAACCTGATAGGTGATTTGCAATATAAGCCCAAAGCTACTCACACTGTTACATTCGTTGTAACCTGGTAGATTGCCTAAGCTGTTAAAAGTATTGGACAGGTTTGGCATAAGCTGTTTACGCTGTTCATATATGTTGGACAGCTTAGACCCAAGTGAAGTGTCCTGTTCTTTGTGAACAGAACCTGTTCTTTGTGAACAGGTTATACACTTTATGGAATTTGTTTCCATGTCATCATGTGAAGTCTTGGACGTGAAGATCAGTTTACAAGTCGAAGGCAAAGTGGAAAATCAGAAACTGCTTTCACCGCCTAAGCTACTCTGATACATGAAGATAAAGAGGATATTTGAAATGGGTGATAGACTATTTCTTATATCAAAATAACTATACATGAAGAGGAAAGGAATAAAGTTGACATTCCTCTTTAAGGTAAAGCAACATGCAATAGAGTCAAAAAGGAAAAGACAAAGATTCTGCTACAAGGGATAATTTCTATTTTGTCAGAATGTGCAGAAAAGCAGTCTTATCTTTTTGTAAAGGCACTCTACTATCGCTGCAACCAATGAAAAAGTTCAATGAAGATGGGATCTAAACATCAAAGGTGGTGTTTTAAGAAGTCTTGCGTGATTATTAAGGTACAATCATATAATTCGCATTACGTATATTTTACAATACTTTATCCATCATAACTATCAACTTTTTATTATTTGCAGAAGGTACTTTGATGTCTTAAAGGTTATATACCAAAAATAATAACTAATAGACAGTTAGGCAAGTGTACCTATCGTTTAGTAGCATATAAATGGTAAGAACCAAGTTATCGATCTCGAGGACACGGTGTAGAATGCTGATAATAAACTCGTTGTCAATAATTAGCCTAAACGAAAATATGATTTGATTTTTAAGAAAACGAAATACCAAATTAAGAAACTATTAACCAATTAAAAAGTATTTAACTAAATGCTACTTGAATAAAAAAAAGCGCACTAAGATTAAACGACTACAAAGATTTGAATCAGAAAATAAAAGGTGATCATTCAATTTTACTCACCCCGCACATTAGATGACTAGAAAATAAGCACAACAAAGTTAAGAGTTATTACAAGCTCCTCTTTCGACTTACTTGCTTTTATATCAAAAGATTAGATACTTGGAATTCTCCTAATAAACTAACCGATTAATTACACAAAGACAATATTCATACAAATCGGATTCGTAAAAGGTGAATCTACTTTCGCAAACACACATACAATGCTAGATTTTCATCCAAACAAAATATTCTCATTGATAGAATCTAAAATATGTGAACTAAATCCTTTCACTATTTCTAGCTCATGGCCAAAGAAACCCATAGACAAATTTGTTAAGAATGACTAGCAAATTAATTTGAGCTTTCGCTTTTAAACAACTCATTAATCACCAAATAAACACATGTATTTTAAATATCCAACAAGAGATAAGTCTAACAAGAAACCGAAATGATAAACAACTAAAAACTTGCTAATAAATGTCCATCTAATGTTTGGGGGTTGACAAACCCGAATGATTACATAAAAAGTCTACTCCATAGCCGTGGACGTAAACTCAAACAATGAGATAACTAGCAAACCCAAAATAATCATGAACAAGATGAAGAAAACTCCCTCAATGGTGATGTGATGAACAAGAGAAGCTTCAAACTCCAAGGAAATATTGTTCCCAATGATTGTCTTCTTGAATATTAGCCTCCTTTTTAGATCTAGGAACCCAAGCCACCACACAACATCCCCAAAAACGCAAAAAAAAAAAAAATAAAAGAAGCTTAAATATGGCCCCCAATCGAATAGGACGGTCATGGCATGAAGGCCTAAGAGGTCACGTCGTGACTGACTTGAAAACGACTTGGACACATCTGATTTGACCATTGGTCACGTTGTGACAAGGTGTTGGTAACGGCGTGACAAACTCTCGGAAATTTGGTGACTTTGAGCTGCTGATAGTCACGGCGTGAGGGCTTATTGGTCACGGCGTGACAACTAGAAAATGGGACAGGAACACTTCTTTTGCATTGCACACTCCTACAATCACCATAATTTGAAATATGGATCAATAAGCATGGAATTTAAGAATAGAGGACTGAAAGGTTGAAAATAAATGAAAGAATATCGCTAAATAAACATATGTTATCTTGGTGATATCAAACATTTCCACACTTAAACATTGCTTGTCCTCAAGCAATTTCGAGATGTTATTATAAAGCAACCAAAAAGTGGCTCAAACTTTTGCAAACTAACATCAAAGAAGACCTCCGGATTCAGACAAAAGAAACAATGCTTTCGTTAAAACTTTGCTCAATGGAATCACTAACAAGCGCAAAAACGTCTTAAAGGATCTAAGGCGAAGTCAGCCCTGTGAATCAAACAACTTTTCCACCCTACAAAAACGTACATTATAAATGCAAGATTCTGCATTTCAAAGAAACGTCAATGAAAAATAGGCTCACATGCTAAAAACACTAAGCACTCTCAATAAGAAGGTTTCTCAACTTAGCTCAAGGCATCTCAACAATTCTCTCTCAACCCACATGAAGGATTTCAAATCAAGACTAGCGCATGCTAAAGTAAATCCTTGAAATGATGTAGCTTTGCTACTTATTCGATTTGATTTTTTTTTTCAAAACAAGGATTTGAAAGGAAGCACGAATATGGCTTTGCCACTTATTTGGTTGATGGTTCCCACTTCCCTACTCTTGCGAAACACCTTCCTTTGCCAACACCTAGAACCACTATATGGATGTAGCGAAGGATGGCACTTATTTGGTTGGATGCTCCAAGCGGCCCAAAGCAACAAGCAAAGGAAAGCAAAACACAAGACCTCAAGCATGCACTCAACTATTAAATCAATCAACTACAATGTGGCTTAAAAGAGAGAAAAGTCTCAGCCTTTATCTACTAAGACGAAAAAATGGCTATAGGAAGAGATTAGAATTCTAGCATGGATTTTAAACGATTAAAACCACTTGCATTTTTTTACTCTAAGGGAAAGAAAAGCCACTGAAATAATAAAACTTTCCATAGATCCTATAAAAGTATAAATTTACACTTGAAACTATCATTTTCCATCAGTTATGTAACAAATCAAAGAAGCAAGAAATGAGTTTTAACGTCCGAACCGAAAAACCTATTTTTATTTCAAAACATAAGACTTGTTGTCTAGCTACACAAAAACATTCCCACACTTGAAGCTTGCATTGTCCTCAATGTAAATAAAATAAATGAAGCGCAAAGAGGAACAAGAGAAACACCCTGAATTTGGATGGGGAAAGTGCCGCTTTAAACCAATTTGATGATTCGGCCACATAAGTCGGGAAAACATGAGCCGCAATCTTTCAAAAACCAACAAACCAAACGGTTGCATTGAGAGAGCAATAAACAACTAGAAGTTAGAAAAAAATAAATAAAAATTAAAAACAACCACGAAAACTACGTAGAAGTAGTAAGCAAACAACCACAGGAAAAAAAATAAAAAAAATGTCAATAGAATAAACATTGTCTTTAAAATGCCCCAATCACATAGGGCCCGGCGGATGAAAGTGCTGATCATGAAACTGGAATAAAGGGTTGTTAGTGCACCCTGTGTGACGATAACAATCTAAGTGTAGATAGTCTTTTGTAATAGATTAGGCTTTGCAAATACAAGTTATATATGTTTGATCTTGTTTGTGTTTGATGTTTACTTATGTTCAAAGATAAGTTCAAACATAAGTTCAAAGATGAGTTCAAACATAAGTTCAAGAACAAGTTCAAAGATAAGTTCAAGAATAAGTTCAAGGCTAGGGTTTGAACTTAGTGAATCTAAGTTCGAATAAGTAGTGGACAAGTTCGTGGGCTTGGGCCTAAACGAACTTGTTTAAGCTAAGTTCGAACTTAACCTCTATAATTTAGAGTTAATTCGTTTGATTAAGGGACTTCTGCAGAAATTAACATTCAGAGCTCGTATAGTGCACGTACGAACTTGTGAAATTTCAGAGAGTCGTTTCGGAGAAATATACGTGTCGGGCCGTTCGTCGTATCGGCTATCATTGTGTTCGTCTCCGGGTTTCCGCGTGTGATCGATCCGTTAAACCCCTAACGAGGATTCCGCACTCGTTGGAATGTGTCGCGTCAAGATCAGATCCGTAGGTAGGTGACCTTCCAAGTGGTATCAGAGCCATTTGAGTATTCGTCGCGTTCTTCGTGTTCATACGAATATTCTTGGTTTCTTGACGTTTTTACCAGAAAAATCACCGTTTTCTAAGTTTTTCTGAGTTCTACAAGCAAGGTAACGTGGAAAAATTCACATTAGTTCAATTTTTCAGTCGAGATCAGTGTTTTTAATCTTAAAAACATTGGTTTAATCTGAAATCTTGAAAAAATCGAATTTTTGTCCGTTTCTCGAAACTTGCGCCGCTCGAACTTAAGGGGGTATTAGGGTTCTTCGAACTTGTCAGAATACGCTCCTCTCGACGTTATTTTAGGCCTTCTTTCGAAGTTAACCGGGTTTCGAAGTTGTCAGAATCGAACTTGTCAGATTTGAAGTTGTCAGAATCGAACTTGTCAGATTCGAAGTTGTCAGAATCGAACTTGTCGTATTCGAAGTTGTTTGAAACTTAGGGTTTCTTCGTACCTGATATTTGAACTTGTCAGAATTTCTAGGGTTTTCTCGAACTTACATCCATTCGAACTTGTTGAGTTCAAACTTAAGCCAATTCGAATTTAATTTACAAACAAATTTAAATTTAAATTATTCGAACTTACATAAGTTCGAAGGATTTATAAATTAATTTTTAAATTAAATTGTTTAAGTCCGAAAACAAAAAGTTTAGAAAGAATGTCGAGTTTGCAAAAATTCCTGGAAATGGACCATGAGGTCGGCAAAGCAAATTCTCCGCCAGCTGATGAAAACTGGAAGATTATTATTGGTGGAAGGATAGGTTTGCTGACTTTGCACGATTCAACGACATTCGTATGTGGATATGCATCGATGAGGGATATGTTCCTCCTACGCGGGAACTTGAAGGCCGTCAAAGAGTCTTGACGTATCAGAATAAGATGGATGATGACAAGAAAATCTATGAGGCCGAGAACCGAGCATTCTCAATTATCAGAATGGCGTTACCTCAGGAAATCCTTCACACGTTAAGGAATCATAGGACATTTAAAGAGCTATGGGATGCTCTGGAGAAGAGATGTGAGGGAAATCCCAGGGTACGCAAGGGAAGAACTGAGATGCTGAAGCAGCAATTTGCCATCTTCAAATCTCTGAAGAATGAGATGCTAGATGAGACTATCACTAGATTCTATCATCTTCTCACTGAACTTGACAATTAGAGTGTCGAGTATCAAGAGACTGAGAAGATAGAAAAACTTCTGGATGCTTTACCAGCAAAGTGGGAGATGTACACGACGCTAATAAAGCATGATGAAGAGAAGTTTGAGACTCTTACTTTTGGAGGGGTGATTGGAACACTGGAGGCATATAACTTCAAATTACAGAAGGAAGGGAATTTGATCAAGTTCAAGATCAGCAGATGTATTTGGAAAATCAAAACCGTAATCGCGAGTGAATTGAAGTCAGGGGCTACAACATTTTTCTCGGGAGAAGAATCCATCCCAGTTGAGACAAAGGAGTCTAGTAGCAGGGCGTTCTTAGGATTCTCCAAAACAGAAAAAAACCAAATCATTCTGCGTCTACGTCTCAAAGATATACAAAGATCCCGATGAGCGCAAAATCAGCTGAAGATCATTTAAATCTTCTAGCTTCATTTGTCGCAACGTACGACAATTGCGTTCAAGGGAAAATAAACGATCCAGCATTATGGGAAGAAGACTACGATCAGGTAGATCCTGATGACTTGGAAGAAATGGATCTACAATGGCAACTGGCCATGGTGACTCCAAGGGTCAAGCGGTTCATTAAGAGGACAAGAAGAAATCTGAACGTTAGCAAGGAGAAGGTTGGGTTTGAGAAATCTAAGGTAAAGTGCTAGAATTGCCAAGGATTGGGACACTTTGCAAGAGAGTTTCAAAAACCAAAAGTGGAAAACTATCAGAATCAGAACCTAGGGATATATCAATCTAGTGGTTCTGGGAATCAAGCAGCCATCGCTGGTCTGTTAACCAATGTGTCATCTAATAGACAGCTTGATGGAACGTATGATTGGAGTACTCATCCGGAGTCGAATGCTAGAGCCTTTATGGTAGAAGTAACTGAGACCAGGGATGATAGAGCTGAAGAAGAAGCAAAGGACACCCAGCAGACTGATTTAAGTCCTCTGTTGGTGGAAAAGTTAAAGGAGCAAACCATTTTACAGTTTGCAGCTCAAATGGCGAATGTGGAGTCGGACCGCAAAAAGGTAACTCTAAACTTTTCTACATTCCACGATTTATGTGTTTCATGTGCTACTTTAAATGATAGATTAAATCTAGTTCTAGAGACACATAACACATTAACAACTCAAGTTCAATCACTATAATCATATAACACTAGTCTTCTAGATATTAAGGAAGATTTAAGGAATAAGCTGAAAGCATATGCTTAGGACGTGATAGTTCTAAAAGACAACTTAAGTGAACAATGTGTCAGAATAGAACTCATGTTTGAGCATGTTGAGGCTTTAACCAAAGAACTCACTCTTAAGAATGTAGAGCTAGCCGAATCTAGAGTTAAAGTTGTTGAGGCAAATGGCAAGCTTGAAAAGTTTAGGAACTCGTCTTTAAACCTAGGAAAGATCTTAGAAGCTCAAAGGCAGTCTAAGAAGCCAGTACGCCTAGGTTATCAAGAGAGTCCTCCACCATTCAACAATAACTATGTGCCTCAACCACAGGATAAAACCACTAAACCGGTTGAATCAGAGGTAGCAACAGTAACTGAATCTGGAAACGATAATTCAACTAAGATTTCTACCACTATCTCTAAGATTAAGAAAGTCAAGTTTGGGCAGTCTACTAGTGACACTATACTAGGAGAAGCTAAACCTGTCATTGATAATCAGCAAGAGGAAGTGATCACTGTAGTTGAATCGAAAGAAAATGACACTAGTGAGACACCTAAATCAAAGTGTACTTATAAGTAGTCGATTGATAAGATGTCATGCTTTAGATGTCATGAGAAAGGACATGTTGCTTCTAGCTGTCCTTATAAGAAAGTGGAGTCTACACCCTCTAAACAAGAGTCTAGACCTACTGTAGGAAATCATGAACATCCAAGACCAGTACCTAGTATTGCTAGCACAAGTAGTTCTCAACATACTGAGAAGAATGTAATGCAACACCTAGGATAACTGTTAAAACAATACCGGTGTCGGTCAGACAGCAAGATGTTATTAGGACTAATTCTCCGAATAGAGTTCCTAGTCAGTCTAGGTCAGGACCACAACAAGGATATAGGAGTACTAAACCTAGAAGGAATTACACTCCAGTTTGGTCAAATACTCCTCAAAGACAACAGCCACCAGGTAGAGCCCAGGGAGATCAGAATGAAATGCATAATAATAGAAACTGTACTTGGGCTCAACCACAAATGACAGCCCAAAGGCCAAGAGGGAATCTTAATCACTCAGCACCACAACAGGTTCTCAATCAAAAACCCAAGTCACCTGAAAGGAGAGATGGGTATTTGAAGGAGTTCACGTATGTGGATGAGAACGGTATTACCAAGTCAATCATGGCTTCGGTTCCCCGTGATAACTAACTTGTTTTCTTTCATGTGCAGGAGCTAATTACAGGTCTAAACAACAAATGGTTCATCGATAGTAGTTGCTCTTGTCACATGACTGGGGAAAGGAGTCTACTCATAGACATCAAGGGAGAGAACAAGAGATTTGTATCATTCGCTGGGAACAAGGGAGGTCATATCACTGGAATAGGAGTGGTCACTAATGGGACAATCACACTTGATCAAGTTTACCACGTCGATAAACTTGATCATAATCTCATTAGTGTATCTCAGATCTGTGATAAGAAGAATTCAGTGATCTTTACTGAACATGAGGCGTTACTGCTGAAGCCGGGATTCAGAATTCCTGAAGAGTGGATTATGATGAGAGCCCCAAGGAAGAATGATCTGTACATGATGGATATGAATGTATCAGACTCTTCGATGAGAACTATTTGTCTACTTTCTAAAGCTTCAGAATCCGAATCTATACTATGGCACAAATGCATGGCACACTTGCACCTAAGGAAAATGAACTACATTACGAAAAATGGTTTGGTGAAAGGTGTTCCACTGAATATTTTTCAGTTCGATGACAAGTGTGTCCCGTGCAAGAAAGGAAAACAACATAAGAAGTCAAACAAGTCAAAGACTCAGAACTCGATAGCATCCACCTTCGATTTGCTGCATATGGATCTCTTCGGTCCAATCAACAAAAGGAGCATAGGTGGTAGTTGGTATTGTTTAGTTATTACTGATGATTACTCACGTTTCTCTTGGGTTTTCTTTTTAGGTACAAAGGACGAAACAGCTGGAAAGCTAATTGGGTTCTTAGACCAAGTCGAGAACTCATACGGGACAAGCGTAAAATGTATTAGGAGTGATAACGGAACTGAATTTAAGAATGCAGTAATTGGTGTATATTGTCTATCTAAAGGCATAGTGCATCAATTTAGTGCACCTTATGAGCCATAACAAAATGGTGTGGCAGAACGTAAGAACAGGACTCTGATTGAGGCAGTAAGAACCATGCTCTCGGATTCAAAGCTTCCTACCATGTTTTGGGGGAGGCAGTGAATACTGCTTGTCATGTTTTAAACCGGGTCCTTACTGTCAAATCACTGAACAAAAACTGTTATGAAGTTCTGAATAAATGACCACAAAATTTAACTGGATTTGAACCGTTTAGGGTACCATGTACTTTACTGAAAACAAAACATCAACATAAGTTTGGTGAAAAGGTTGACGAAGGATACTTCCCAGGTTATGTTCCTAATTCACCAAACAAAAAGGTTTTTAACAAAACAAATGGTTTGGTGGAGATTGTGTTTAACGTTAACGTAACAAGTTATTCACATGAACCCCAAACTCGTCCTGAATGGTTATTTGATTTTGACTCTTTGTTTGAATCATTTAACATATCGTTTAGTGGAAATACAACTACAGTGGAAAATGACTTCTCATCATTAAACCTTAATGACGAGTACCGAGATTTTCCAAAATCAAGCATTCCATCAACCATTGAGCGTACAACGACAAAAGATGGGTCTCCAACAGAGAATGAACCTGAATTACCTACGAATGAGAATCATACGAATAATTCTAACTCCGAGGACAGTGATCATGAGGAAGAGAATATACCGTCTGAAGTCATACCTCCGTTAGGTGAAATAGGATGAAAATTGGGAGATAATCTTCATGTTGATGAGATTGAGACATCGAGGATAAACAAGGATCATCCAATTGAAAGTATCATAGGGAATCCAAAAATACCGGTATGAGAACTAGGAGTAGTGTGAATAATAACACGGTACTGTTATCGATGATCAATGATTCCGAGGTGTTTCACACGTATTTATACTCGTGTTTTATCTCACAAGTAGAGTCGAAAAACGTGCAAATGACACTGAAAGACAATTATTGGGTTGAAGCCATGCAAGAAGAATTGTCGCAGTTCAAAAAGCTTGAAGTATGGGAGTTAGTGCCGTTACCTCGAGGAGAAGTTGCAATAGGGACCAAATGTGTAATTAAGTGCAAAAGGGATGATCGAGGTATAGTTACTCGCAACAAGGCAAGACTCATGGTAAAAGGTTTCAACCAGGAAGAAGGAATTGATTAAAACGAAGTGTTTGCACCAGTGGCGAGGCTCGAGGCAATTCGTTTGTTTCTTGCTTTCGCATCCTTCAAAGGGTTTAAGGTATATCAACTCGATGTCAATAGTGCATTCTTGTACAGTAAGGTGAAGGAATTGGTGTATGTCGAACAACCTCCAGGGTTTACTGCTCCAAAATATCCAGACAGAGTATATCGCCTTGATAAGGCTCTGTATGGATCGCATCAGGCACCTAGGGCTTTGAATGAGACACTGTCAACTCATCTTTTAGACAATGGGTTTGAAAGAGGGAGAATGATAGTACACTATTCGTGAAAAAGAAAGGCGAAGATTTTATTTTAGTACAAGTGTACGTGGACGACATCATTTTCGGGTCGTCAAACGAGCAGATGTGCAAAGATTTTGAAAAGGTTATGAAGTCAAAGTTTGAGTTGAGTGCTATGGGAGAGCTTAACTTCTTTCTTGGTTTGCAAGTTGAACAAAGGAAAGAAGGAATGTTTATTCATCAGACGAAGTATGTCTACGACATTTTGGAGCGCTTCGAGATGTAAGGAACAAAGCTGACCGCACACTTTAGTACTCCGATTCAAGTGAATCACATTCTCGGACCGGGTACAGATAGTGATACTGATGTGGATCCGACTTTATATCGGGCCATGATCGGGTCACTTATGTATTTAACTGCTTCTAGACCCGACATTATATTTGCTGTGTGTGTTTGTGCAAGGTTTCAAGCAAATCCAAAGGAGATGCATATGAAAGCCGTGAAGTGGATTCTGAGATACCTAAAGTCGAAACCGAAGCTGGGACTTTGGTATCATGCTGATGGAGATCTAGAATTATAAGCGTACACAGACTTTGACTATGGTGGATGTAGCTTGAACCGGAAATCAACAACTGGAGGTTGTCAGTTCCTTGGAGGGAGGTTCGTATCCTGGCAATGCAAAAAAACAAACTTCGGTAGCCGTATCAACGTGCGAGGCCGAGTATGTCGCTGCTGGTAGTTGCTGTTCACAGGTCCTGTGGATCCAACAACAATTACGGGATTACGGTTTGATTTATACTCATACTCCCAATTGGATTGACAATCAATCAACAATTGCTATAACAAATAATTCTGTTTAGCACAGTAAGACAAAGCACATAGACATAAGACATCATTTTATATGTGATTGTGCTGAAAAGAATTTGATAAAACTGGTAATAGTTGCAACGGAAGATAATAATGCAGATTTATTCACAAAAGCATTTGATAAATCACGCTATGAATTGTTAGTTCAACTAAATGGCATGTGTAATCTAGAGTAACTTGACCTTAGTAGATTTTCCTTTTATAGTAAGTTATTAGTTAAGTTTATCAGCTTATTTTTTTTATAAATGGGAAACAAAAGAAAAAAGAGAGAAAATCATGAAAATCAAAAAAAAAGAAAAAAAAGAGAATATAAAAAAAATGAATTAAGTTTTAGAATCATAGGTTCAAAGTGACGAAAATTAGCACAATCTAACAAACTCTAAGTGTTAAGCTTTCACACATAATGTACCTTAAAATCAAAGTGATATACACATTCTAGTCTAATATGTTGGTAGGCATAATACATGAAGGAAATCCTAACAACTAATAAAATAATCAAGAAAATGTCATATGTGTAACTAACTTAGATGTATGACCAAAAGGTCTTAAATTCCATGCTAGAGACATACAGACATTGATTATGAATGAGGTATGCAAATTTATCTGGGGGATGTATAGCAACATCAAAATACATCTTAAACAAAGAAAGAAAAGGTTTTGTAAAGAAAAGGGAAGTCAAAACAAGTCGCTTTGTTGTACGTGAGTACAGACTTGTCACCGTTGTTTTGATTTAAACTAGCAAGATAAGTCGCTTTGTTGTACGTGAGTACAAACCTGTCACAGCTGTCTTGCTAACATAAGAGGAACTCTAAGACAAACTAAGACACTCTGTTGTATGTAAATACAGAACTGTGTCCGACGTTTGCCTTTTAAAGAAAATTTGCAATACCAAAAAGTCATAATCATTGTGTGTTTGCCTTGATCATAAAAGTATGTCTAAGTATGGGACACATAAGGTAGTTTCTTGATAAATAAAAAGGCCAAAGGAATTTTTAAAGTGTTAAATGTTTAAAGGGAAAAAGATACCGACAATCGACTCGCAATGTATATCACGACAAACAACAAATGAATAAACATTCCTAAGTGTAAAAGTGAAATACTGAAAGTGCGTTTGACACCGCTATCTGATTGAACCTTCTTTGACTATCTCGCAAAAATATTCTGTTAGTATGTGTTCATCTTTAAAGTATTTTTGAGTTAATATAATTCAATTTAATTTAATTTTTAATTTACCTTATTTTATTTTTTTTTATTTTAACTTTTAATAAACAGGAAAAGGTCAAAGTTACTAGGATGAATTTTTAGTTGGAGAAACGAAATTGCGTGATAATCTGTTGCTTAGTGTGAATGTTTAGCAAAGATTGAAAAAATTCCATCAAATGAAAAAGTTGAAAAAGTTGGATTTTATTCAAGATTTTTAAAAATTTTCAATTAAGTTCGAACAACAACCAAGTTCAAAGTTATATTCGAACTTGCTGTAAGTTCGAACTTAACCTAAGTTCGAAGGTAGTTGGATATAAATAGGTTAACAGTGTTTCATTCAATGCACTTACCCTCGAACCTAGCCTCTCGAACTTACCTCCTGCGATCTCGAACTTACGCACGAACTTATCGAAATTCGAATTTGCTTCCTGTTTCTCGAAGTTTTTCTACTGTTTTTTGAATCTATCTACACACTTAAGTGTATTGAACCAACAATAACTAAGTAAGTGTATGATTAGGACTTTTTAGTGGTTAAAATTAACAAATGTTGAGTTTTTGTGTCATTTAGAACTAGGTTCTTTAAATCACATGTTTTAAAAGCAAAAACTACAATTTGATGACTCATAAACTAGATTTGAACCTATTAGGACTAGATTCTACTATTAATTAAGTCAAATAGGGTTTGAAGTTGCAAATGACCGACTTCGAACTTGTTATTATGGTTCGAACTTGTTAAAATATCTATAAGTTCGAAGTCAGACATGTTCGAATAGGTTTCTCGAACTTAAGTAAGTTCAAAGGTCAAAGGGTTGTTCGAACTTAAGTAAGTTCGAAGGTGTTAAATTAGAACTTTTAAGTTCGAATTTATACAAGTTCGAATAACTAAAAGTTTTCAATATCAATTTCTAACAGTTTGTGTATATAAATTGTGTGCAGATATGGGTGATCGAGCTTTTTTCAATAAGCATAACAGGGTGATGGTTGTGGACCTTCAGTTACCGGAGGCTCAGCCGTACCGACAAATGATTGAGTTCTTGTCCCAATCAAGAGTAGCATATGCTCTGACACACAATCAGCCAATAATCCTTCCTTACGTTCGATAGTTTTGGAAACATCTGCAAGTCGAATGCACCGTTACACCTACGGTTTTGTGCACGCGAGTAGGTGGTCGTGCAATTTGTTGGTACATCCGGTGTGACGACAACAGTCTAGTTTTGTTATTGATATCATGATTGTGTATGATGTTTACATTTGAATGGTAAGTTCTAGACTATCATATTAAGTTCTAGAATAAGTTCTAGAAATAAGTTCTAGAATAAGTTCTAGAAATAAGTTCTAGATTAAGTTCTAGAAATAAGTTCTAGAATAAGTTCTAGAATAAGTTCTAGGAATAAGTTCTAGAATAAGTTCAAGAGGAGCGTCTACACGAACTTATGAGAATAAGTTCGCGAGGAGCGTCTACACGAACTTATCGGCTATATATTGAACTTATCATTGTGAACTCTAGGATCTTTGACAGCTCAGAGGTTCTGTCGAACTTGAGAGCAAACAGAGCATCCAGGTGAACTGATCTTTGCAGAAATTCGTGTGTGAGGCGTGTACGAACTTGTGTGCGATTCGCAGAGTGTTCTTGGAGAGATTCACGTGTCCCGAAGTCCTTTGTTATGTCTATCATCGTGTTGGTCTCCGTGTTTCGTGTGTGTGATAAATCTGTTAAGCCCCTAACCAGGATTCCACACACGTTGGACGGTGTCGCGTCAAGATTGGATTCGTAGGTAGGTGACCTTACAAGTGGTATCAAAGACATAAGGGTGTTCATCTTGTTCTAAACATTCTTGGTTTCTTGGCGTTTGTGACGGAAAAATCACATTTTTATAAGTTTTTCGAGTTATAGAAGCAAAGTAACAGAGAAAAGTTCATGTTGGTTCATTGTTAAGTCGAAATCATAGTTTTTAATCCTAAAATTGGTTTAATATGAAAACTTGAAAAAATCGAACTTTTGGCCGTTTCTCGAACTTACAGCGCTCGAACATAGGGGGTATTAGGGTTCATTCGAACTTGTTAGATATACGCTCCTCTCGAAATTGATTTAGGGCTTCCTTCGAATTTGGCTGAGATTCGAACTTGCTAGCATCGAATGTGTCAGATTTTGAACTTGTCAGAAAATTAAGTACAATTCGAACTTGTCAGCACTTTTGATTTTTTCAGTCAGTCGAACTTGTTGATTTCGAACTTACATAAATTCGAATTTAATTTCAAACGAATTTAATATTAAATTAATTCGAACTTACCTAAGTTCGAAGGAGTTTAAATTAAATTAATTTCAGATTAAGTTAATTAAGTTCGGAAACAAAAAGTTTGGACAGGATGTCAAGCTTGCAGAAGTTCATTGAAATGGATCATGAGGTCGGCAAGGCAAATTATCCGCCAAAACTGATGAGGTTGGAAGACTATTATTGGTGGAAGGATCGGTTCACTGACTTTGCTCGTTTCAACGATATGCGCATGTGGATTTGTATCGATGAGGGATATATGGCACCTACGCAGGAGGTAGAAGGCCGTCTAAGAGTCTTAACTTATAAAAATATGAAAGATGATGATAAGAAACTATATGAGGCCGAAAACCGAGCTTTCTCGATTATCCGAATGATGTTACCTCAAGAAATTCTACACACCATGAGGAATCATAGGACTGCTAAAGAGCTATGGGATGCTCTAGACAAAAGGTGTGAGGGAAATCCACGGGTTCGCAAGAGTAGGATGGAGATGCTGAAACAAGAATTTGCAATTTTCAAGGCTCTGAAGAATGAGACACTTGATGAGACAATTACAAGATTCTTTCATATGTTAACAGAGCTTGACAATCACAATGTTGCTTATCGAGGGTCTGAGAACTTTACCGGCGAGATGGGAAATGTACACCGCTATAATTAAGCATGATGAAGAGAAGTTCGAGACTCTCACTCTTGAAGGAGTAGTTGGAACGCTGAGGGCTTATAATTTCAAGATACAGAAAAACGAACGGGAGGTTGACCAGGTTCAAGATCCTGAAATGTATTTTGGAAAGACAAAACCATCGATTGGTGGTGATATGAAGTCGGGAGCCACAGCTTTCTTCTCAGGAGAAGAATCAATTCCAATTGCTGTAGAAGAATCGAGTAGTAGGGCGTTTTTAGGGTTTTCGAAACTGGAAGAAAAACCAACTCAGTCAACATCTACGTCACAAGGATACACAAGGATGCCAATGAGCGCAAAATCAGCTGAAGATCGTCTAAATCTTTTGGCTCCATATGTCTCCGCGTACGACAATTGCGTTCAATGGAAAATAAACGATCCTGCGCTATGGGATGAAGACTACGATCAGGTGGATCCTGACGACTTGGAGGAAATGGACCTTCAATGGCAACTGGCCATGGTGACTCAGAGAGTCAAGCGGTTCATGAAAAGAACAGGGAGAAATCTGAGCGTAGGCAACAACAAGGTTGGTTTCGACAAATCCAAGGTTAAGTGCTATAATTGCCAAGGATTTGGATACTTTGCACGAGAGTGTCAACGACCCAAAGTTGAAAACTATCAGAATAAATCTCAGGGAAGATATCAGTCTGGTAGTTCGGGTAATCAAGCTAACATCGCTGGTCTGTTAACAAATGTATCATCGGACAGACAGCTCGATGGGACTTACGATTGGAGTACTCATCCGGAGTCTAATGCTAGAGCCTTTATGACTGAAGTGACAGAGACTGGGGATGATAGAGCAGAAGAAGCGACAGAGGACACCAAGTAGAACGATACTAGTTCTTTGATGGTGGAAAAGTAAAAAGTCAGACCATTCTGGAGTTTGCTGCGAAGATGGCTAACGAGGAATCGGATCACGAAGGGTAATTCTAAACTTTTCTACATTTCACGACTCGTGTGTTTTATGTGCTACTTCAAATGATAGGTTGAACTTAGTTTTAGAAACACATCACAACTTAACTGCTCAGATAGAATCACTATAATCAGAGAATGCTAGTCTCTTAGACATTAAAAAAGACCTAAGGAATAAGCTGAAAGCAGATGCTCAAGATGCTATAGTTCTAAAAGACAAATTAAACGAACAATGTGTCAAGATAGAACTTATGTATGAGCTTTTTGAGGGTTTAACTAAACAACTTACCATTAAGGAGGTCGAGCTAGCAGAATCAAGAGTCAAGGTTGCTTAGGTAAATAGTAATCTGGAAAAGTTTAGGAACTCGTCGCTAAACTTAGGGAAAATGTTAGATGCTCAACGGCAGTCTAAGAAACCAGTAGGATTAGGCTATCAAGAGAGTCCTCCACCTTTCAACAACAATTATGTTCCTTAACCTCAGGATAAAACTGATACAGCAGTTGAGTCAAACGTAGCAACTAAACTTGAATCTGATAAGAACAAATCGATTAAGGTGTCTACTACTAACTCTAAGATTAAGAAGGTCAAGTTCGTGCAGTCTTCTAGTGACACAATTCTTGGAGAAGCTAAACCTGAAGTAAATAATCAGCAAGAGGAAGTAGTCACGATAGTTGAATAGAAAGAACATGACACTAGTGAGACACCTAAATCAAAGGGCACTTAAAAGAAGTCGATTGATAAGATGTCTTGGTTTAGATGTCATGAGAAAGGACATGTTGCTTCAGGTTGTCCCCACAAAAAGTCAGAGTCTTCACTAAACATAGGGAAACAAGAGCAGCAAACCTTAAAAACAATGCCTAGTGATATTAGCTGGAGTAGTTCTCAAACTTCCGAGAAGAACTCAATTGTGATGTCACGTCTAGGTAGTCGACAACCATCGTTGTCTCTCAGACAAAATGACGGACTTAGGAATAATCCACCGAATAGATCCCCTAGTCAATCAATGTCTGGCCCCCAATCCATCATTAGGAATAATACACCTAAGAGGAGTCTCACTCTAGTTAGGTCTAATTCTACTAATAGATATAAGACACCAGGTAGAGCCCAGAATTATCAAACTGAGATGTATTATTACAGAAATTATTCAAGGGGTGAACAGCAAAGACCTACCCAAAGGCCGAGAGTGGATGTTATTCACTTGAATCCACAACCTATTCTTGATCAAAAGCCCAAGTCACCTGAAAGGAGAGATGGCTATTTGAAAGATTTCACGTTTGTGGATGAGAACGGTATTACCAAGTCAATCATGGCTTGCGTTCCCCGTGATAACTAACATGTCTTGTTCAGTGTGCAAGAGTTAGCTACAGGTCCAAACAACAAATGGTTTGAGGATAGTCGTGGCTCTTGACACAAGACAGGTGTACAAAGGGCTAAACAACATGCATGGTGTTTGGGTCCTTAGACCAAGTTGAGGACTCTTACGAGAAAAAGGGTAAAGTGTGGTAATTGATATAACAATGTTGGTAATTACAACTATGCAAATCTTTTCACAAAAGCATTTGATAAATCACGCTTTGAGTTGTTAGTCCAACTTAATGGAATGTGTAATCAGGAATAATCTGACCTTAGTAGTTTTTCTTTCTTTTTATGGTAAGTTATTATTTTAGTTTATCAGCTTATTTTACTTAGAATCATAGGTTCAAAGTGACGAAAATTAGCACAGTTTAAACAAACTTTAAGTGTTAGGCTTTCACTCATAATGCACCATAAATTCTAAGTGATATATACTTTCTTGTTTGATATGTTGGTAGGCATAATACACAAAGGAAATCTGAACAGCTAATAAAATAATCAAGAAAAAGTCATATGTGTAACTAACTTAGATGTATGACCAAATGGTCTTAATTTCTATGTTAGAGACATACATACAATGATTGTAAATGAGGTATGCAAGTTTTCTTGGGGATGTATAGAAACATCAAGAAAAGAAAAGAAAAATTATTTAAAAAGAAGAGGAAGTCAAAACAAGTCGTTTTGTTGTACGTAAGTACAGACCTTTCACCTCAGTTTTGACTCAAGTTAGGTAGATAAGTCACTTTGTTGTACGTAAGTACAGACCTGTCACTGCTGTCTGGCTAACTTAAAAGGAACTCTAAGACAAGCTAAGACACTCTGTTGTACGTAAATACAGAACTGTGTTTGATGTTTGCTTTTAAAGAAAATTTTCAATACCGAAAAGTTATAATCATTGTGTGTCTGCCTTGATCATAGAAGTATATCTAGGTATAGGACACGTAAGGTAGTGTCTTGATAAATAATATGGCCATGGGAATTTCCAAAGTGTTAAATGTTTAAAGGGAAAATCATACCGACAATCAACTTGTAATGTATATCACGACAAACAACCAAAGGAATAAAAAATTCCTAAGTGTGGAAGTGCAATACTGAAAGTGCGTTTGACACCGCTATCTGATTGAACCTTCTTTGACTATCTCGCAAAAATATTCAATTAGTGTGTTTTATATTTAAATTTCTACAATTTATTTTTACTTCATTTTATTTTATTTTGGTTTAGTTCATTTTATCTTTAATAAATAGGATCGAGGTCGGATTACTAGGGTGCATTCTAGTAAAAGTGAAGGGTTCCGTGATAAGTTGAAAAAGTTGAAAATTGTTCAATGTTTTTCGAAACTTACGATAAGTTGAAAAAGTTGAAAATTGTTCAAAGTTTTTCAAAACTTACGATGTTGTGACTGTTTAACGAAGATAACGACTGTTTCACTTGAACTTAATTCTAGTGTTTGGTTTACGTTCTAAACCATCAAAGAATGTAAGTAAGGAGATTTTGATTGCATTTTTGTCATTGAATAATGGATTTAAATGTCCTACTAACATATTATGACTTGTTTCATGTTTTGATTAAGTCTATACAGTGTTAGAATTGGAGTTTTTAAAGAATTACAGATTCTTCAACTGACAAAGGCGATTCGTGAACTTCAACATCTTAATGCCCAGTTGGATCAGACAGAGGCTGATCAGCAGTAGCAGATTGCAAATCTGGAGGCTATACTGGAGGAGTTGTTGAAAGATCGTCGATCTCAGGGGGAGAAATTGTAGAGAAGTCAAAGAAGATGGCCTGAACAGTGAGCTGGCATGTCAAAGAAGATGGCCCAAACAGTGAGCTGACAGATCTTTCAAGACAACAATTTGCTCAGCTTGCTGATCCTGAGGGGAGTCGGTGTTCATAGCCGCTGACAAGGGAAAAGACAAGGATTCAGAGGCGACTAAAGTAACTAAAGATAAGGTCTGATCGGAGCATTATCAGAGTCGGATGAAGATGAAATGAGGTTCGTCTTCTAAGATGACTTAGAACAGGAGGATCTTGAGGATTGAGCGTTTATTCCTAAAGATATACCAGATTGGAAGTCAATAGATGTAGGTGTTATGAATGAAGATCAGAATGTGATAGATCAAGAGATGTTGAAATATGCACTAAATGATGAATCAGATTCTGAAGTGTGAAGTGATTGATTTAGCTTGGAAGGACCTTATAAATCTAGGAAGACAATTCTTATGCTGAGATGTTTGCAAAAACTATCAGAAGGGAGGGTCGTTCTGCAAGATTTGAGAGGTGGTAGAAGAGTTGTGGTTCAAATAAGAATATATCCTCTCACTGGTAAGACATGGACTAAGTTAGTCTACAAACCGGTGAGGACAGCGAAACTGGAGAGGCAGTCATGGATATCAAAGAAGAAAAGGTGATTTCCGTATTCATAGAGTAATGAATATGTACTAGAAGCTATCGTCAAGGGGGAGTCTGTTGATACACCCGATGTGACAATAGCTGTCTAGTTTTGGTATTCATAGTCTCTGAATCTGATAGTCTATTACGATCAATGAACAACAATTAGAAGCTATCGTCAATGGGGAGTCTGTTGGTACATCTGGTGTGACGACAACAGTCTAGTTTTGTTATTGATATCATGATTGTGTATGATGTTTACATTTACATGGTAAGTTCTAGACTATCATATTAAGTTCTAGAATAAGTTCTAGAAATAAGTTCTAGAATAAGTTCCAGAATAAGTTCTAGAAATAAGTTCTAGATTAAGTTCTAAAAATAAGTTCTAGAATATGTTCTAGAATAAGTTCTAGATTATGTTCTAGATTAAGTTCTAGAATAAGTTCTAGAATAAGTTCAAGAGGAGCGTCTACACGAACTTATTGGCTATATATTGAACTTATCATTGTAAAATCGAGGATCTTTGATGCCTCAGAGGTTCTGTCGAACTTGAGAGCAAACAGAGCATCCGGGTGAACTAATCTTTGCAGATTATGTGTACGGCGATTACGAACTAGTGTGCGATTAACAGAGTGTTCTTGGAGAGATTCACGTTTCGGGACGTCCGTTGTTTCGTCTATCATCATGTTGGTCTCCGTGTTTCGTGTGTGTGATCAATCCGTTAAGCCCCTAACGAGGATTCCGCACTCGATGGACGGTGTCGCGTCAAGATTGGATCCATAGGTAGGTGACCATACACAATTGCGTTTTCTACTGATCATCTCCGAGCAATTCTCTAGCTAGGAACGATCGAGCAAGAAGCTAGAACGATAGATTTTGCAGCTCCAATAAGGCAAGCGGCCTTTCTCAGAATGTGTTATGCTCAAGACATAACTAAGGCGTCGTACGTTAAAAGCGTCCTCATTGGCCAGTAGAGATATCTGGTCCATGTGATCATGGTGTATTTTGCTCCCAAGAAGGCGAGTTTCGACACAATGGTGTCCAAGCTGCAATCAGCAATGATCTCACTCGTCTACAACAAACAATTCAGCTTTTCAGAGATGTTCTTTCGGGAGTTTGTACATCAAATCTCTGCTCCCTCCCGAGAAAGATTTTTGATGTATCCACAGTTCATCATGATGATCATCCGCCAATTCCTTCCAGACCTACCAACCTTGCCAGAACAAACTGGTGTGGCAATCATAGATAAGAGAATATTTGCCGACTGCTAGTCTCACAATGCGCGAAGGGCTGAGCAAGTAAGGGCACAGGTGGCTCCACTTTTTGGCGCTGTTATAGATCCAGATTTCGTTGCTCTCGAAGGGGATGACTGGATAGGTAATGCACCTCAGCCACAACCACGGCCGCAACAACCTCCACCACAACAAGCACCGGCTAGGAGAGCTCCGGTTGCTAGAACTATTCCACATTCACGATCTACTGCAGAGGTAGGTGGTCCATCAACATCGGCACCACAGCCTGATCAGAGAGAACAAACCTTGCTGGAAATATTTGAGCATGGAGTCGCAGCACAAGAGAACACAGCAGAATAGTTTGTTCAAGGAACCCCCAACCGGCATGGATGACATATTTAGAGAAATTGTTGAATATCAGGCTCCAGTCGCCGAAACTGAAGGCACATCGAGTCGTGAAGAATTGGAAAGTCAAGTCGAAACAGCGTCTGAATCTGACTCCTAATCTAGTTCAGAAGAGGAGGAAACGAAAACTAGTAATCCAGCCATTTCTTTTGAAAGATATGGCTCAAGAGTTGTTGTCAGCAGAAGAAAGATGTCACGTCCTGCACTCTATGATGAAGATGAAGGAAATGAGGACTTTATTTTAGAAGAAGAAGCAGTGATTGCCACACAACAAAGGGCAAAGTGACAAACGCATTTGTCAGGGAGCTCCATCTACTTCAGCTACCATTCCATCTGCCGCAACCACCACTGCATCCACATCAACTTCGACTCCATCCACTTCCACTACATTTTCTAAAAATCAACGATTCACAGAGTTGAAAAGCAAATTAGACTTCCAGACAGTCCAAGTATTCTAATTATGCAAGCCGTAAATGAGTTGCATCAACATAACTCAAGACTGGAACAAGAAAATTCTCAATTGCAAACAAAAGTGGCTGCTCAACAAGAAGAGATGTCAGCTCAGCAGTCTCAAATTCTGACTCTGCAGACCCTGGTTGAGCAAATAATGAAAGATCTACAAGCTCAGGGGGAGAGCAGTTGCAGAGAAGATGAGCTAATGAGAGTTCAGAGAAGAGATGACGATGAAGAAGGTGACCCAGAGACGCAAAAAGATAGTGAGCTAGCAGATCGTCCACATGAGACTGCTCTGCAAGTTGAGATTCAGGGGGAGCCTGGAACATCTAGTTCAGGAGCGGGTCAGGAAAAAGGCAAGGCTCCCGAAGCATCGGAGGCAGTCGAACAAGAAATGATTGGAGCCTTGGCCGATATTGATGATGAGATGAACTTTGATTTTGTGGATGAGCTGGAAGAACTCGAAGAAGGAGAGTTTGTCCCGGAAAATGTTCCGGATTGGAGCCCAGATGATGAGGTGTTAGCAGATGAAGAAGACGAAGCTGATGAGATCGTCATCCAGGGTCAAACAGTCACAGAGCATTATGTAAATACAGACCAGAATCTGATAGATGTTGACATTCTGAAGTCAACGATTAATGATGAATCGGATAACGATGCCACTCAAGAAACAGATAAGGAGCTAACTAGTGAAGAAAAAAGACAACTTTGGTTCAAGAAAGAGGAGAAGAAGACTGAGTTAGCTGTGAAAGAGAAAATGAGATATTTAGAGAAATTGTTGAATATCATGCTCCAGTCGCCGAAACTGAAGGCACATCGAGTCGTGAAGAAGTGGAAAGTCAAGTCGAAACAGCGTCTGAATCTGACTCCTAATCTAGTTCAGAAGAGGAGGAAACGAAAACTAGTAATCCAGCCATTTCTTTTGAAAGATATGGCTCAAGAGTTGTTGTCAGCAGAAGAAAGATGTCACGTCCTGCACTCTATGATGAAGATGAAGGAAATGAGGACTTTATTTTAGAAGAAGAAGCAGTGATTGCCACACAACAAAGGGCAAAGTGACAAACGCATTCGTCAGGGAGCTCCATCTACTTCAGCTACCATTCCATCTGCCGCAACCACCACTCCATCCACATCAACTTCGACTCCATCCACTTCCACTACATTTTCTAAAAATCAACGATTCACAGAGTTGAAAAGCAAAGTAGACTTCCAGACAGTCCAAGTATTCTAATTATCGCAAGCCGTAAACGAGTTGCATCAACATAACTCAAGACTGGAACAAGAAAATTCTCAATTGCAAACAAAAGTGGCTGCTCAACAAGAAGAGATGTCAGCTCAGCAGTCTCAAATTCTGACTCTGCAGACCCTGGTTGAGCAAATAATGAAAGATCTACAAGCTCAGGGGGAGACAGTTGCAGAGAAGATGAGCTAATGAAAGTTCAGAGAAGAGATGACGATGAAGAAGGTGACCCAGAGACGCAAAAAGATAGTGAGCTAGCAGATCGTCCACATGAGACTGCTCTGCAAGTTGAGATTCAGGGGGAGCCTGGAACATCTAGTTCAGGAGCGGGTCAGGAAAAAGGCAAGGCTCCCGAAGCATCGGAGGCAGTCGAACAAGAAATGATTGGAGCCTTGGCCGGTATTGATGATGAGATGAACTTTGATTTTGAGGATGAGCTGGAAGAACTCGAAGAAGGAGAGTTTGTCCCGGAAAATGTTCCGGATTGGAGCCCAGATGATGAGGTGTTAGCAGATGAAGAAGACGAAGCTGATGAGATCGTCATCCAGGGTCAAACAGTCACAGAGCATTATGTAAATACAGACCAGAATCTGATAGATGTTGACATTCTGAAGTCAACGATTAATGATGAATCGGATAACGATGCCACTCAAGAAACAGATAAGGAGCTAACTAGTGAAGAAAAAAGACAACTTTGGTTCAAGAAAGAGGAGAAGAAGACTGAGTTAGCTGTGAAAGAGAAAATGAGATTTCCAAGCCCAGGAAAACTATCTGGTCGCATTTTAGTTGGTTTTTCGATAGAGAGTTGTAGCTTTTTGTGCTTAAAAGAAGAGATGGGCTCCAGTATTTGAAGAGAAAACTTAAAGTCTTCAATACACTGCCTAATGTGAAGTGAAGGAATTGGCATGGAAGAATTTGATCAACCTAGGAGACGACCAGTATGCAGAAGTGATAGCTAGAATTATCAGAAAAGAAGGTTGGTCCTGAAGGTTTGATAGAATTAAGCTAAGAGAAGGAAAGAGAGTCATGGATGACTAAAGAATAGATCCATTGACCGGAAACCGTTGGATGAAGATGTTTTACATACAAGTTCGATGCCTAAAGAGGGTTCCATTAAATTCAATGCCACAGGATGTTCTTGAGAATATGAAGTGGTGGTTCGTTGATAATGAAACAGCCGAGGCAGTTTCAGAAGATCAAGCTGAAAGAGTTATTTTGAAAGTGTATGACCCTTTGCACCTCGTAAACCTTTCTTAGGGCGACTTGCTGAAACTTCATGAGCAACCAATATACTTTCACGAAGGTTGGAGATCAGAAGGCAAGAAGTACCAGAAAGTTGTAAAGGTTCGTGTAGAACAGGGATTGTATGCTGGTAGCATTTTGAATAAGCCTAGTTCTATATAATTGAATATCTAATTAGTATCTATCGTCAAGGGGGAGTCTGTTAGTGCACCCTGTGTGACGATAGTAGTCTAAGTATATATAGTCTTTTGTAATAGATCAGGCTTTGCAAATACAAGTTATATATGTTTGATCTTGTTTGTGTTTGATGTTTACTTAAGTTCAAAGATAAGTTCAAACATAAGTTCAAAGATAAGTTCAAGAATAAGTTCAAGGCTACAGTTTCAACTTAGTGAAGCTAAGTTCGAATAAGTAGTGGACAAGTTCGTGGACTTGGGCCTAAACGAACTTGTTTAAGCTAAGTTCGAACTTAACCTCTATAATTAAGAGTTAATCCATTTGATTAAGGGACTTTTGCAGAAATTAACATTCAGAGCTCGTATAGTGCACATACGAACTTGTGAGATTTCAGAGAGTCGTTTCGAAGAAATACAGGTGTCGGGCCGTTCGTCGTATCGGCTATCATTGTGTTCGTCTCCGGGTTTCCGTGTGTCATCGATCCATTAAACCCCTAACGAGGATTCGGCACTCGTTGGAAGGTGTCGCGTCAAGATCAGATCCGTAGGTATGTGAGCTGATAAGGGTCTTTGAATTGCTAATCGGAGAATCGTTGTTGGAATGACGGGCCTGACATTTGGTGGAAGGGAGTCTGTTGATGAGAAGTTGAACTACCGCCCGCTTGATCCGGCGGAACATACCCATGGCCTTGCATATATGTAGAAAAGTGCTCATAGTTCCGTTGAGCGGCCATGGCGTATTCGTCGAAACGGGAGTAGAATTTGTCAAATCGAGCGCCATAGGTGTCAAAACGACTATCGACCTGATCGAACCGTGGGCCGAAGCTTCTAACTTCGTGCGAAGTTCTCCTATTTCTTGACCTTGGGTAGCAAACCCTTGCCTCATGTCCTCAAACCCAGAATTCAACGAGAGACAGAAATTTGATAAATGCTGCTCAAGGGCAGTCAACCAAGGGTCCCACGCTTCTTGCTGTTGTTGCGGATGTATGGGAGATTGTGGTGGATGTTGAGCACGCTGCGCACGGTGTCGCGGTCAGTTGACCTGGTCATCTGTTGGGAAATATTCTAAGTAGTTCAAACTGTTAGTTTGATTTCTCAGACTGTTAGTAGATTTCCAGTGTAAGTACAAAGTTCATGCTGTTAGTTGAAGAAGTTCGAGCTGCTAGTATAAAAGTTCAAGCTGCCAGAGTAAATTCACTCAAGCTGCTCTGTTCAAGCTGCTAAGTGATTCAAGCTGCTCAACAGCTTCATAAACAGAAAGTGCTGATATTCAGGAAAAGATATTTACATGAAGATTCGAGTATATCTACTATCAAGAGAAGTCAGAGTCCTTCAAGGAAACAAATCAGAAAGCATTATAAATACATAGAATAGGTTTTTCTATTGGATCAAGTTCCTGCACGGTCAAGCTTGTATTTTGCTTTTTGTTTAAGTTTTCATAAGCCTCTAAGGTTGTAAAACCCTAAGAACAATTTGTGTTCTTTGTCTAATCAAACAGATTAGAGGTGATTGTAATCATTCAGTTCAGCAATACAAGCAATTTTGTTTATTCATTTATATTTATCTGTTATGGATTCTGAAAGCTTTTATTAAAATAATTAAGTGTTATTCCGCGAACTTCTTAATTAGATTTTGATTAAGTACAAGATTATTGATTTATACTCTGATCAATTCAAATCTAGTTAATCTTAGGTAGTTACATTTAAATCCTGTCATCATCTGTGGTCATGTACCAACAACCATATAGGTCATCGAACCATACTACCCCCATTTTTTAAAGAATTTCCCATCGGCTGATTTTATAGGCCCACACTCTCGCATGGAGCGAATATTGGACGTAGTTAAGAGGTCAAAAGACCTTGCAATCCGGGTTACCAATTGGCCCCCAGTTAGAGGGCTCCGCTCCTGCTTGTTGGATTCGGTCAGAAAGTGGCATGCTGCAAAAAATTGAAGACAAGCAAAGATCCCTAGAGTTAGTAGAAGGTAAAGCATATAAAGATCATGGAGCGACACCCTGTCCTGGCCGCTTTCACATCCCGGTGTGGAAAGTGCAATAAAACGATGCACAATTCGGATTATCCGATCGTTCAGCTCTGATTCCTTTGCATGCTTAACGTCATAAACATCTATTCCGGTTAAGTCTCTCCAGAAGGAATCTTGGCTAAATTCATCTGGAACCCCTAACAAACCCGCCTGAATGTATCCGTTAAAGTCGTGACGATCCAAATTCCTTTGCAAGATCGACCACCGAGATGGAACGGTCGACACCACCTACACGGAAACGCACCGCATCCTCATCGAACATATCCTCTGTAGTCTCTGAGAACCAAAACGTGGAGTAGAACTCTTGAGTTAACTCCAGATATGTCGGCTCGCGAGTGGTCATTAAATTAACCCAAGCATTCGATGTGAATCCGGGGAACTCAACCACTAAATGTGACCGGATTTGGTCAGCAATAGACGGTACCATATCTCCGACGTTGATACTACCCAGGATTGTCCAATTTGCCCCTCTTCCGGGGTTAATAGCTCGCTTTTGGATTGTTGCAAAATTTCTTTCAATGGTGATCTTTCGCGCGGCCAGACGGACCCGAATGCCGGCGCTTGGGGTGGCGCTGGCTCGTCCTCCTCGTTAGCTCTTGATCGGGAGCTAGAACCACGGTAACGTTTAGCCATCCTGCAACACGGAGATTAAGCGAATGAGAAACCAAAAATGCCACAATTCTCCATAATGGACTCAACAATTCAAAGACCCATGCATCGAAAATAATGCGCACATTCCATGATCATTTGAGCATCAATCGACGTATAAATTCATGACTACACAAAAGGATGCTCAAAAACATACTCACTTCCATTACCCCTTCCCCACACCTGTGAATTTGACTTCAATTCGCTGACTTAGAATAATCAACAAGAATTCACCAATACGATCCTCAAACCAAATCAATTAATAAACTAAAAGCATAGTGGTTCAACTTAATCATGCATTCAAATAGCAATGGTGGAATTCGAGTGAAACAACCCAAGGAAAGCATTAAACACATAGCACAAAAATGATGGAATTCACAACAAAATTCTTCCCAAAATCATTCTTTTCACTAAATATTGCATACAAAAAAATGATGACAACTATGTGCAACTTGAAATTACTAAATTCCTCCTACAAAAAATTCGTAACCACAAATATAATTACACAAAACATGAAGCATTGCAGGAACACTCAAGACATGTAGTTTAAAGCATAATGAGAGTGAATTCTAAATCTTTGCTACTCTACACAAATATTTGGTCACACATTTTTTGTGCAAAAACATGAACTCCATAATAAAAATATGCAATGAATAATGGAGAATACGCCCACATATGAAGAACCAGTAGCCACACCCGAAATAAGACCCCAAACCTCAAGAAAATCGGATTTGAACTTCACCTCTCATGAAATTTATGCCAAAATCTTAAAGATTATGAAGAACATACCTTGGATTAGTGAAAAGAAGGAAGCATTTCAGGAATGTTGGTGAGGGGAGATGGTAGCCGCCGCAGACAAAGAAGAGAAAGGAGAGAAAACAAAATGCAAGTGAAAACCCTAAAACAAAATCGCAGGGGGAGTTATTTCAGAGGTTCACGGCGTGAATGGGTGATGGTCACGGCGTTAATGCCATGTGACAGCCCTATGAAAGCTATTTTGTCTGATTCACCATACTCTGACCAAAAGGGTCACGTCGTGAAGGTTAAAGGTGTCACGGCGTGAAAAACTTTCTGTTAACCTGATGAAATTAAATTGCCATTGGTCACGGCGTGAAGACTGGTGGTCACGGCGTGACTACTGCAGCACTGTTTACCCTCGGCTAAAACAAACAAATCACCCCTAGAATTTATATTTTTACCAATTAAGAAAATAAACTAAATTTCTAAGACAACAATTAAAATACATTGATAGAAAATTACGGCAAACAAATAATGGATAGAGGGGCGGAACATTTTCCGAAACACGCTTGTTTATTTATGAGTCCCAAGCTCGACTCACTCTCATTTTTCTCATTTTGTTAGAGATTAAATTAATGATCTCTCCACCTTCCTCCCTCGATCGGTCTAGAAAATATTGTTCCAAACAATGTCTGTTCACTTTAAAATTCTCGCCCTCGGTTTGTACAAGTTCCATGGTTCCGTATGGGAAGACTTGGGCGATTGTGAATGTGGCGGTTCATCGGGAGCGCAATTTATCTGGAAACAATTTCAATCTCGAATTGAACAGCAAAACCTTGTCTCCCACTTTGAATTGCTCATTGTGAATGCGTTTGTCGTGCAATCTTTTGGTTTTTTCTTTGTAAATACTTGCACTCTCGTACGCTTCCTCACGCAATTCATCAAGCTCGTTTAATTGGAGCTTACTTTTCTCACCAGCCTCAATCAAATCTAACTTACAAACTTTTAAAGCCCAAAAAGCATTGTGCTTAAGTTCAACGGGTAGATGACAAGCTTTACCATATACCAAATGAAAAGGAGTTGTGCCAATTGAAGTTTTGTAAGCGGTTCTAAAGGCCCAAATGGCGTCATCAAGCTTATCCGCCCACTCTTTTCTATTTTGGCCAACCGTTCGTTCCGAAATTCTTTTCAACGCTTAGTTTGTAACTTCAACTTGCCTACTCGTTTGTGGGTGATATGCCGTTGCAAATCTATGAGTCACCCCATAGCGTTGCAATCCTTTGTCAAGTTGAGAATTTGAAAAATTTGTGCCCTTATCGCTTATCAAAGGTTTAGGAGCACCGAAGCGTGAAAATAGCCGTTTTAAACATGACCACAACCCTAGCATCATTTGTCGGTAAGGCTTGTGCTTTGACCCATTTGAAACATAATCTACCGCTACAAGGATATATTTATTGCCATGATATGAGGGAAAAGGTGCCATGAAATCGATGCCCCAAATGTCAAATAATTCACACACTTGGATGGAGTTTTCGGGCATCTCATTCCGGGATGTGATATTACCTGCTCGTTGACATTAGTCACAAGTCCTTTACCCACTCATTTGCATCCTTGAAAATTGTTGGCCAATAAAATACGGCATCAAAGACTTTCTTTGCGGTGGTGTTCACACCATGATGGCTGCCGGTTGCTCCTTGGCGGCAATGTTGCATGATCTTTTTAGTTTCCTCTCCATACACGCATCTTCGGATATTTGATCTGCACAAACATGAAACAAGTAAGGATCATCCCAAAAATAAAATTTTAAATCCTTGAAAAACTTTTTCTTTTGTTGGTGTGTCATTCCTTTTAAGAACACACCAGCGACTAAATAGTTTGCATAGTCGGCAAACCATGGGATCTCCTCACTCATCACCATCATGAGTGCCTCGTCCGGGAATTGATCGTGAATATCATATTCGTCTAACTTCTTTAGAGAAGGGTTCTCTTGCCTGCAAAGATGATCCGCCGCCACGTTCTCGGCCCCTTTCTTATCAACTATTTCAATATCAAACTCTTGCAGGAGGAGGATCCATATTAACAATCTCGGCTTCGCGTTTTGCTTGTTGAACAAATACTTCAATGCCGCATGATCCGTGAAGACCACCGTCTTGGATAAGATCAAATAAGACCGGAACTTATAGAGAGCGAAAACAATCGCTAGTAGTTCCTTTTCGTTGGTGGTGTAGTTCTCTTATGCGTCATTCAATATCTTGCTCACATAGTATATGAGCTGAAATCGGTTCCCTCGTCGTTGTCCTAAGACCGCACCCACTACAAAATCTCTAGCATCGCACATTTGTTCAAAAGGAAGGCTCCAATCCGGAGCCACCATGATAGGAGCCGTGATTAGTTTTTCTTTTAAAGAGTTAAAAGCTCCTAAACACTCTTTAGAAAAAAACAAATGGGGCATCTTTTTCCAAAAGTCGAGTCATTGGCATTGAAATTTGTGAGAAATCTTTTATAAAACGTCGGTAAAAACCGGCATGGCCCAAGAAACTCCTAATGGATTTGACCAAAGTGGGTGGAGGAAGTTTTGAAATCACTTCAATTTTCGCTTTGTCAACCTCCATCGCAACACTTGAAATCTTATGGCCCAAAACTATGCCCTCTTTTACCATAAAATGACATTTCTCTCAATTTAAAACAAGATTAGACTCAACGCAACGAGAAAGCATGACATTTAAATTAGAAAGGCAAGAGTCAAAAGAACTACCAAATACCGAGAAGTCATCCTTAAATACCTCCATACAATTTTCAATCATGTCGTGAAAGATGGCAACCATGCACCTTTTAAATATTGCGGGTGCAATACAAAGCCCAAAGGGCATTCTCCAGTATGCGAACGTGCCATATGCACATGTGAAGGTCGTCTTCTCTTGATCCGCCGGTGCTATCGGTATTTGGAATTACCCGGAAAAACCATCCAAGAAGCAATAAAATTCATTACCCGCTAACCTTTCAAGCATTTGATCGATGAAAGGCAATGGATAGTGGTCTTTCCTAGTGGCATCATTCAACTTTTGGTAGTCGATACAAACCCTCCATCTGGTCACCGTTCTTGTCTGGATTAATTCATTCTTGTCATTCGTGACAACTGTCATACCACCCTTCTTTGGGACAACTTGCACGGGGCTAACCCATGGGCTATCCGAAATCGGTATATCATATCCGCTTCCAAAAGCTTTATAACCTCCTTCTTTACGACCTCTTGCATCTTTGGATTAAGCCTTCTTTGATGTTGAACCACCGGCTTATAGTCATCCTCCATGAGGATCACAATAAGAGGGGTTCAAACCATTGATGTCTGTGTTCTTCCAAGCGATGGCACTATTGTGCACTTTCAACATTTCCACCAACTTAAGCTTCTCCTCATTGGTTTAGTCTTTTGAAATTATAACCGGAAGCTTATCTTCACCCTCAAAAAAGGCATACTCAAGGTGTGGTGGAAGTTCTTTCAACTCTAAAATGGGTGGATCTTCTGTTGATGCTTTTAATCCTTGACTCACCTCATTCGTAACCTCAATAAACTCTTCATTCATCGGAGTTGGCTCATCTTTCATCACTTCCATCACTTCATGCAAATCTTGATTAGGGTCAAAATCCACATCCCCCAAACTTGCATGAGATCCATCCGTGTCTGAATCATAAATTTGTTCATCCAACATTTGCTGCACACAATCCTTCTCAAAAGACAAGTGTGAGGTATCAACGAAATAACAAGAGTCATCATTAGTGGACGAGTGATGCATAGATTGGTCGAGATCAAAAGTGACCTCCTCGTCACCATCTTTAAGAGTTAATTTCTTGTTAAAAACATCAAGAATGGACGGCCCAAAATGAGAGGAACTTGACTATCCTCGGCCATGTCCATTACCACAAAATCAACGGGAAATATAAATTTGTCAACACGTACTAACAAATTTTCAACAATACCCTTTGGATACTTCACCGATCTATCCGCTAGTTGGATGCTCATTCTCGTTGGTTTTAATTCATCTAAGCCCAACTTTTTAAATAACGAGAATGGCATCATATCGATGCTAGCGCCTAAATCGGCTAGTGCTTTTCGAACCGAAGAATCTCCAATTAAACAAGGTAAAGTGAAACTACCCGGATCACTCATCTTGTCGGGAATTTTGTTTTCGAGAACGGCCGAACATTCCTCATTCATTGTGACGCTAGAATAAACATCAAGTTTTTTTTTGTTGGTGAGAAGATACTTGAGGAAATTAGCATACTTCTGCATCTCTCGAAGATCTTCAAAAAATGGTAAATTAATATGCAATTGCTTGAAAACATCAAGAAATTTACAATACTGCTCTTCCATCTCATCTTTCCTCAAACGTTGAGGATATGGAATCGGTGGCTTGTACGGCGTCACCGGTGCTTTGGATTGACTTTGAACAGGAGGTGGGACTTGCACCGTACTTTCTTGACTTAGATATTGTGCTTTTTCCATCACGATCTCCTCTTCAATTTGTCCATCATCGAAAACAACATTATTAGTAACAAAAGAGTTAGGGTTTTGAGTTGTCTTACCACTTCTTAATGTGATGGCGTTAAAATGACCCCTCGGGTTGTCTTCGGTTGAAGATGGCAACTTCCCTTTCTCTCTTTCCGAAATCGTCTTTTGCAATTGACCCATTTGATACACAAGGTCTTGAATGGTGGTTTGTTGATTTCGCATGAGACTATCATTGCTTTCGGTATACCTCACGAAAAGCTCTTCCATTGATGGTTTGTTCACGGATGGTGATGAATGGGAGTTAGTTGGTTGGCGTTGGTTTGATGAACTAGCGCCTCCCATTCCCGATGATGATACTTGTTGATCGTTGGGTTGTCTCCATCGGAAATTGGGGTGATTCCTATTATTAGGATGATAATACAATTGGGATGGCGGTCGATAATCATACTTGCCCCTTGAGACCACATGGCTTGCCCTTGCATCGCATAAATCTCCTCATTATTGCAATCTCTACCCGAATGTGACCCCCTACATAACTGACAAGTCTCTTAAACAACATTGGCCGAAGATGATCTTTGAAGAAGGCTAACCTTTTGTTGGCAATCACTTGCGGTGTGAGGACCATGACATAGTTGGCTTGTAACTTCAACATGTTTTGCCGATTGTGGTTTAGCCAAGATCACAATTTGTTTGCCCATATCTGCCACGATTGTGGTTAATTGCTCAAATACATCAAGTTGACGAGAGGCACTAGGAACGGCCCTTCGTCGTGAAGCATTGTAAAGGCTCCGATTTGACGCCATTTTCTTAATCAACCTCTTTGCTTCCTCGGGGGTATTAAAATTGCCCCTCTTGTTGCGGCATCCAATGAATTCCTTGTGCCCACATCAAGGCCATTATAGAATGTTGGAATTTGATCATATAAGTCCAAACCATGATGTCGACATTGCCTCAAAAGACTCTTATATCTTTTCCATGCTTCGTGCAAAGTTTCATCAGTCATTTGAACAAAGTTATTGATGTCCCTCTTAAGCTTCGAAGTCTTGGAAGGCAGGAAGAAATTCATCAAAAACTCATCAACTAGTTGTTCCCATGTTGTGATAGACCTCGGATCCAATAATTTAAACCATTCTTTAGCTTCACCCCGGAGTGTATAAGGAAATAACCTAAGTCGAAGCGCGTTCTCTGACATCTCTCGAATTTTTATCATATCACACACATCAAGAAAAGCGGTAATATGGTCATTAAGATCTTCCGTCTCATACCCCTCGAACGGTAACATTTGGTTTAGGTACATGAGGTAATTAGACTTGACTTCATAATGAACCGCTTTAACCGGTGGATTCACAATTGCGGATCTGTTACCCGCATTCAATGGTTTCTTTCTATCACGAATGGATCGTGTATCCTCCATTGGAGTAGTTGGCGGTGACTCGCGAGGCGATTCGGTTTTGGGTTCTGAGAAAGGTGTGACGGGAGTTTGAGGTTCCTAACACCCTTCTTTAGAAGTTCTTGAAGATGCACTTATTGGCGTCCTTTCACCGAAACTAGGACCCGGGATGTCTATGTGTAGGTGTCGGTACCTTCTATTTATGATCCTTTCCGGGTCGGAATATGGCTCGACGAGGTCCGGATTTGAGTTACGTTTCATAAACACCTACAACACACGAGAAAAACAACAAGTGAGCTTGTACACGAAAATTGACAATAAAATAACTTGCTTGATGATAAATCAACACGCAAGGATCGACTAATATAAAGACTAAAAGTTGTTCTCAAAATCACCGTGTCCCCGGCAACGGTGCCAAAAACTTGATGTCTTAAAGGTTATATACTAAAAATAAGAACTAATAGACAATTAGGCAAGTGTACCTATCGTTTACTAGCATATAAATGGTAAGAACCGAGTTATCGATCTCGAGGACACAGTGTATAATGATAATACCATCATTTTGTTTAAAAGTGCACTCTACCGAGTTAGTGGTTGACTTTAATATTTTATTACAAAAATCATACTCACTTTAAATACCATCATTTTGTTTAAAAGTGCACTCTACCTTTTCATCCCATGCTTTTCATCATTTGAAAGACCAAATTTCTTCTATAAATAGAGAAGCTTTTCATTCATTTTAATCACCCCAAAATATCTCTTTCTCTCCTCTCAAAATCGGATCCACACACACACACATTACAAACATTTTCATTCAAGTGTTCTTCGTGAAATTCAAGTGTTCTTGGTCCAAATCTTGCAAGAGTTTCAACTTCTTCTCAAAATCAAACTCCTAACACTTCAAAGTAAGTAAATACTAAGTTATTTCATCATACATTTATGTTTATATAAGTCTTGCATAATATATATAATCACCAACAACAAGTTTCATAAAAATTCAAGTTTATAAATTTCTAGTTTTTGTTTTTAAGTTGTTTCTTTAAATGTGTTTATGAATATATAACCACATCATAAAAGTGTTAATATTTTGAAAACAAGTAATATATGTGTTTTATAACTTGTATACAATTAGTCTTTGAATAAACAACAAGAATCATAAGTTATTTCAAGTTTATAAACTGCGGATTTTCGGCAGAAAATTTATATCGACTTTGAAAAATCTTAACTAATTCATAACTTAACGAAATGAGTTGATTCTTGGCACAAAAGTTAGATCTATGTCTTCACTACAGATCTGGAAGTTTTCATAACTTATTTTGGAGTTTGAGACCTCCAGAAATTATTTGGGAAATCGAAAGTTTGACAGCTCAAAAATGGCCAACATAGGGTTTTCAACAAGCTTTTTCCCAAACCTAAACATCTCGAAAAATGGCCGTTCTTGATTCTAAAAATCCTTCGTATATAGTAGTTTAATGTCCTAGAAAACCAAAGCCTAAAACGTTATGGAGCTTGGTCAAAAACAGCCTCAAACTAGGCCGAAAAACCTCCGAAAAAGCTGGAAAATTATATATGTATATATATATATATATATATATATATATATATATATATATATATATATATATATATATATATATATAATTGACGTTTTAAGTGGGTTTTATTTATAAACTTGTAATGTTGGGTGATCTATGACATAAAAATCTACGAATATATATATATATATATATATATATATATATATATATATATATATATATACATATATATATATATATATATATTATCATATATTAGAGATATTAAGTCCCTATTATAATTTAGAGCTCGATTAAACTCACTCGGTGCATCACCCATCAACTTATGCTAAATTGCATTTTACGCTCGTTTTTGCCATCACACTCAAGGTGAGTCCTCATAGCCCCTAATTTCACAATGTTATGTTTTGGGGTTGAAATACATGCTTCGTTTTTATATGGACACGAAAACAACTTCATTTCTATTATGTGTTACACATGTGGTTTTCATCCGCCCTTATATCATGAACCATTAATTGCCTTTATTTGTAAGCGTGAATATATTGTGGATAGATCTATCGGGAGTCATGTCCACCATTCTGGTTAGTTCGGGTCGGCTAACAGCGAGTGTACATATATTTAACACACGGTATTACGTATGGAAATACTGCACATGGCAAACTCATTTTAATTTAGCTTCGGTTGCATGATGGTTTATATGTAATACATAACATGGAATTTATGATTTTATAAATTTAAACTTAACTGTTGTTGTCCATACAAGTCAGATTTACGTGTAAACCTATTAGCTCACCAACAAATTTTTGTTGACATATTTTAGCGTGTATTTTCAGGAAATTAAGGCAAGTGTGCCTTCGGACGTATTTACTTTCAAGCTTCCGCATCCATGGAGTCGCATGCATTTTCAAAACTAACGGAGATTTAGCTGCATTATTTTGGATACTTTAATTATGTAATTAAATCTCTGTATTGTGCGAACTTCTTTTCTTCATATCAGACTATGTAAAACATTGCTATATTTTAAGTTTTAACGATGTATTTTAAAAACGTCCATATAGTGGTCGTTCGTTATGATTATGGTTATGCTTCCGCGACATTGCGCTTCGTTGCCAACCGGGGTAACAGGGTGTGACAAAACGAAATACCAAATTTAGAAACTATTAACCAATCAAAAACTATTTAACTAAATGCTACTTGAATATAAAAAGCAAACTAAGATTAAACGATTACAAAGATTTGAATCAGAAAATAAACGGTAATCATTCAAGTTTACTCCCCTCGCACATTAGATGACTAGCAAATAAGCACAACAAAGTTAAGAGTTAAGAAAAATATAATCAAGTGCTACAAGCTCCTCTTTCGACTTACTTGCTTTTACATTAAAAGATTAGATACTCGGAATTCTCCTAATAAACTAACCGATTAATTACACAAAGACAATATTCATACAAATCGATTTCTTGAAAGGTGAATCTACTTTCACAAACACACATATAATACTAGATTTTCATCCGAACAAAATATTCTCATTGATAGAATCTAAAATACATGAACTAAATCCTTTCACTATATCTAGCTCAAGGCCAAAGAAACCCATAGACAAATTTGTAAAGAATGACTAACAAATTAATTTGAGCTTTCGCTTTTAAACAACTCATTAATCACCAAATAAAACATGTATTTTAAATATCCAACAAGAGATAAGTCTAACAAGAAACCGAAATGATAAACAAATAAAAACTTGCTAACAAATGTGCATCTAATGTTTGGGGGTTGACAAACCGGAATGATTACATAAAAAGTCTAATCCATAGCCCTGGAGGTAAACTCAAACAAAGAGATAACTAGCAAACCCAAAATAATCATGAACAAGATGAAGAAAACTCCCTCAATGGTGATGTGATGAACAAGAGAAGCTTCAAACTCTAAGGGAATATTGTTCCCCATGATTGTCTTCTTGAATATTCGGCTCTAGCCTGCTTTTTAGCTCTAGGAATCCTAGTGTCACACCCCGTTACCCCGGTTGGCAACGAAGCGTGACGTCGCGGAAGCGTAACCATAATCATAATGAACGACCACTATATGGACGTTTTCAAAAAAAATACATCGATATAACTTTTAAAATAAAGAAATGTTTTACATAACCCCAAAATGATATGAGTAGTTCGCAAGATACAGAGATTTAAATACATAATTAAATTAATCAAAATAATGCAACTAAATCTCCGGTAGTTTGAAAATGCATTCGACTCCAAAAGTACGGAAGCTTGAAAATACTTTCGGTGAGGTGCACTTGCCTTAATTTCCTGAAAATACACACTAAAATACGCCAACAAAAATTGTTGGTGAGCTCATAGGTTTACACGTAAATCTGACTTGTATGGACAACAAAAGTTGAGTTTGAATTTATAAAATCATAAATTCTATGTTATGTATTACATATAAACCATCATGCAACCGAAGCTTAATTAAATGAGTTTGCCCTGTGCAGTATTCCCATACGTAATACCGTGTGTTGAATATATATATATATATATATATGCACCCGCTATTAGCCGAGCTGAACTAACACGAATGGGAGACATGACTCCCGATAGATCTATCCACAATATATTTGCGCTTACAAATAAATGCAATTAACGGTTCATGATTTGAGGCCTGATGGAACCACATGTGTAATACATAATAGAAATGAAGTTGTTTTCATGTCCATATATTTCAACCCCAAAATATAATAGTGTGAAAATAGGGGCTATGAGGACTCACCGCATGTCGATGGCAAAATGATCGTAAAAACGACGATTTACGTTGTTGATGAGTGATGACACCGGACGCGTTTAACCGAGTCCTAAATGATATAAGGGATTTAATAGCTCCCATATATGATAATATGTATGTATAAATGTTGTTATGTTTTAAATCACCCAACAAGTTTATAAATAAAACCCACTTAAAACGTCACGTTTATATATATTTATATATATATATATATATATATATATATATATATATATATATATATATAATTTTCCAGGTTTTCGAAGGTTTTTCGGCCTACTTTGAGGCTGATTTTGACCAAGCTCCAAAACTATTTAGGCTTTGGTTTTTTGGACATTAAACTACTATATACAAAGAATTTTTAAAGTCAAGAACAGATATTTTTCGAGGTGTTTAGGTTGGGGAAAAAGCTTGTTAAAAACCCTATGTTGGCCATTTTTGAGCTGTCAAACTTACGGGTTACCAAATTATATTTGGAGGTTATAAACTCCATATTAAATTATGAAAACTTCCAGATTTATAGTTAAGACATATATCTAACTTTTGAGACAAGAATCAACTCATTTCTTTAAGTTATGAATTAGTTATGATTTTTCAAAGTCAATGTAAATTTTATGCTGAAAATCCGTAGTTTATAAACCTGAAATAACTAGTGATTCTTGTTGTTTATTGAAAGACTACTTGTATAAAAGTTATAAAACACATATATATCACTTGTTTTTATAATATTTACACTTATATGATGTGTTTATATATATTTATAAACACATTTGAAGAAAACAACTTAAAACAAAACTAGTGATTTATAAACTTGAGTTTTTATGAAACTTGTTGTTGTTGGTGATTATATATATCATGCAAGACTTGTAACAACTTAAATAAAAGAAGTAATAAGATAGTTTTTACTTACTTTGATGTATTAAAAGAATGCAAATGAGTAGGAGTTGAGTTCTTGATTTGTTGCACCAAAGAAATACTTGAAGAACTTGAAGAAACAAAAAGATGCAACTTTGATGTTCTTGGTTGCTCTTGGCCAATTTTTTCTTAAGAGAAAAGATGAGAGGATTTTGATCTTTCAAGGTGTGAATGAAATGAGAAATGAGTCCTCTATTTATAGAAGAGAATTGGTCTTGCAAATGATGAAAGAAAAGGTGGTGTTTAACACTTTACCAACATGTTGGAAATGTAGAAAAAGTAAGGAATATTTTTCAATATTTTTAATGAAAGTCAAAGGGGACACAAAAGTGTGTTCCCCTTTTGTGTTGCCTGATTTTTATGGTATAAAAATGATGTATTTTGGTTTTTATTTTTTGTATAAAAGTATGTAGAATGTATTCTTATATTTCCCTTTTTATGTAAATTCATAAATACTTTTGGATGCATTGTTTTAATTAATTGTTTTAGTCTTGCATAATTAATGTTTAGTAAATGTATTAGTGTATGATTAGTGTCACTAATCATAATTTAATTATGTACTTAGTTGAATTAATCATTCATATCGTAAATCGATCGGATTAATTGATTTCCCGATTCATTGCACCGATGAATTTGATTCTAATTGAGTTGAATTTCTTCATGAGCCTTGTTAATCAATTTGATTAATTTCTAATGACCACTGATTAGGTTATAATTGGCTATTAAATACTTATTAGGTCGTAGTTGCTAACCTGGTTTAATGCCGCATGTTACAGTCTCCCCCTGTTAAGGGAATTTCGTCCCGAAATTTTGTCCTGTTTCCTCAGAGGTCTTGTTACTCAGGATTAGGTGAGGGTATCTTTTGTTAAACTGGCCTTTGCATGCCCTAGTGAATTTTGGTCCATGTCTAAAATTCCATATGACCTTGAGGATGGGTATACAACTGTGCTTCAATCCTTTGACCTTACGGTCAATGATTTCAACCGGCTCTTTGATGAAGCGAAGTTTATCAGTTAGCTGGTTCTCTTCCAAGGGGGTAACAAGTGTCTCCTCTAATAAGCACTTCTTTATATTCGATACACAGAAGGTATTTTGCATGCTGCTAAGCTCTGGTGGTAACTCTTAACGATAAGCAACGAGTCCAATTACCTTTAAGACTTTGCATTGCCAATGTATCGAGGGTTTAGTTTTTCCTTATTTTCCTAATCATATCACACCTTTCCATGGAGAGACTTTCATTGGTACTCGTTCTCCTAATTAGAACTCAATGGATTTTCTCCCTACATCTACATAACTTTCTTACAATTGCGGGCAACTTTTAGTCAGTTCCGCATATGTACTATCTTTTCGGTACTTTTGTGAATGATCTTAGGGCCAGTGATTTGGCTATTTCTTACTTCTTTCCAACAAATCGACGATCGACACTTTCGCCCGTAGAGGGCCTCAAACGGAGCAGCTTTAATACTCGAGTGATAACTATTTGTAGTCCGATAATTCCACTAAGGCAAATGAGTATCCATTACACAGGCTCTTAATGTGTGTTCTAGGGTTCGGATCGTCTTATTATTCTGACCATTGGTCTGAGGGTGATATATGGTACTCATGTCCAAGTTTGTATCCAAAGTTTGCTGTAATAATTGCCAAAAACCTAGATGTAGATCTGCTATTCGTATCCGAAATGATTATAATAGGCACTCCGTGTCCGGAGACGACTTCCTTGAGGTACGTTTGGACTAGCTTATTCATTCTGTTGTTCTCCTTGATTGGTAGGAATGCGCGGATTTTGTTAGGCGGTCGACTGTTACTCAAATGGTTTCTGATGTTTGTCTCAACATTGGAGCATGTTAGGAATTTGTTGACATATGTGGCAATGTCAGCCTTCATGTTAGGCCACCCGTATAGCTCCTTGAGGTCATGATACATTTTATCGGATCCGGGGTGAACGGCATATCATGATTTGTGTCCTTCATCCATAGCCAGCATCCTTATTCCACCAAACAGAGTAATCAGATTCTATTCATGAAATACCGATTTTTATTAGCCCTTATCCCAAACTATTTATCCATTCCGTGCAGGGCTTCATTTTTCATATTTTCCTCCTTAACAATTTCTACTTGTGTAATGTATGACATTGGAAAAACAGTACTATTACATGTGTAATAGTCCTATTACCTGTGTAATGTATGGTATTGGGAACATAAATTTGGAAAAAAAAAATGAGGAGAGACAATAAAAAAAGAAAAAGAGTATGTATAATTTTGAAGATTCTAAATTTAAATGTAAAAAATTAAACAAATATTATATATGTAAAACTTTCTTCAAAACACTATACATCTTCATTGGATTCATCTTCAAACAGGATGCATTTTCATCGGATTTATCTTCAAACACGATGCATCTTTATCGGATTCATCTCCAAACACGATGCATTTTTATCGGATTCATCGGATTGTTCTTTAAACACGTTGCATCTTAGTCGGATTCATTTTCGAACAAGATGCAGGTTCATCGGATTTATATGATTCATCTTCAAACATGATGCATTTACATCATATGCATTTTCAAACATGATTCACCTTTATAAACACAATGCATTGGGGTGTATCATGTTTGTCATTCACCCTTAGAACCAAAACAATTATGGACACACAAGTAGAAAAAAAAAATTAAATATTTATGTAGTGATGGTGACCGGAGACTTCAAAACATTATGTTCGTTAATATTGATGGTGGTCGGCAACTTCCATGATGATGGTGGCCGACGACTTCAAAACGGATGCACCATAAATATCAACATTAATCATTTGAACTAGAACATCATCGTGTTTGTCATTGTGGTTGGCGACTTCAACATTGATGTCTGTCAGTCATCCTTTGAACCATAAACATCATCTTTGCCATCGTAATGTTGTTGCCCCTTGGCCGACAACTTCAAAACTAATGCACAACATGATGATGGTGGTCGGCGACTTTGAGAGAGATATTTGATGTGGTGGCCGGTAAGTTTGAGAGAGCAAGAGGTGGTGGCCAGTGAGGTAGAGGTGAAGAGAGATGGTGGAAGTCGGTTGAGAGAGAGTGAAAGACGAGGGAGAGAGAGAGGGAAATGTGGCAGAAAAAAATGGAAAGTGGTTAATTAGATTTATTCAGTTTCCTATTTTCTACCTAATCTACTAATTAAAAAATTAATTAAATTTTCAATTAATTAGTATTCTCATTTTACCCTTATTGCATCATTAATAATTAATAATGAATTTTGGTTCCCAGTCGTTCTGAATGCAACAAGGCTCCCCATTGAACCTCAATATATATATATATATATATATATATATATATATATATATATATATATATATATATATATATATATATAGGGTCAGGTTCTATGGGGCACCATATGCATCGGGAACCAAAAAAAGAACCAACCACAGCCTTTAGATTAAATGATCATTGATGCATCACGCGATGCATGTATTTGGTATGCATAGGGGTATTTTGGGAAGAATAAATATAGCTAGTCAAATAAAATTTAATTTTATATTAATTAAATATTCAATCAATACCTAAACAATAAATGCTAATTAATATTTATTGACACACTTCCAAAATTACAAAATCTAAACAAATTCAAAAAAAAAAAATTTGATTTCGATGCATCTAATATTTATCATTCAATTCGTGATGCATCTCGGTTTCTTCATCCTCAATTTCGGTCATATTCAACACCTTCTTCGTCTCACCATCATGCATCATCAAAATGGAGATGCATTTTCATCAGATTTATCTTCACAACACGATGCATCTTCATTTGATTCATCAAAAATCATGATGCATCTTCATTTGATTCATAAAAAACACGATGCATCTTCATCGTATTGCATCTCGGCCATAAAAAACACAATCCATCTTCATTCGTGATGCATCTCGGCCATGTTCATCCAAGATGATGCATCTTCATCGGATTCATCAAAAATCATGATGCATCAGATTCATCTTTCATAAACATCGGATAAACACGATTAATCTTTCAAGACTTTCCATAAAGAAAATACATAAAAAAACAACTATACCTTTAAACAATATCATTCCATCATCATCATTGTGAAATCATCATCGTCTTCATTAAAATGGCACCATGAACTGATTGCTATGCATGGGGCGGTGGCCGCCGACTTTAGAGAGAGGGATGCCAATAGGGTGGCGGCCACCGAGAGAGAGGGTGGTGGCCGCCGGCTTTAGAGAAAGGAGGAGAGAGATAAGGGTATCACCAACTTCATTAAACTGCACCGTGAACCGGCTGCTATGCATGAGGTGGTGGTCGCCGACTTTAGATAGAGGGGTGACAATGGGGTGGTGGCCGCCGGGAGATGGGGTGGTGGCCGACCGCCGAATTTACAGAGAGGGGGAGAGAGATAAGGGTGAGGGAGAGAATGTGGGAGGGATAAATGAAATATTTGTTATTTTTTTAATTTAATGATTTAATTACCTAAATTAATTCCTTCTATTTTAAATGTTTCTAAAATATATTTTAATTATAATTAAATATAAATTACAAGTTTAGCATTCCTAAAACGCCCTTAATGCATTTTTGGTTCCCATATGGTTCCCGATGCATATGGTGCCCCATAGAACCTCGATATATATATATATATATATATATATATATATATATATATATATATATATATATAAATTCATGATCAATGGGGTACAAACTGGGGTACCGGGGTATCATGTTAAATGAACATGTTCAATACGATAAAGTACTTAATTTCATACAAATTTCTAATACACACATGTTAAAATGTACATTATTATTAGCTAGTTCGCATCATTTATATGTTTATTATGATAAAAATATTCTATTTCATGCAAAATAGCTATATGCACATGTTCAAAGGTGCAATATTTATAAAAATGTGCATATTGCACTTTTGCATGAAATTAAACGTTTAAACATTTTTAACGTAATAACTATAAAAATGGTGTGAACTAGTTAATCATAATGCAACTTTGAACATATGAATATTACACTTTTGCAATATTTTATAGTAATGAACATGTTCATTAATTAAATTATAATACTCCGGTTCCCTAGTCTAATATGGTACTGCATGGAAATTATATATATATATATATATATATATATATATATATATATGTTTAAGATCTATGGAGTACCATCTTTGGTTTGAGTACTAGAGTACCATATTAAATCTACATGTTTATTACGATAAAATGTTAAATTTAATACACAACTACAATATATATATTTTCAAATGTACATTATTATTGACTAGTTCACATCATTACATGTTTGTTCATTATGATAAAATGTTCCATTTCATGTAAAAGAACATGCACATATTCAAAGGTGCAATATGCATGAACATGTGTATATTGCGCACTTTTGCATGAAATTAAACATTATGTTTTAATGAACATGTAAATGAAATGGACTAGCCAATTATAAAGAAATGTTGAACATATGTATATTATAATTTTATATGAAATTTAACAATTTATCATAATGAACATGTATATTTATTATGGTTTTCCAGTACTCCAGAAAGAAGTTACAAACATTTTTCCTGTAAAGAAGCTTAAAATCAACGTCCAAAAAGTCACTTCGGAGCTGATTTTCACTAAAAATCGTCAAGATGTTACAAGATAATTGGACAGCCAAAGATATACAAATTCAATAACTCAAAGCTACGGTTGATATTTATCAAGAGAGATACAAGCTTCATCAGGTACTGGTTCTTAAACTTAAAGAAGAGTTTATCTTGTGTTTATAATCAAGTTAAAGTGTTGACTCAAGAAAATATTGAGCTTTTTAAAGTCCGATGAATGTGACATAAAAGTTCTGATTTCCGAAAAACAAGAGCTTCAATGTGAAATATCTGAATTATTAAAGATACATGAAGATTCTTAACACGAGAATTTTCAGAATGCAACTCAACTAAAATATCTTTTGCCTAAACGATCTGATTTGTACAAGAAAGTTAAAGATCTTGAAGAAACATTTTTAAAGACAAATCATCCTGATCAAAGTTATGTTTCAAACAAATCTGAAAAAAAATTTGCTCTTGAATAGGAGTTTTCATTAACTAAAGAATTATTTGAGAAGGAAAAAAATGAGTTCTTACTTAAAAAACAAGATTTCAAAGCGAAATCTAAATTGTTTGATGAAGATGAGAGAATGGTGTTCTTAATTAAAGAACAATCTTTTAAAACTGATTTCCAATCGTTTGATATTGACAGAAATTCATATTTCATCATTATTAAAGGATTGGAATATCAAATCCTTCATCTTTCTAAACAATTTATTATTTCCTCTTCTTCAAAAGATTCAGAGGTTAAGGATTCTAAAGTTTGTTTAGACCACAAAGTTGATCATTCTGATTTATCTTCATCAAGTGAAATGAATTTAGTTAAATCTCCTAAATTTGATTTGTCTTCAGATCATAAACTTAAATATCCTTTGAAGATAACTAAAGTCAAAGATAAAGAAATTGTAAAACTTCTGGCCAAGATTTACCCTAGTGAATCTTCAAATTCAAAGTTCTCAATAGTTTTTGAAAATACTAGTTATTCGTCTCAGAAGAAATCTTTCAAGAAAAATACCTAGTGTTATCTAAAACAGGCTAGCACCGGAGAAATTTCTAGAAAGAAAAATTTGCATAATTCTGTTCGTTCAGATTCATAATTTATCATAAATCAGATATTAAATTTTATCATAGTAAAACAAATTTGCATTCTGAGTTTAAAAAAGAAGTAAAGAAAAGTGTTTGCAAATGGGTACCTAAACCCAAGTGTAGTGAGTTCCAAAACCTATGTATCGGTGGGTACCAAAGAGCGCTAACAACCCTGGATCCAAAGCTGTTTGGATACCAAAGACATATTAATTTTGCATGAAATGGTTTCTGTACACATCAGTGCAGGACCTGGTCTTCACTCAAATGGTTTCTAGTTAATTCCAACTAGGTACCGATTTCCATTGATATGGCTTCTACTCACATCAGAGCATAACTTGTACTTCACGTAATTGGTTTCCTAATCAATTCAGACTGGACCCCGTTCAAAGTACAAAATGGCTTTCAGTATCTTCAGACTTGTCAGGATCTGAACTTAACTCCCTAAGATTAACTGATTTAAATTGATCAGAGTGTAAACCAATAATCTTGTATTAAATCAAAGTCTAATTAAGAAGTTTGCGGAATAACACTTAATTATTTTAATAAAAGCTTTCAGAATCCATAACAGATAAACATATATGAATAAACTAAACTGCTTGTATTGCTGAACTGAATGATTACAATCACCTCTAATATGTTTGATTAGACGAAGAACACAAATTGTTCTTAGGGTTTTTTACAACCTTAGAGGCTTATGAAAACTTAAACAAAAAGCAATTACAAACTTAAATGTGCAAAAACTTGATACAATTAAAAACCTATTCTATGTATTTATAATGCTTTCTGATTTGTTTCCTTGAAGGACTCTGACTTCTCTGATAGTAGATATGCTGGAATCTTCGTGTAAATATCTTTTTCCTGAATATCAGCATTTTTTGTTTATGAAACTGTTGAGCAGCTTGAATCACTTAACAGCTTGAGCAGAGCAGCTTGAGTAGATTTACTCTGGCAGCTTGAACTTTTATACTAGCAGCTCGAACTTCTTCAACTAACAGCATGAACTTTGTACTTACACAGAAAATCTACTAATAGTTTGAGAAATCTAACTAACAGTTTGAACTACTTAGAATATTTCCCAACAATCTCCCCCTAACTTCAATTCTTTACATAAGACTCTAAGTTCTATACAAATAAGGAAATAAAACCAACTAAACTGTTATTTACAAACCAAGGCTTTCAAAAACATACAACTGTGCAAGATTCTGATTGACTGCCTTCAAAAATTCTCTCTTCAGATCTTCTTTATCACAATATATTCTCATTGATCTCATCTGAAGTAGCATAGCCTTTGGAAGATCATAAAATTCAAAATTGAAGAACATACCGGATCCATTTGCAAACCTGATTCTGTAAGTCTTTGATTTGACAAACAGATCAACTTGTGCAATCTTCATCTCCTTAGCATCTTCTATATCCTTCCTTATTGAATCAGGATCAAAAATGCTCTGCAGATCTTTAATGGCTTGCTTTACTTGTGGGAGAGAAGATCTAACTTGAGTTGCAGACCCAACATGATACATTCTTGTGAGCTCATCTCTGGTCATCCCTTGGACTATATGCATCATACTCTTATATTCTTCCTCAGGACCAGTTTCTCTTCTTACAACAAAATGATATCTTAAGTCAATGTTATCCATTGACTTAGCATACCAGTAAGTAATAAGAGGTTTAGAGAAATCATGATGGTCGAGGGACTTTTCAATCTCCATCACTTTTTGTAGCTGATGCTCAAACAGCACCCTTTTAACCTGATCAAGCTTTGCTTGTGAAATTGTATCTGATTGAGGAATAGGAGCAGCAGCTTGAACAGAAGGAGCAGGATTACTAACAGCAGCTTGAACATCACTAGCTTGAGCTGGATCTTGTGATCTTTGGACTTCGTGGGAGACTTTGGCTACCTTACGTTTTTCCATTTCTTTGTCATGGATGTCTTGCAGCCTTTCTGTGCTCATGGACTGAGCCATCTTCTTTGGATACCCTTGTCCTTATCTTTGGTAGCAGAAGATGTATCTTGGACTGAACTGATGGGAGCCTGAATTCCTTCTCTTATAACAACTCCAGTTGCTCTTGTAGAAGCAGCTTGAGTTTCTAGGCTAACAGCTTGAGAAGCTGTTGGGACTGCTAGCCTAGAGTCTTGCACTGCTGGAGCTGCTTGGACTGATTGAGGGATCTCCTGATTCTCCCCCTTTTTGGAAGCATTGGTTTGGTCAGGAGGACCTACAACCTTTGCCAATTGGGTTCGAATCATTTGCTCTAATTTAATGATCTTATTCCCACAGAGGGTAAACCCTTTATGGAGATAATCCTTTCTTTGGTTTTGAGCTGCTTCTGCCTGTCTGAGTGCAATTATTTGTGCCCCCTGTGCAGCAATGATGGACTGATGGTATTCCAACATTGCTACAACAGGTTGCAGCTTAGGATCCGTCAATAACATGAATTGCATACTAGCCTCAAGATCAGCAAACGAATGTGGTGCTTTTGATCTATCACTGGCATGAATACCAGAAGTAGAAACCTCTGGGCCCCTCTGTTCTTGGTACTGGGGACTTCCAGATGGTGCTTGCACACCTTCTGTTGCCATGGGTGTGGTCTTATTGATGTTGGCACTGTCCTGTGCCTGTTGTGCAGAAGCAACAGTAGTGTCAGCCACAGAACCCATATGGACAATCTCTGTTGAGATGTCCACCTCCTGATTGAGGTTAGGAGTGTCCTCAATGGGTGCCCTTTGGGTATTCTGTGCAGAAGTGTCCTCCTGCACAGGGTTATTTGGTTCTTGTATGAGGGTTGAGGAGGAAGGAGCTCCTGGACCTCTTTTCCTTTTGTATAGTATGATTGGGGATGTGGGCTTAACAATAGGAACAGAAGGCATTTGAGTATCATGAGGAGTGGGTTGGGGTCCTGGGGGTGAAGCAGTAATGTTTGGTTGAGCCTGCTCAGGACCCTCTCCTCTGTTTCTTGGAATGATGCCCAACATTGAAGAAGGCAATGGGACATCAACAGTCAAAACATTGGCACTTTGTTTTAGAAGATGTTTTATTGAAGGTAAAGAGTGCCTATGGGAAACATGAATCCTTTTATGTATATTGAAATTACTGCAAGTTCTTGCAATAATTTCAGCCAAAATCTAGGATACATCAAAAATTTCCCATGTTTTAGGGCATGATGCCTTAGCATACCCTGAAAAATCATATTAGAAAAATTGAATTGTTGGCCGGTTGATAAACACACTAAGGCAGTGGCTATGTTTGATGAAAATTCCAAACCAACCAGTTCTTTTTGGGCTTATACATTGCTGAATAATATGTACAAGATATTTCCACTTAGGGGCAAAATTTGTTTTAAAGAAAGTAAAAGATTCAGCAGGACCCCTATATCCAATGGCATGAAGACCATTATGTAAAGCAGCAAGAGATAGGTCTGATATAACTGAGGCATCTTGAAGATGCAGGTGTTGGCGAATGATCTCCTCAGTGATAGAGACAGTGTTGCCATCAATTTTGGATATCAGGGATGTGACTCCATTAACGGTTTTAACGGAGGCAGATTTCCAGAGCTATTCTATATGAGATATGTAGATAGTGGGATTGATGGTAAGGGCATGATGGATATGGGAACTTCGAAGGAAGTCCATCATGTCATGAAACGGTTCAAGATCAGCATGTTTGAGAGAGTAGGGTAAACAGTTGTGTTCTTTGACGAACTCCATTGATGAACGAAGAATTTAGGGTTTCAGTGATGTGCGTGGGAATCGTTCAGTGAATCGAAGAAGGGTTGTGGAAGATATTTTGCAACTGGTAGTTACAATTGAACGAAACTGGAACCTTTAAAGGTTTTGATAAATATCTAAACCCGCGCACACACTTATGGAAATGACCATATTACCCTGCACACTTTGACAGATCAAGTGAAACAACTAACAGTCCAAGAAAATGAACTAGCAGCTTGAGAAAATACTCAAGCTGTTAGTTGAAAATTAGGCGACTGCTAATGAAAGTGACTCCGCCTTAATCAACCATATGTATAAAGAAAAATTAGTTAATTCATATTGACCATACCAATATTTGATACTAGGAAGGTGAATCTTCCTACATCAAATGGTTTTGTAAATAGATCAGCTAACTGATCATCAGTATGAATTTTGGTAACTTGGATTAATTTCTTCTCATTGCAGTCCCTTATAAAATGAAATCTAATGTCTATATGCTTGGTTTCGGGAAATTTCACTGGATTTTGTACAATGCTAATGGCACTTGAATTGTCAATATAAATGGGAGTGGATAGGAAATTCATACCATAGTCTCTCAGTTGATTTTGAATCCACATCACTTGGGAGCAGCAACTTGCAGCTGCTACATATTCTGCTTCAGTAGATGAAGTGGAGACAGTTGTTTGCTGTTTGCACTGCCAATAGACCAATCTTGTGCCCATGTATTGACATCCACCAGTTGTGGATTTTCTGTCAATGTTGCATCCTCCATAATCACCGTCCGAATAGGCTGTTAGTTCAAGAGGAGAGTCTTTAGGATACCAGAGGCCTAAATGTGGTTGGCCTTTGAGATATCTAAAGATTCTCTTAACAGCAACCAAATGGGAGTCCTTTGGAGAACATTGAAACCTAGCACACACACATACAACAAACATAATATCAGGTCTAGAAGATGTTAGATACATAAGAGATCCTATAAGAGATCTGTATAGATGAATGTCCACATCTATTCCATCTTTGTCTGTATGAAGCTGCTTGTGAGGATCCATAGGAGTACTTGCAACTTCGGTATCTTGATACCCAAACTTTTCCAGTATGTCTTTAACATACTTTGATTGACTTATGAAGAGACCTGTGGGCTTCTGCTTGACCTGCAATCCTAGAAAGAAGGCGAGTTCTCCCATTGAACTCATTTGAAACTTTTTGTGCATTAAAGCCTCAAACTCTTTGCACAGACTGTCATTGGTTGATCCAAAGATAATATCATCAACATATATTTGTACAAGCAGAATCTCAGATTTGATGGACTTTGTGAATAGTGTTTTGTCCAGAGTGCCTCTCTTGAACCCAATCTGTAGAAGGTATGATGACAGAGTGTCATACCATGCTCTAGGAGTTTGATGGAGTCCAAAGAGAGCCTTGTCTAGCTTGTACACTCTGTCTGGATACTTGTATTCCTCAAAACCAGGAGGCTGACACACATAGACCGCCTCTTCAATTGTGCCATATAGAAAAGCAGACTTCACATCCATTTGATACACTTTAAAACCTTTGAAGCTTGCATAAGCTAAAAACAGTCTGATGGCTTCAATTCCTGCCACTGGAGCAAATACATCATCATAATCTATGCCTTCCTCTTGAGTGTACCCTTGTGCTACTAGTCTTGCTTTGTTCTTGATGACTATCCCTCTCTCATCCTTCTTGTTTCTGAACACCCATCTTGTACCAATGGCTCTCTTTCCTTTATGAAGATCAACAAGTGTCCATACATTCTGAATCTTGAATTGTAGTAGCTCTTCCTGCATTGCCTCAATCCAGGATGAATCTTTCAAAGCTTCTGATGCCTTTTTAGGTTCTAGCTGAGACATGAAACAGGCATGTTCAAATGCAGCTAGACTAAATTCAGGAACTGCTGGTTCAGCAGCAGCTGTCTCATTTTGAACCATTGCCCTTGTTTGCACAGGTGTACGTGGATCACCCATTATTTTATTGAGAGGATGATACTTGTGAACCCTGAGTGTAGGCTCTCTATCTGTCTGAAAAGAGGATCCAAGATTTGTATCATCTCCATCAGGACCAGTTGATGGTTCAACTTCTGGAACAGCTTGACTTGAGTCTAGGACTGTTTCCTTTGTGTTGGAGTTGTTCTCTCAGGACTTGGGAGTTGCACTTCAGTGTCTGGATTTGAATCATGTTGAGCATTCAGAACCCCTGGAGGGTCAGAAGACAAAAGTGGTATAATTGTATACTCATCCCAATTATTTGAATCTGCAGCAGTTTGAAACTTTGTGCCAACAGCTTGATCATTTGTGCTACCAGCATGAGAATTTGCATTGACAGCTTCAATCCTGTGTGCATCAGCTTCTGCAGTATACTCAACAAAGCTTAGAGAATTTGTTAGTGAATCTAAATCAAACAACCAATCAGGACCAGTGCCTTTGACATTTGCAGTATTTTCATTAAATTCAACATTGGCACTTTCTTCAATGGTTTTAGACACACTGTTATATACTCTTTAGGCTTTGCTTTGATTTGAGTATCCTACGAAGAAACCTTCTTCAACCTTACTTTTAAACTTCTCTAAGTGAGTCTTAGTGTGAATAATGGTACATGGATAGCCAAAAGACTTGAAAAAGGCTATTAAGGGTATTCTATTATGGAATAACTCATAAGGAGTTTTTCCTTGTGATTGAACAATCTTAACCCTATTTAGAACATAACAGGCTGTATTGACTACTTCTGCCCAAAATGTCATTGGCAGTTTTGAATAAGCTAGCATGGTTCTAGCAGCCTCAATTAATGTTCTGTTCTTTCTTTCATCTACACCATTTTGCTGTGGTGTTCTTGGTGCACTATATTGCCTAGCAATACCTTTGGACTCCCAAAAACTGTTTAGAATATGATTTTTAAACTCAGTTCCATTGTCTGATCTTATCACCTTGACTTTTGAGTTGGATTGGTTTTCTATCTTAAGAATAAATGACTTAACTAGCTCAGCAGTTTCATCTTTAGACCTAAGAAAGTAAACCCAAGTAAATCTGGTGAAATCATCAACAATGACTAAACAGTAAGCCCTTTTATTCAAACTCAAAACAGATGTTGGACCAAATAGATCCATATGAATCATATGAAGAGCGGATGAGATTGAATTAACTTCTTTGGCCTTATGAGAAGTTTTGTGTTGCTTGCCTTTAAGACATGCTACACAATGATCATCACATATGAACTCCTTTTGTGGTAAACCTCTTACCAGGTTCTTTTTGACTAAAACATTCATGGATTTGAAGTTCATGTGACACATCCTTCTGTGCCAAAGAGCAGACTCATTGGATGATGCTTTGGATATCAAACAGCTTAAAGTACTTGATTTGGATAAAAGGTTTGTGTCCAAACAATATACATTGTCCTTTCTTGGTGTTCTTAGTAAAACAAGATTTTCAGGAATTTTAAAATCTTTTAAAAGGACAATGCACTCAGAATCTGTAAACAAAACAATGTTTTGTTTGTCACAGATTTGAGACACACTCAATAAGTTATACTTAAGCTGTTCAACATACAAAACATCATTGAAAATCATGTTGCCTGCATTAACAGTACCTTTACCTGTAACATTACCTCCTTTGGAGTTGCCTCCAAATGCAACAAATCCTCCTTCAAAACCTTTGAAATTTGACAAGCACTCAGAAGTGCCTGTCATGTGCCTAGAGCATCCACTGTCCAAATGCAATCTTGTTTTATGAGGTGACCTGTGGTTGCCCTGCACAAATAAAGGCTTAGTTAGTAGTGGAGTAAACCCAAACCAAGTTGGTTTTGGGTTGTCCTTGTGCATTAACATAACTAAATACAGTCTTTGATTTCTTATACTTAGTAAGATCCACTGATGGATTTGGTGGAGAGTACTTAGTTATCACATGAGGTATCCAGGTATTTTGTCCATCCTTTTCAATAACAGTCTCAGATGCAGTCCCAACTTTGAGCCTACCAGTCTGAATTGAGTCGGTAGAGCTAACAGCTTGAGAATTTGCACTAGCAGTCTCAAATTTAGACTTAGCAGTTTCAACATTTGTATCAACAGGTTCACCTGAGTTTTTACCTTTAACACACCATATTTGTTTAAAATTTAATTTTGGTTTAACTAAAACTTGTTTTTGGTGTGTGGACTGTTTCTTATTAACTTTTAAGAACCTGTGATCAATTGTTTTCTTTGGAACTGATGCAGTAGGAGGTTTGGCCTTTGAATTTTTTGAATTTTGAGAGTTTGTCTTTTGATGAATCACAGTCTGTTTTGCAACAGATGGTTTATAAAAAAATCCCTGGCCAAGTGATTTTTTCTGCCACAATGAAAGCATTTTTTGACTGTTTGAATTGGAGAACCAGTTTTATTGGACAATATCTGATTCTTGTTCCTCTGATTTCCCCTTACCTGCTGTTGTTTGGAAAACTTTTGGACACCATGCTTTTGGCATGTGCAGACTGGAACATTTTTACCCTTTTTATTATTCTTTGAAGAAGATGCAGTGTTACAGTTAGAAGGTACAGAAACCTGTGGAGCAGCATTGCATACACTCATCTTCTCATTTCCTTTCTTATTGGGGATTTGGATTTCTATAGGTGCACTCATTGTTTTGTGTTCTTTCTCTACTGCTGTGCACTCACAGTCTCTATTTAGAATCTGATCTTCTTTAGATTCAGGACTGTTATCAAGGATAGGATCTACAGTGGTCATACACTCATCTAAAGGTTCATTAACAAGCATATCAGCAACCTCACTCATTGGATGAATGTATTTATTGTTGTATGGGGGTGGAGTAGCTCTGTAGCGTATACCTTCTTTGGGATTAAGCTGATATTTTACCCTGTCTTTAAATTGGACTTCCATTAGGTGTTCCAGCTTTTGATTTGCCAATTTGAAGTTACCTAGATCTATATTGACAGATTCTAGTTTCTTATTAGCTTCTAACACCTTTTGTTCAGTCTCTTCTAATTTTTTATTTAGGGATTCTATTATCTTATTTAGCTCCTTTTTCTCCCACTCATGATATGTTCTATCATGTCCCATTTGAATCTCATTATCCTTATAGTCATTGATCTGTTTTTCAAGATCTTCTGTGGCCTGCATGTATTCATATTTCCTTTCTTCCATCTTAGCTAGAGTTTTACACATGCTCTCATTATGATCTCTGTACTTTTTAACCATATTTTTGCATGTTTGAGAGCAAAGTTTAGAATTTACCTCAGATGGTAATTCAGTGGAGGAGACATTTGATGTTTCTGCCATTAGAGCTTGATTTTGAAACTCTTCCTCTGTCTGATCACTCCAGTCAAACACATTGTCTTCTTGAGAGACAAGTGCTTGTGATGATGAAGCCTGATTGGTCTGCTGAGGCCTTGATGACTGTTGACCTTGAGATCTGCATTCTCTAGCAAAGTGACCAAGTTTGTGACATTTAAAACACTCAACTTTTGACTTATCAAAAGCTGGTTTGCCTTCTGCTCTGGCTGGAAAGGTGGTTCTGCCAGTTCTTTTCAGAAACCTTTTGGCCCTCATGGTCAGCATTGCATGTTGCCATTTCAGATCCATCTCTTTTAGATCATCTGGATGAATCTGTTCTAGATCTTCAGCATTTAGAGCAAACAGTCCATCATTAGCAACAAAAGCCTCATAGTGAGCTTCAGTAGAGTTACCATCACCACCTGAAAAGGAATCACTGCAATTAGATTTTTCAGATGACAGAAGAGCAGTATTGTGATTATAAGAAAGAGATTTCTTTTTAGTGTCAATCTCAGTCTCAAACACTCTCAGACTGTTGTACAGATCATCCAGTTCTATTTCATCAAGAGTGTCTTTCGTTCTCCATTGAGCAACATAAACTGTCCATTCTTCTCCAAGAGATCTAAGAAACTTTCTGTTGACCTCATCTTGATCCAGGCTGACTATTGCACTTTCCAATTCACTTATCAGTTTGTTGAACCTGTCAAAGATTTGAGTAAGGTTTTCATTCTTGCCACCAGAAAAGTTCTCATACTGCTGTTTTAAAAGATCCTTTTGATTTCTCTTGGTACTGGCATTACCAGCAAATCTTTTTTCTATAGCAATCCAAAGAGAATGAGCAGTATAAAACTTTTTGAACTGATGTTGATAAGCATTAGGAATGGCTATTTGTAGAAGTGTAAGAGCTTTCACTTCATTCATTCTAGCCTTTCGTTCAAGTTCAGTTTTTGTAGGAGTTTTGATGGGTTTGCCCTCAGCATCAAGTTCAGGATCAACTACAGGAGGAAATTCAACAGCTTCCCATATGGCATATTCAATGAATTGAATATGCTGTTGAATCCTGAGTTTCCACATCTCAAACTCAGTGGGCTTGAGCATAGGTACTTTGAGTCCTTGCCCAGATCCACTACTTCTATTATCAAATTCCATTGCAAAAGATTAAAGTTTTAAAAGAAAGCTGTCGACTTTGAAAAACAAAGAACGACCTGTGGCTCTGATACCACTTGTCAGGATCTGAACTTAACTCCCTAAGATTAACTGATTTGAATTGATCAGAGTGTAAACCAATAATCTTGTATTAAATCAAAGTCTAATTAAGAAGTTTGCGGAATAACACTTAATTATTTTAATAAAAGCTTTCAGAATCCATAACAGATAAACATAAATGAATAAACAAAACTGCTTGTATTGCTGAACTGAATGATTACAATCACCACTAATCTGTTTGATTAGACGAAGAACACAAATTGTTCTTAGGGTTTTTTACAACCTTAGAGGCTTATGAAAACTTAAACAAAAAGCAATTACAAACTTAAATGTGCAAAAACTTGATACAATAGAAAAACCTATTCTATGTATTTATAATGCTTTCTGATTTGTTTCCTTGAAGGACTCTGACTTCTCTGATAGTAGATATGCTGGAATCTTCATGTAAATATCTTTTTCCTGAATATCAGCACTTTCTGTTTATGAAACTGTTTAGCAGCTTGAATCACTTAACAGCTTGAGCAGAGCAGCTTGAGTAGATTTACTCTGGCAGCTTGAACTTTTATACTAGCAGCTCGAACTTCTTCAACTAACAGCATGAACTTTGTACTTACACAGAAAATCTACTAACAGTTTGAGAAATCTAACTAACAGTTTGAACTACTTAGAATATTTCCCAACAAGACTAAAACCCAAGCTTCTGCAAACGAAGGCTTCTAACTATTTTAGATTTGAACCCGATTATGAAAGATGACCATTCTAAAATTCCTGCCTGGAATTCAATTTCGATGTTGTATAGTCAAGAGGGAGTTTATTTTCATAATTTTTTGCTCCTAATTTGTTTTATGTAAGTTGACTAACATTTTGAGATTATTTCTAGGGGGAGTTTCAGATGCTTTCTAATGATTAAATTCCTTTTTACAAACCTGTGTGCAATTTTTCGTGAAATATTGTGCACACAAAAAGATTTTTAAGTTGAAAAGAACAATTTTTTTAAGGATTATACTTCTAATTCTCTGAGTATATCATTGAGGTTAATTATAATAATCTCTTTGATTTAAATAATCTCATTGCTTCTGAGTTTCTCTTTCTTATTCTCCCATGCATTTTTAATTCTTCCAGTTCATTCCTACTGAATTCTCCCATATTCTCCCTGGACCAAATTCTTTCATGAAAATCTGATTCATTTCATATCTTATATTAGATTTCACATTTCATTCATAGATATCCCAACTCATCATTCCCCAAACTCATTCTGTAATTCATATCCTAAATCATTTGAGCTGAACATGCTTATCAGATTTACCTCTTCTCTGCTTAAAACTGTGATACCCCATGAGTTGAAAATCTGAGCAACATTGTTATATCTTTCAAAAGATTCTGCTGACTCTGATAATACGCCAAATTGTGTGATAGACATATATATATATATATATATATATATATATATATATATATATATATATATATATATATATATATATATATATATATATATATATATATATATATATATATATATATATATATATATCGCTTCTATGGTCTAACCAGAACCGTAAGACTTACCCAAGGAGCAAACCATTTGTTGTTTGTGTGGGTGAGGGTTCCTTAGGTCTATTAGTTGAGAAGTATCAGTTATCACTGGATACTGACAGGCTCGAGCAGTAATAAAATGTAAATGAGAAGGGCATATTGAAAGGAAATTGTTGTAATGATCCCAGATGCTTTACATGCACTCACGACGATTTAGCTTGAAGAATGACTGAAAAATAATAAACAAAGAGAACGCTTTTCACTTAATATTTGTTCATTTTCACAGCCACCACTTCTTGCAATAGAATATTCATATTTCATTCAAGTGGGCAAAAGGTTACAAAATCCTAGGTCAACCATGCTTTTTATACCTAAGACTAATTTGAGGAGTTTACATAAATAACCCTCAACTTTCTATCTAAAATGAAAAAGTACATGAACAATTAAAGACAATTACATTGAAATAAATAGATACAAATTATTACAAGATAAACCCACAGGATTAAAATTACAAATCTAACAATCTCCCCCTTTTCATTCACTATGGGGAGTTGGAAACTCAATCAGTTGTAAACCTTAACCCTAATCTCACATCAAACCTTCTAATTACTTGACGCATGTATAGACGATCGTTGCTCAGTTCAATCGCTTCTCGGATGATCGAACCCTCTTTTGGCCACATTTTTTATTTGCTTTGTTCTTTTAATTCATCCTCTCTGAGGCGATCATTCAGCTTTTCTTGAATTAAGCACAGGGTGCCTTCAGAGTAGGGGGTAATCTCCACGAATCTCATGAACCTCTTTTTTTTGTATTTAGATATACTAAACCATGCTCAGGTTTCAAATTTACTTTGTAGATAGGCAAATGTTCGATCCTTACGAAGATTTGGTTGGGTGGAGTCATTCCAACTCTAACAAAATTACTCTCGATGGCCATCTGGAAGTCTTTGATGCACGTCACTATTGATTGTCTTTTCATGCACCTAACAAGTGCTCGCAGAGCATTTTCAATCGGCTTTGACACTTTCTTTACTCTGTCCAGCTTGTCGTGCATGATCTCTCTATCATCAAACGTCATAAAGTCTAGGTCCGACTGTTTGACTTCGTGATGTGTTCTGTCTTCTCTGATGAAAGCAATGGACGACATGAAAACTTGATCTCTTTTGTATGGCGTTATGTTCAGGACCTTTTTTACTTTAGACCTATACCACACCAGCTCTTTCTTTTTGTACTCTCTTAACATCATTTGATTATATTCTGCTTGCTCCCCCTTGGAACGATCATGAAGTTCCATCAGGAGCCTTCCGCTGTAATTGCCTGGGTTCTTCATAAAGACACATCTGAATCGGTCTTCGAGGAAAGGTTTTCAAAGGTCATCAAATGACATTTTTGAGAGATAAGGTTTGGCCACGATCTACTTCAACATGGTTGACATGTAGTAGATGATAAACTTGTTGGTGATGAGTGTCAACCAGCTGTTGTTTCTCATGAGGAGGTAGTTCAGGCAGGTTTCCTCTTGAGAACAAGTACACCCAGCTGGCTTCTGATTCTTGATATGTGGATTCGGGCTCAGTTGCACTGGTTTGGAAACAGTCTACTACAGTTGTGGTTTGGACTTGTGTGAGAGTGGTTTCTTGGACTTGAGGGAGAGGACGGGTTGGTAATCTGATATTAGGGAATTGGGGTTAGGGATCAGTTGGGAATTGGTCGGAGCAGATGTTGTTGGGGTTGAGGTTATTTTAGGTTTGGTTTCTAGTTCTGGCTTTGTTGGCTCGTCTAAGAAGTCGAAGGATGAGGAGGTGTCGTCGGATTTAAGGATTATCAACTAAGAATCTGTCGTACGACCCTCAAAAGGTACCACTGCCGATTTGTCATCAACCCTGTTTTACTGACCTCTGCTGCTCTTTGGCTGTACTTTCTGACCCCTTTTGGTCTTTACCGGATCCCTGTATCCCTATGTCGTACCCTCAGGCTCTTTACTGGGGTGTTTCTCCCCCTCAGGATGATCACGATCGTCCTGATGATCATGTTTTCTGTTTGAAGCACTTGCCTAAGGGCGAGATAGTTGTTGTAGATCGATTATCACTATTTCCAAGCGATCCATCCACTTATTCAAATCCGTCTCCACCCGCAAAACGAGCCTCTATAGATTGTCTATCGAATCTGTGAAAATTGCAGCTGTGATGGCCAATTAATCTTGAAGTGCGTGGATGGCGATAGTTGATTGGACTGTGGGGGTTCCTGGTAGCGACTCCTAAGGGGGCGTTTGGTTTGCAGATTTCTTGGGATTCACTAGGATTTGCATTTAAAATCCAGTGTTTGGTTTGCATATATTAGTAAGGATTTCTTAAATCCCTTCCTTCTTTGTTATTTAAAAACTCAGCCTCTCCCCTAGGATTTTAAATCCAAGTTACCTTGCATTCTTCATATTAGCAAATTTTTCTATAACATAATGCAGATTCTCTGACAAAATCCTGACAAATGCAAATGCTGCACAATGCAAATCCTTTGAGAAAATGCAAATCCCAGAGAAAAAAATCTGCGAACCAAACGCCCCCTAAGTTGCAGCACTATTTCCCTTTAAAATCAAAAAAAGGGAGGAGTGTTGTTCCTCAGTGGTTTCCTTAAAGGCTGCCACGTCAGCCCATGTGACATTTCCAGCGTCACGAAGAATCACCGTTAGCATCTCGGGAGTTATCCCGTGATGTCCTGTCACAGATGGCATTGTGGTGGGCGTGACAGGACTTCCATTCTTCATTTGTGCACCACCAGTTGGGGATGCAGATCGGGATGTTGGGGAAGATGTCACAGAGACCTCTTTAGTACATGGTGACATGTTTTGGGGTGTAAGAGATGCAATGGTCAATTAAACGGTAGTCACCGGGGGCAGCGGATGACTTTTTTCAACGTCTCCCCCCTCCGAGCGTGGGGGTGATGGTATATGAGGTAGTTCCCCATGGAATGAAACTGGATCATGTCGAGAGGAACCTGAGTGGCTGGGGGGGGGGGGGGGCTCTTTAGGCAGTGAAGTTACCTTTGGTTTGGATAATTTTAAAATATGTTTTGTATTTGTCGTTGGTGAAGTCTTAGGCAAATACATGTTTCAGTTTTTGATTAGGCCAATGATGCACTGTTTTTAATTTTCTTTTTACGAACTCGCTTTTTCCAGATATGACACATATTTTTTCATTTCGGGTACTTGGCGTCTAAAACGAGTAGGACATAAAAAAAACATTTCCGAGAATGAATATTTCAAACATGAATTCGAATTTGTTACAGTATGTTCATTGATTTAAAAAATTACATTCCCTCTATCACTAGAAGCAAAATCAGATGGCATGACAACCATCTTCACAAAGAAACTGGAAAAGTGCTGCATATTCATTTTTGGAACCCTTCTTATATGATCTGTATGTACAAAATGAGAAGATTTAGTATGTTTGGTAAGCTTAGATTTAGAGTGATTTCCTTGGTGAGTGGGTTTTTTTGAGGACTTAGAAATATTCTTGGTTCTCATGGAAACCTCAGATTTTAAAGATTATGAACACTCACCTTTGGAGATGTTTGTGTTGGATTCAATTTTGGTCTTACCTTTGGCTAGTGATGTATTTAAGACACTTGCAGGAGGAGAGTTTTTTAAATCTTCTGTGTACGACTTTAACTTTTCCGAAATAGTTTTAAGCCGTCCTTTATAGAGGGTTAATTGTACAGTTTGTTCAAAAATTTGTTTTTCAAACTTCTCCGCACTTGTGAGAAGGGCTTCTTGACTGGCATAAGCTTTCTCACGAGTAATCCTTAATTCCTCCTCTAAAGTTTATATTTTATGTTGAAGAACAGTGGTAGGAATTTATAGATAAGGAATCGGTTTTATAGACTTGACTTTCATTTCAGTTGATGAATAACAAAAAAAGGTAATTGTCATTTAGTTTTTCATACGTAAACATTATTTGTCTGTTTTTTTATTTCTCTTCCCCTCCTCTTGGGCCAGGACTTCTTCTATAGAGTGATGAAAGAAGGCCTGATACCCGCGTCCCATGTACCTTCTATCAAATAACATTGGTAAAACCAGTTGAGCCTTTTTAAAAACTTAGGATCATTAAAACCTATTCCTCTTTGGAATGATAAAACCTAGTTTCTTTTGGTTGACTTAGATGAATAGTTTGTGTTGTTTGACCCCGTTTTAAGAATTCATCATCAAGGGTTTTGATTCGTGAGTACAAACGTATTCTCTCTTTTTCGATCATTTTAAACTTTCTCTCGTTTCTAAGTTTTCATGTTTAAAGACTCTAACCGTTTTGTAAGAACAGATTAATCTGACTCCAAGGAACTCTTCTCCTCAGTAATTGTATCAATACAATTCTTAAGTGAAGTGTTCTCATCCTCAACCATTACTTTTTCTTGTAGAAAGGTTTTGACAAGACTATGTTCGTTTAACTAGTTCTATTCAAACGTATCATATGTTTCTTTTAATGATTGACCCAATTGTTCCGCTTTCACACATTTTTCTTTTTCAGTGTTACATTTTGCTTCTAACTCAAGCGATTGTGTGTGCCATTTACATTCATTCTTTACAAATTTAGCATTTAATGATTGATGAAAGTAAAGGGAATGTACCTCATTTGCCTCGGAGTCTGATGTGGAACATTCTGAGTCCCCAGATATGGCCATCAAACAAGCTGTAGATCCATTAATGTTCTCCCCCTCTACAGACTTGTCTGATTCGGAGTCGGAGGGAGTAGAACAATTCGCGGACCCAATTCTTTTGGCCATATAAAAATTCCAGCCCATGTCTTCCTCATCAACAGACTCCTCATCAACCCACTAGTCTTCCTGAGCTACAAGGACCATTGCATCAACACTCTTCTTGAAAACCGCTACCTTTCGCTCATAGTAACCCAAGTCGCGCTCATACTAATTTTTTCATTCACAAGTGAAGTTACCGGGTTTACCTCTTTTGTAGCATCCACGGTCATCCGAAGTCTTGGGTTCATCCATTAATGGTTGTTCATCTTGTTGTTTCGGCCTTTTTTGCGCTCAGCGGGAGTCCCGGCTGTTCTCACGTCGGTGAGTCTCTTGCCTATGATCTTCCCTTCTATCGTCTCGCCTTTCATAACGGCAATCTTTTTAACAGTCTTGCCTTGTCTCTTCTTTCTCTCCGATCATCATACCTTATCTCATCCCTTTCATCTCTCCTCTCGTCCGGATACCGCCTCGGGCTTGTATCATACGCAGATGATTGTTGGTCTTATTCTCATAGATTCTCTCTTGTTGAAGGAGATTTGACAATAAGGGCATTTGTTCATGTATATCAACCTATTCTGCATCCAGGGGCTCCCCATAGGAAGGCATCTGAGGTAAGGCATATGGGTATTGAGAGGAGGAGCCAGCTGGGGTGTAGTAGGGTGTAGGAGATGGGGTTGGCAGTGGTTCGGGAATAGGTGTGTTAGGCACAAAAAGGCCTCAGTCAAACCTGTTCTACATCTGAGGGGGTGATTTTATAATCAAACCTGTTGATGCATTTGAAGGTTGAATTTAAGGCCTGTTATATGCCTTATTGAAACCTGAAAATGATTTGCAATATCAGTCTAAAGCTGTTCTATATGTTGCATGTGTTGCAACTAAGACAGTTTGTCCAAGCTGCTCTGTCTGCTGAACAGGCTGGACATAAACTGTCTACGCTGCTCTACACTGTTGAGCAGCTTGGGCAATTTTAAAGTGTTCTGTTCTTTGTGAACAGAACCTGTTCTTTGTGAACAGGCTAAAC